>VDFB02000008.1:265558966-265945802 GCA_007258455.2 Sequoia sempervirens | reverse complement strand
AAGAAATTTGCAAAATCTTCTTATGTTTCATGCATCTATATAAATGTGATGATTTGTGTTTATGTAATTTCTCAAGTTATTTCATTTGTATCTATGAACGCCATGTAAGTGGAATAGAAAATGTACCATTTTCTTTCTTCTTTCTATCAATGGCCTTTACTTGACTAAGCCATGGGTGAAAATCAAGTAACAATTTTGGTGACATCAGTCTATTCACAATGGCAATTTGAAAGTGAACAAATGTACTACTAATCTAGCATAAATTGTATAACAAGTATCAAAGAACTATGTTTAGTTAACAAATGTAAAATGTTTAAAATAAAATGAAACTAAGTGATGAAATGTGAATACCAGTGCTCTTTTGGGTATATGGAGTCAAGTAGAAATCAGAGACAAGTGACTTATGACTGGAAATAATTCAAACTATTTGGCACTTTTATGTTTATAACTTGTATAAACAGGTAGGGATACAATTATTCGATTCTTCTTTAATAGTCCAAAATAATATTCCTAAGTTGTTGTGAATAATCAAGAGGACTTTAATATTTACTTGAAAGACCCAATTATTTATGCCACAGGTACAACAAATGTGCACTGATAAATTGAAAATATGTTGATATATCAATTTAAAAAATACAGTAATATTAAATATGGAGACAATATGGCAATATCTTCAATTAACTTAACAAACAATTGATACCAACATAGTGCTCACACCGAATCAAAGATTTTCCATTAACTTGATCAAAAAAATTACATGTGCATCTTGGTTCTTTATGATGTAAACATTGTATCAATCCCTATTCTCCTACGTCTTCTATCTACTCCTATCTTAATAATTTTTTCTTGGTTCTGGTCTTTCTTATTTATAGGAGAGGTAGCAAACTTCAGACCAAAAGACATGACTTTTGATAACAAAACTTAAATAAAATGTAAAATATAACAGAAACAATTAACAACTAACCCATGACAATTTTGTTAGTCTCTAAGTAAAAGCCCAACTCACCAAAGACCTGTGCAAAGATTTTACTTTATGATAATCATCATTGATAGTGACTAATCTTCATCTAAACTGAGGTATTTGTCCTACCACTTACTAATGGTTAAATCATTCAGCCACTTGTATTCCTATGCAACAATGAAGTTTGACAGGTGGCATTTCCATTCGCTATTGAGCAAGTTTCTGGAATCTACAATGAAATTTGTATAACCATTATCCAATGCAATAATTCCATCAAGCAGAGCATGAAATTTTTCCAGATTGATATTACCATCACTTTGTATATGTGTCAAAAATTGTGGAACCATTGATCAAATTCATTTCTCCATTCATCCACATCCTTGAGTTGACCATCACCTTTACCAATCAAAGGGCTAAAACTATGTTTTATTGAATCAAATGAATTCCTTTTATTTTCTACCTTCTTCATATCAATCAAATACTTATGCTCATCAATGATTCCTTTTACCATTTCTTGAGTAGTTTTTAACCTTGTGGGTCTACCAAGTTCTCTTTGTGTGGCTTTGCATAGGGTGGTTAAGATATGGTAAGTGGGATGCCATCTTTTCTACAATTCCTCTAAGATAGGGGAACTAGTATTTATATGTTCCAGAGATTTTACCAAATGACTGAAGCCCTCATGAACTCCAATTATTTTCTCTTTTAAAACTTCAACTCGATGTTTCAATATTTCCTCCAAGGTACTCAAGATGTGCCATTTGATATCATCCATATTATGATTATTTAGTTTCTCAACCTCTTCTTTCAATTGTTGAATTTGTGGATCTTCAACTGAAGCAGGTGGATGATATACAACCATTTCATTCCCCTTTACATTTGTGGCTTATTTCAATTGTTGTTTCAATCTGACATTTTCAATGAATAACTTATTTATCTCCTCATTTGATAGTTTGAGTCTTTTCTCATAATTTTCCATCTTCTTTTCCATGTTTTCCACTACATGTCTTGTAAACATTATTGAATGTATTGTCATAGTTGCTGCTTCTTTGGGAGTAGTATCCTTCATAGTTATGACTAGAGTAGACCCTCTCATTTCTTGCACCACATCTAGAAGCCTAGGCTTCCTTGTGCTTTTTTGTTTCATCCATAGGGCAAGGGTTTGGGTGGTTGGATTATATCCTATCTCTGCTACTCCTTCTGAATCAAATTCTTCAACCAATTTGGGATCATCTTGAACTCTGATTTTATCCAACATAATTTTTTTGGAGAGCTCCATTCTTGGTATAATAATCATGTTACTTTTCAACACTAACTCCATTACTTCTTTAGGAGTAATATTGACATTGTCAATATTTAACTCTATCATTATTTGTGCCTACACTTTTGCATGTTTTGAATCATCAGCTTCAATGAGGTTAATTTTTAGTCTATCATCAAATTGTTTCATCTTCATTTTTATCCAAAAATATTTGAACTCCCTAGTATCGATAAATTCATCATCCTCCATGAATCTCAGGGAAGCAATAATTATTTCATCATCCTACATTTCATCAATATCCTCCCCTGATATTCTCATCTTGGGATCATGATGCTCAAGGATTTTCTATTTCTATGCAACCTCTTTCATGTCAGCCAAAGTTAAGACCACCTCTTGTTCTTTACCACTTGACTCATAGTCCACTAGTGACCCAATCTTTTGTTTCTTGGCAAGAGGCTCATCTATTTGAGATGGAGGAGATGGATGAATTGGTGATGAAGGTGGTGTATGTGATGTAGAGGATGTGGATGTTGGTGGTTGGGGTGTAGAATGTGGGGCTGATTTCTCTTCTTGAGCCTTTTTAGATAATTCATCAAATGTACCAAGGACTAATTACATTCTTTTCAGCAAATCTGGCTCCTCATCAAAAAAACCCCTTGCACATCTTACCTTTTCCTCTCTCTTGATCCTCCCATCTCATCATCATTTTAAAACCATCTTTTGCTTCTTTCAAACACATCTACAAAATAGACTAGGTTTCTTATTACATCATTTTCTAGATCAAATTCATGTGTTATTGCCCTCTTTGTGAGTAGGGTTTTTCTGATATTGTCAATGTGGCCTTCTAGATCACATATTCTCTTTTTCCTTGATTTGAGGGAAAAAATAGCTTTTATAAATCTCTGCAATTTCTCCAACATATTGGATCCAATTGGAAATCCTTCAAATACCATCAAATCAGGTAGAAATGTGCCTTTTTCTGATTTTTCATTAAATCATGCTCCATCTAGAGCATTTGCCACATAAATTCTAAAAAAAATACTCTATTAGGCACAATTTTTGGTAAAATATGAGGGGCTTGATCACAACCATATACCTTGATGATGGTCTGTTGTGGCATCAAAAACCAATCATCATAATTATGTGTAAAACCTTGATCTGGTTTGTATTGCAGGGGTCTCATGACATCCGTTAGGGATTGTGGTATTCTTGGTGTAGGACAACCAAGCTAAGCAATCAGTTTGATGACAAAATCATCCCTAAATACAACATAATCACTTTCACTGCATTTATTGTCCCAAATATAACACCAATTTTGTACTGGGAGCATAACTCCATTCTCATGTGTTCTCAATTTCATCCTCTTTGTCCATTTTGTTTCATTTTGAGATAGAATCAAATGACACAATAATGAGTACTTTCTAAAATTTATGGGGGCCTTGGCTCCCCTAACTTGTAATAGACCT
Source organism: Sequoia sempervirens (assembly GCA_007258455.2). Lineage (NCBI taxonomy): Eukaryota > Viridiplantae > Streptophyta > Pinopsida > Cupressales > Cupressaceae > Sequoia > Sequoia sempervirens. The sequence goes on along the minus strand of VDFB02000008.1, from coordinate 265,942,117 downwards.
TCATGAATTTGATCCTCAATGAATGAAGAAAAATCAAATTCCACATTCAATTCAAGATGCTAGATAATCCTGACTATTCTCATCAACCTTATCGACATATTCTCCTCTGTATCAACTCCAAGAATTTTACATAATGCATATTAGGTATTTTTTAAATAGGTCTAAAACTCAGACACAGGAAAGGATTCAAGTCTTGAAGAGTGAATGGGAAGGACTATTTTTGTCACCCCTTTTCATGTGTAAGGGGAGTTCATCAGTGTGAACGTAGATCCTATACCTACAAGAACAAAATAAAAAACACATTAATAAGGTCAATGAAAGTTAGAATATAGATACCTCAAGAAATCCATTTGAATGCAAGAGAAAAGTAATAACATGAAGAACACAAGAAACTTAAAGCTAAAATATCAAATCCTATTCTAAAACAAAGCAAGCTCTTGATCTCTTGAGGGATTTGGTGCCAATTTTATGTGAAAATTGGTCGTTTCCCAACTCCAATGATGTGATGAAGATGATTGATGAAAGATGCATGATTGTGGTAATGATTTCAATGGAGCTCTATGTTCAAAAGCTACAAAATCCTAACTATGCTTCGATGAATTTGATGAAGGTTGCTATGAATTTTAGTATAGTAAGTTTACTCAAGTTGTGGATGATCAAATGAGGAATGAAGCCTCTTATTCATAGAATGTCAAGTTGAGGAGATGTCCAAAATAGATAAATGTTGGACTAAGAATCAACCAATGACAAAGTTCCACTTGTAAACATGTGAATGGATGGAGGATGTGCAAGTTTTGAAGAATGTGTCAATAAATGCGTATATTTGAATTTTGAAATTGTTGAAATGACATGTAAGAGGGAAAGAAGGTGCATTAAATGCCACTTGGCTCGGGGAAAAAGGAATTTATAGGTGGAGTAAATGCCTTGTTGGAAGGAAAAAGTCCACTTGGATTTTGAATTCAAATTTGAGGAATATTCCCTTATTATGCCTTTTGGGAGAAAGTAGAGATTTAATAAATGAATTGAATCTATTTTCTTGTGCAAGTTGCAAAAGCTAGAGGATGGGACATGAGAGGAGATTAAATTAATCAAGGCTAATTAATTTAATGAGAGATTAGAATGATGTGACATATTGATTTAGATTTATGGATTGATTTAAATCAAAATATGAGAAGAATACGATTTCAAGGTTAAATAAAGATTTTTATTTTATTTCACCAAGGAGATGATGTTAGATTAAATCAAATAAGTTTTTAATTTATTTAATTTAATAAGATGAATTTAGGGATTTAATCAAATAAAATTGATTATTTAATTGAATAGGGATAATTAAACTAGACTGATTGATTTAATCAACAAGAAAGGATGACTTAATTAGATAAATAATTTATTTAATTAAGAGAGGAATATTGGTGAATTTAATCAAATAAAGGTATTCAATTAAATGGTTAGACTAAGGGATGATTTAGGATGAAATGGTGTTAGTGGTCGGGATCAGATGTGTAATGTCAATCAGTATATTTTTCGTGTGTACATTTTGCGCCTCTTTGAAGCAGTGCATTTGTTGCGTTGGTTCAATGAATAAATGGTCTCGATCAAAAGCCAAAAATTTTCTAATTTTAAAAATTGCCTCACTGTTGCCCCAATGAAGGAAATTATGGTAGCATACTACCCCCTTAATAGATCATACAAAAATTCTAATTTTTTGGGTGATCTTGTGTAAAAGAGGACAATGTACCTGACAGGTCCAAAAAGGCTCCAAGAAGTAAAAAATGAGGTAAAACACCACAAAACAGTGCAAACTGGCCTTCAAACAGACAAAAATGAAACTCGGGGTCTAAAACCCTAACAGGATGGCCAAACGAGGTCAACAAACCCTAATTTTTAGGCTTAAATAGGCCCCGCGGGGCCACTTCCAATTCATTTGGACACATAGCCTTCAAAGATTTTGTGATTTTGAGCCTTGATACTGTGACGAGATGGCACAAATACAACTCTCATTGCATATCTTTGACCGAGTACGAAGATACCAGCGACCTCCTGACATCATGGCATTTTTATGTGATCCTTACCTGAGCTTCGTTTTTCATTTTATGTGCTTATTTATTGCTTTTAGAACTAGGTCATTTGCAGCGGTGCTATATAGTGCAGCTCAAATTTCAAACTGGACCACTTGGTCCTCCAAACTAAATTGCCATCACAAGATGGATCGCCGTTGTGGAGTTTGGAGTTTGAAAAGATTCCTCAAACTCCAATGCCTTAATCAAATGGAGCACTGGACTTTCAAACTCCGACGCCGTGGTGGACTTTAGAACACAGTGATCTTTCCTGATGCAGGAGGTGGCGAGGAAGCTCTACTCTAGAAATCATAGATCATGGGAGATATTTGGTTATTTGTGACATCTGATTGACAGGGAGAAGGATCAACTGCGAGAGATGGGGCTATGGTATAGTTCCTATGCAACACCTATGCGGACCCACCTTGGTATGATATTTGCGCTTGTCGAGAGATTGCATAGTGACACATCATATTTTCATCTTCCTACTAGTGAGGCCATCGTTACCTTGGATGACATGTGGCACATTTTTAGATTGTTGATTCATGGTCAGCAAGTTATTTCTGATATGGATGTCGGACGGGATGCTTGCCATGCAGTCCTGACCATAAATGAGATCATTTTTTGTGAGGGCCAGATAGAGCTGGAGTGTCATTGGTTACTCACATCACCATTCCGTCTAGTGATAGCTGCTATCATTTTAGGTTTTATTGCCCCGGATCAATAAGGTCGATACTTTAGCCCTAGCTAGGGGCTTTGCTGGGCACAGATGGTGCATGACAGGCCAATCCGTTTTACATGGGGTCTAGCTTTTCTTGCCTCCCTTTATAGGGATTTACATGAGTATGCATACTTTGACAGTAGGACACTTGGTGTAGGTGTCACACTTCTTCACGTGTGAGAATGGGAGCACATCTCTGTTCTTCGACCGTGGATTATTCCAGTGCCTATCGGACTTGATAATCTAGTAGTTTGGCACTATAGGGGCAATGTGTCCTTCACACACATAGGAGAGTATGGGATCCCTCACTAGAGGATGATTATTGATGATATGATAGTATTTACATGGTTCCCCTACCTTGGTTGGCCCAGATGGGCCGATGATGTACATGAGTTATTCTTTGCCTGCCAGGATCGGTTTATGCAGGGGTGGGAGCATACTATGATTGAGTGATATTTTCCTAGATTAGTTCAGCATCAGTTTGGGGAGGTACAAGACAGGCCAGATGATGATTATGTGACAATTTTTTCTCATATAGTGTTGCAGGGTGCATGGGGGCAATATGTTCCTACCTCGGAGGCAGTTGACAGTTTTAGGCAGCTGATGGCCTAACCATGGGCATATGATCAAGGGGTTGTCGATCCAGGAGTTACTCAGGAACACAGAGATTGGTTTCGACTACCTTTGTGTTTTACAGTTCTAGGTGCACCCTCTATTCAACGAAGAGCTAGAGGTAGGGGAGCAGGTCAAGGACGAGGAGGTGGAAGTCCTCCAATAAGACAGCCAACATAGGTCTAGCCGACACAGGTTCAGATGGATCAACCCCGTGTTGATGTACAAATGCAGGCCAAGATCAAGGGCTAGAGGGTGGACATGATGGGCACCAAGATCGGGTCGCCACACCACCACGAGCCAAGGGTGAGGACTAGCCTCACATGCAGCCTCCACCAAGACAGCTAGATCCGAGGGACATGATGATAGCATAGTTGTAGGCCTAGGTCCAGGCCATGACCACAGAGAGAGACTAGGCCCATGTGGATAGGGACCATGTAGTGTTATAGAGGAAGGCCGCAAAGCTATAAGCAATTTCATAGATGGGCCACAGACAACAGTTAGAGAGTATGGTGGCCTCCTCTCACAACACAGTGCCTCTTTCCTCATACAGGGAGGCAATCTGGGAGGCATATTATTATCATTTTCTTTACCATCAGGCTATACCCAAAGTAGCCCAGGCCCCATATTATTCATAGTAGACTAGCCACAAACTGATAGAGGGTCATGGTGATAGAGGCGAGGGTAGCAGATAGGAAGGTTAGGCCTCATTTTGATCAAGATATTTATTATTTTGTGCCATATGGGCTCATTTTTTATAGCCCATTGGGCCTTTTTGTACTTATTGACATACACACATGTACAATGATCCAATTATTTTGTACTATGATAGTTACCTATTGATATATATGAGATGATGATGTTGATATGATGTTCCATGTACCATTTATTTATTATGCTTTTATGGATGGTTTTATTTCTTATATGCTATGCAATAATGTTACAGTGTTGTGTGATGGATGTATGGATGAATTTCTTTCTATTGGTGTATATGTGTTATGTGATAGTTATATGATATGTATGTTTATATGATGATGCGATCTACATGATGATTTATGTATGTTGATGCACATGTGATGATTTCTTTTTTGATCTCTTTTCTATTATGATGGTGATGATGATGTGAATGCAGTGATCCTAATATGTAGCTATGCAATGATGAATGTATGTGATTTTCCTTGTATGATATGCACTTATGATGATGTTATGACGTGACGTGATATATGACATGATATGTTTATGCAAAATGGTATGGAGATGATTTATGGTGTATATGCAAAATGATATGTGAGTAATGAAATTATGATGTGTATGTGAAATTATATAATCAATTCTTTTTATGAGATGATTTATATAATTATGGATAGATGTATGCACTTAATGCGATGGATTGTGTATAATGTTTATGTACCTATTATGCCTTGTTTAATTATGCATTGGATGCTGATAATGATATGGGATGATTTACGAAATGAAATGCAAAATGACTATGATGCGATTATTTATGAGATGTTCTATATGATACAGATGGATGATGGATGATATGAATATTTATGATGATTCTTTATGCAAATGGATGCAAATTCCCTAATCTATTTATGTGATGCAAAGGTGGTTATATGATTATGCCATGTATGATATGATGGGTTATTTATGTTTCTTGTAATTACGTAAGAGGTGGTTATATGTAGATGTGTATGTAATGTTATGTTTATGAGATGCTTAGAATAACAAATCTATATTAAATGCGTATGAGATGATCAATTTTTCTATATGATATGCATTGTGCTAACAATTTGTGGATGCAGGATTAATGATGGTGGTGATTAACTGTCATAGTACCTTGTTAGTCTGAAAAGTAAGAAGAATGCAAGAAAGAGAAGATTTCAACAAGACAAAAGATGATGATGATGAACATCTACCATGGAGTTGGGTTTTTCAAAGGGCCAATTATCTTATGTTTGATAACACACATAAATATGATGCATCAAAGTATTAAGAACCAAGATGGCGTTATATTTAGTGTTATGGACTTTGACTCAACAATCAAATAGGAGTAATCTTGTTCACACCTAACATATGAAAACCTTACTAGGATGGACTTTAGGTACTTCAAAAATATTTGGAAAAAACATAGAAAGGCAAGCCTTCCTATGTGGTCAATAAAATATCTAAAACACCCTCTATACATACCTAAATAAAGCAAGTATTCACTGAGGTTATATTACAGGAATGTCCAACAAGCGCAACAGATAAAAAGATAATGATCATTGCCCCATTCCTATCTCTCTAAATCCCTTCATTGGGGACATCATTGAGAGGTCCTTGGAATGATCATAATTAAGATAAATCCCCCATCATAATTAAGATAAATCAAAAGACAAAGATATAGTAAACAAACAAGCTGATGTTCTTCAATACCGCTGGCCAAGACTAAACTATGGTGATGTCTGATGTTAATGTCCATTGTAGGAAGGATGCATCCTAGGACATGATGATATCGGATGATTTGATATGGGACCGATTGGATGATATGCTATTGACACAAGGATTTGACCAAGTTGCTTATGTACTCACCTGGATTTTAAGATTTTGAATTTTTGAGTTCACTTTTTAACCTACTAGACTTGTTTCTGACTGTTTCACCAAAGTTGGGGATGATGATTATTTATTGTGAATGATGTTATTGTGGGTGAAAGTGAGATGAGACAAATGTATTTTTTTTCAAATATTTGGATGTTTTTGATGTTTTTGAAATGTTTTGAGGCTATTTTTGGTATTTTTAAATATTTTATAAATGCTTTGATTTTTGATTTTCCAATTTTTTGGGGTTTTCTGAGATTTTGACCAAGAGACTAACCTAAGCACCTATCCTAGGGGCTGATCAATAGATTAGCCTTGCCTACATTGTACACGTAGAGACCACATAGTTTGACTGACAACCTGACCGATTTAAAAATGAAGATATATATGATGAAATGTCAGTTTATTATGATAGAATCCTAAAGGACTGACCTAAGTGTCTCGGGGGATGGTCAAAGATCAACCTTACCTATGTTCAAGGCTCAGAGACCTGTAGTTCAACAAGATGACTCTCTTCTTTATTTTTTGACTGAATTTTTGACTTGTTTTGGGATTTTGATATGTTTCAAATGTTTTTGGATTTTTTTTCTGATGTTTTTTGATTTTTTTGATTTTCAAAAGTTCAAGAATATACATGAATCTAATCCAATGAGAACATGCCCCTAGCATGATGAAATAGACTACTCCACTAAAGGAAAGACAAACTGACCTTGGGAATGGGATAAGTAGTACTAGGAGGGATCATGATATGAACACAAGACCAAGCTATGGTGCGGATGTCAAATGGATGGGTGATGGATGGAGATCTGAATGTGATGGATGATGGAAACATAATAGATGGATGATGTAGAACGAGCTGTGAAGAACTTGGTGGATGGAAAGTGCTTATTTACACAAGGCGCTTGTTTGCTAGGTTTTCACCAAGGTACTTGTCCAAAGTGCCACCGAAGTGGTTTTCACTATAGGAAGATTTTTTCTCTTTACTGTTTTTTATCCTTTCTCTTTTTTTTTTTGTATTTTTTTCTTTATTTATTTATTTTTTGTTGTCACCAAGATGCCTATTTGCCAGGTTTTCACCAAGGAAACCATTTTTTTAGGACATTTTCTGAGTTTTTTTATTTTTTGGGTTCTATACCTTGAAAGATTTAGGCATAATTTTTTTTGAGATGGGAGCTATTCATGGGATCCTGCAAGGGTTTCCATTTGGGTGTTGATAACTGATATGCCCCTAACTTATAGTTTGTTGTGATAAAAAATGGTCCCAACCAATTGGGTTCAAAAATTCCCTTACTATTTGGATTTGGGACATTCTTCTAATTTTCCTTTAGTACCAGTTCTCCAACTTGGAAAGTCTTGATTCTAATTTTCTTGTTATAGCTCCTCTTGAGTCTATTCTGATAGACTTGCAGATGATTTAAAACATTTATACATTGCTCATCTAGTAGCTATAGCTCATTCAGTCTTCATACTTGGTACTCTTCATCTATGATCAGGTTTTGTAGTGATATTCTTAGTGATGGGAGCTCAATCTTAATGGGGAGTACTACTTATGATCCATAGACCAAGGAGAAGGGGGTGGCACTGGTGGGTGTGTAGATGCTAGTTTGGTAGGCCCAGAGGGCGGGATTGAGTTGCAGATGCCAATCACAACCTGCGTTATTGACTATTTTCTTGAGGATCTTTAAAATGGTTTTATTTGCGGCTTCTTCTTGGCCATTTCCTTGGGGATAGTATGGGGTGGAGAAGTGATGTTGGATTTTGAATTTTTCACACAAGCTACAAACATCCTAATTCTTGAACGGTGTTCCATTATCTAAGATAATATCTTGGGGAACACCATATTGATATATGACATAGTTCAGGATGAACTTTGATATCTGCTTCCTAGTTATATATGTCATGGGTATGGCTTCCACCCACTTGGTAAAGTACTCAATGGAAGTTATGATAAACTTTTGCCCATTAGATGAAGTGGGAGTGATTTTTCCTATGAGATTGGGTCCCCACTATGAGAAGGGACATGGTGTAACAATAGGATGGAGTTCTTGAGATGGAGCATGGATGAGGTCCCCATTATGCTGACATTGTAGGCACCTTTTGATGTAGTTGTGTGCCTCTTTCTCCATAGTGGGCCAATAATACCCCATCCTCAGCAGTTTCTTGGCCAAGGTCATTCCACTCGAGTGTGAACCATAGATGTTATTATGCACCTCAGTTAAAGTGGTCAAGGCTTCATCAGTATTAAGGAAGCATAATAAGGTTCCCTTGATGCTTCTACAGTATAAGGTATTTCCTAGGATGACAAACCTAGAGGAATTTTTAATAAAAGTTCTTTTCAAGCTTGAGGGTAAGTCAACAGGTAAGACACCTATTCATAGGTAGGTATAAATATCATGATACCAGGGATCTCCAGGACCAATGTTTTTTCACAAAAATTCTGACTATGCTACCTTGAATGCGGGTACAAGCAGCTGCTCTACCAAGAATTCATGTTTTAGGATGCTGCGAGGGATGTTTAGTAGGGATCCAATCGTTGCCATGGTATTTGCAGCTCTATTTTTTCTCTAGGAATTTTCTCAAATGTGATCTTGATGAAGGAGTCTTTAAGAGTCTCCACCAATTTCTTGTATGGGGTGAGCTTATCATCCTCAATCTGGTATTCACCATTCACTTGGTTTACTATCAATTGGGAGTCTCTGTATACTCTGAGAGCCATGATGTGCCACTACACTACTATTGTGAGACCTATGGTTAAAGCATCATATTTTGCAATGTTGTTGGTGTAGGGGAATGACAATTTATAGGATCTAGGCTTGTAGTCCCCCTATGGAGTGATAAAGAAGACACTGGCTCTTGATCCATGTTGTAAGTATGAGCCATCAAAGTAAAGTTTCTAGTGTTCGGCTATGTTGAGATTGAAGATGGATTTGTTTGAAAACTTTGAGATGAGAGGATTCTCTGAATAGATTGGTGCTTTTGCAAGCTGATCTGTGATGACTTGGCCTTTAATTTCTTTCTACTCCACATATTCAATGTCATAATCTGATAGTATCATGACAGATTTAGCCATCCTTCCAATGAGCATTGCTTTTGATAGTAAGTACTAGAGAGGGTCAATTTTGGCGATGAGTTTTATTTTGTGTGCCAACATGTAATGTCTAAATTTTTGTGACAAAAAAACTATTGCTATACATGCTTTATCAATGAATGAGTATTTTAACTCATGCCCCACCATTGTTCTGCTGATATAATATATGGCCCTTTTTGTCCCACTTTCATCATGTTGAGCTAGAAGAGCACCAAGGGCTACTGCTCTTGCTAGTACATAGAGAATTAATGGATTTCTTAGGATTGGTGGCATGAGGACTGGTGGTGTAAGCATATATTATTTGATCTTATTGAAGACTTCTTCACACTTGTTATCCCACTTGTACGCTACCCCCTTTTGAAGTAGGTGAGAATATGGATTATGTTTATCTACCAGTTTTGCTATGAACCTTCAGATGGACTGAAGCCTACCTTGGAGACCTCTCAATTGTTTCAATGTTTTGGGTGCCTCCATCTCAAGGATTGCTTTTACCTTGGTTAGGTCTACCTCAATACCTCTCATTGACACTATGTATCCTAGCAACTTTCCTGATTGTACGTCGAAGATGCGCTTCTTTGGATTTAATCAGACCTTGTATTCCTCCAGCCTGTCAAAAATAGTACTCAAGGTTGCTATGTGATCCTTCCTCTTTCTGGATTTGGCTAGTATGTCATCGACATAATCTTCAACAGTTTTATGGATCATATCATGGAATATTAACATCATGGCACTTTGGTATGTTGCTCCTACATTCTTCAAGCCGAATGGCATCATATTCCAGCAGTAAGTTCCCCATGGACAAGTGAAGGCAGTTTTGTGTTGGTCTTCTTTAGTAATCATTATCTGGTTGTATCCCAAAAAACTATCCATTAGGGAGATCATTTCATGTCCCGTTGTCATGTCCAAAATCATGTCAATGTTGGGCAACGAGAAATCGTCTTTTGGACAAGCATTGTTTATGTCCCTAAAATATATGCAGATTTTGATGCCCCCATCAAGTTTTGAGACAAGAACCAGGTTTGACACCCATTCTGGATAGTCTATTGGTCGAATGAATCCTACTTCCAATAGCTTCCTTAGTTCAATTTTGACTAGTAAGGCAATCTAAGGGTGCATTTTCCTATGTTTTTGTCTAATAGGCTTTGCTTTAGAGTATACTGCAAGGTGATGAACTACAATTTCTAGATCGAGCCCTGACGTTTCTACATAGTTCCATGCAAAGTTTACCTATCTCTCTCTCAAGAAGGTTGCTAGGATTTCTTGTTCTTCTGACAGTAATGACTGCATAGAATGTGATGTGTGGGGTCTCTGTTCCTAGATTAATTGGATTGCATTTTTCTGCTAGGATTGCTGATTTTTCCTGATGAAGAGCTCTGAAAGGAAGATTGAATCCCCCATCCTCAAGAACCTTGGAGAGGTTTTCATCATTAGAAGCATCCTTTCTTTTTATTTTTTTCAGGTCAGAGAGGGACACAGTGTGGTTTTTGCTCAAAGACCTAGAGATTATTCTCAATTTTTTCTTTTGCGACTAACGGATTCAATTGTTTCCCCATAGTATGCATGTGTATCCAGCTCGATGATGAATCCTGCTTTGTGATCCCCACATGGAAGATTATCCTATAGTCCCATGAATTCTATGAGTGCCTCATCTTTTTCAAATGTGTCAAGAATTGGTGGTCCTCATTCATCATAATCGATGAGTTGGGGGTAAACTAGGTGGATTTCATGGTTTTGGTTGTTTTTTCTCAAAGGATAAGGTGCTAATCATGAGAAGGGTGGTACCCTTGAAGAGCCTAAGTAGGTTGGTTGTGGGATCCTCATCATCACTACTACTACAAACATTAGTTATGTCAAATTTGAAGTTGACTATGACTCAACCTATAGATACGGGTAAGTGAAGTTCAACTATAGATTGCTGAGGAGGATTATTGACCTTTCTAACTGGAGGACTTTGACAATGTGTACTTATAATCTAAGGGGTACATCCAAGGACAATATTTCTCATTCGTGTCTCTAGAATGATAGGTATTATAAGCCCGTTGTCATTTTTCCCAAGTCTCTATTTTCTGTCATAGGCCATTGTGAGCATCATTTGCAAACCTTTGCTTATGTCATCCATTGGTAGATTGGTTGGTGGTCTATTATCTTGGTATAGGAGATGAGATGACTCCTCCTCTATGATTTCTCAGTTGATATCTCCCCAACTTCTGAAGTTGGGATATTCTTTAGGGGATGTTTGAGATGTGGAGCCTTCCTTTGATTGTGGATGTCCTCGTGATGCTATACCTGCAAGAACACAATAAAAAACACATTAATAAGGTCACTAAAAGTTATAATATAGATCCCTCAATAAATCCATTTGAATGAAAGAGAAAAGGAATAACATGAAGAACACAAGAAACTTAAAGCTAAAATCTCAAATCCTATTGTAAAACAAAGCAAACTCTTGATCTCTTGAGGTTGTTGGTGCCAATTTGATGTGAAAATTGGCCCTTTCCCAACTCCAATTATATGATGAAAGATGCATGCTTGTGGTAATGACTTCAATGGAGCTCCATGTTGAAAACCTGCAAAAAGCCTAACAGAATTTGATGAAGATTGCTATGAATTTGAGTATAGTAAGTTTACTCAAGTTGTGGATGATCAAATGAGGAAAGAAGCCTCTTATTTATAGAATGTCAACTTGAGATGTCCAAAATAGAGAAATGTGGGACTAAGAATCAACCAATGACAAAGTGCCACTTGTCAACATGTGAATGGGTGGAGGATGTTAATGTTTTGAAGAATGTGTCAATAAATGCATATATTTGAATTTTGAAATTGTTGAAATGACATGTAAGAGAGAAAGAAGGTGCATTGAATGCCACTTAGCTAAAGGAAAAATGACTTTCTAGGTAGAGTAAATTCCTTGTTGGAAGGACAAAGTCCACTTGGATTTTTAATTCAAATTTGAGGAATATTCCCTTATTATGCCTTTTGGGAGAAAATAGAGATTTAATAAATGAATTAAATCTATTTTCTTGTGCAAGTTGTAAAAGCTAGAGGATGGGACATGAGAGGAGATTAAATTAATGAAGGTTAATTAATTTAATGAGAGATTATAATGATGTGACATATTGATTTAGATTTATGGATTGATTTAAATCAAAATATGAGAAGAATATGATTTTAGGGTTAAATAAATATTTTTATTTTATTTCACCAAGGAGATGATGTTAGATTAAATCAAATAAGTATTTAATTTATTTAATTTAATAAGATGACTTTAGGGATTTAATCAAATAAAATTGATTATTTAATTAAATAAGGATAATTATATCAGACTAATTGATTTAATTAACAAGAAAGGATGGATTAAATAGATATATGATTTATTTAATTAAGCGAGGAATATTGGTGAATTTAATCAAATAAAGGTATTCGATTAAATGGTTAGACCAAGGGATGATTTAGGATGAAATGGTGTTAGTGGTCAGGATCTGATGTGAAATGTCAATCAATATATTTTACAGTTTACAATTAGTTCTATAGGTCCTTTCCAACCTTCTATATTCTTGTTCCAACTTCCCCAAGTTAATTTCAGTGATAGCCTACTTGTTAGGTGAAAACACCTAATTATAGCTTCCCTCGAGATATCTACCAGACATTGACCATCTGGAATTCTGACCATTTTTTATGGGGCATAATATCTATTGGCGAAGGCTCTGATTAGCTTGACATCAACAAAAACATTATGAACAACTAATTTCCCTATGTCAAAAGTCTGTGGGTTTGACACTGGAACCCTTTCATCTTTGTTCCTATAAAAATACCAATATAAATTTCACCCAGACTATGGAATTATTGGGTCCCTACACCCCTGAGCTAAATCCTTACAGAATTTCTTAGAACCTTTATCTACTGAACTAGGTAACAGTGCAAGTAATGGCAAGTACAATGGAATTCTACTAGATTTTTCTTCCTCTTTAGTTCCCTCTTATGATTTCTTTGGCGCCATTGTTTAAATTTCAGTGAATGATAAGTAGACTTACCCAAAAAATTTCTCACTCTATAGAATTCTTCCACTATCATACTTTGAGCTTGGCTGTATTTTGCTTTTGCTAGCATGAGCACAAGAATTATCAATTTTCCTTATTAAATTTTGATATCATACCACATTAATTTCATAGCTTAAGTTCTTCATCATTCAAATATTTCATACCAAGCTGAATTTCATACTTCAATGCTGATTGATGTGGCTAGCCTTCATTTAATGCTCCAATGATAGATTACCGCACTACCACACAGAATTTTTCATCCCCCGATGATATAGCAGTTCCTCCTTAGCTCTATTCTTATTTCACTTCTCTACCGCGGGCTCCATTCCAACCCTTCACAGTATGGTGGTGCATTATTACCTCTATTCTTAGCTTACCACTCTACCTCAGGCTTCATTTCAACCCCTCGTGGTATAGCAGTTCCCTCTATTATTATTAATCATGACCTTGATCTACCATGGGCAAGACATCAACCTTCCACAGTATAGCAGTATACAGTGTATTACTTCCTTTACCCACTAGGCTACCATGAGTTTCTTTATTGGAGACTGTGGTAAGGTGGTAAAAGGAAATTTTGACCTTGTGGATGGTAAAAACATGGTTTTTAAGGAAAAAAATGATTTCATATGAAAGGACCATCAGAATTTTGAATGAAAATTCTAGGTTCAACACACGTAGGACATTCCTACAATGTTTTTATTGGTGAAGATTGCTAGTTGTTGTGCTGATATATTGTATCCTACCAATATAAACATAAAACATGTTTGGGGTGACATAGATACATCTTGGCCGATATGTTATATCTCTTCAATTTGAAATGTGTGAACAATGGGTCTTGGATACATATAGTTTAGAGGTTTCTTATGAAAGATAATAAGATCATTGGTAGTGGGATGTTAGGTGTTTTAGGTACATCAATTATAAATTAAGGTTGTATACCTGGGTAATTAACTAATTATACATCATTTGTGAATTTCATTTTTTTTATACAGTTGGTCGAGAGTGGGGTGCACTACATTTGCACATCGCAAAAAATCTTGATTGGATGATGGTATGTATTGAACGATGTCAACAATCTCATCACGCACTAACATGGGAAGGTGTGGCTTCATTGGTTAAAGACGCTCATCGCTATGGAGATTCCAATGTTACACCAATGGAAATTTATTTAGCATAATGTTTAAGAGATAAACAGGCACGTATAAATATATTAATCACCCATATTATTTAATTATTTTCAATTATATTGATGTATACATATGTTGAGTTTTTTTTCTTTGCATACATTCAGACAAGAATAAATATGCTTATCAACTGATGATGTAATAGTTTTTACATGTTTCACATATTGCAGGTGAAAGACCATAAGGCTATGTGGTGCAATGGTCATAAATTTTGAATCAAAAAGTTAGATGACACAAAGAAAACTTGTCATTATGGGATAACTGCAGTTTTTCAGGTTACTAATGTTTCATCTAGAAGCTACGACATACATCTAAAAGTATCAAAAAATTGATACTCTGGGATTTTGGATGATATACTTGAGTGTGACTTTAAGTCCTTCAAATTAGTTATGTTCATCGTCTAATGGTAGAGGCTATGATTGAATGAAAATGATCCTGAGAGAACTGTTATTGAACATGATAATGGATTTACCATGTTTAATACAAGGTCGATCGAGTGAGCTTGAAATGAACTCTATGTTCTTCCAAGCCAATGTGAGCAGGTATTTTACTTAGAGGTTCTAGGTAAACTAGGTTGGTCCTTTTTTTAAGACATGATCCAAGAGGAAGGACGATAAAGTATAATGTGGTGGAAGAAGATACTGAAGAACTAGAAGATGATGTAGATGATGATCAGGATCAATAGTTAGTTGATGATGTGCCTGATGAAGATGTCGAAGAAGAGGAACTAGATCATGATGATGTAGGAGTTAATGTTCATGAAGATGATATCCATGTGGATAGTGACATTATCAAAACTAATATCAATGATGATGATGATGATATGACCAATCCTTACAATGTCAAATTTGGATTGGATGATACAGACAAAGAGTTGGATGAAGAAGATCAATGACATTGAAATGTATGAGTTATGTGATTATATTATCTATTTGATATTGATTTCTTGATATAATTATATTTGACTTATATGGTTACATAATTAATTTATGATATTTTTAATTTTTATGCCATTACATAATTAATTCATGATGTTACAACTATTGTAGCTATCCTAGAAATTTTCATATTATCAAATCCTAATTACTCTACGACTATTGATGATTAGATATTATTTGATCATATCTTTGGCTATTTCATTCCCAAAAAATTAGCATTTCCTCATGTTGACCCCAGATAGTCCAACGTTGAATTTTTTTCAATTTGTGCTTGTATGGAGTGAAACTTGACATAGTTAGCCTAGACACATGCATTGACGATATGGGAGGGTTTTGAGACTCAAACATAAGGTCATTCCTATTATGAAAGTGTATGGTAATCCTACTTATAGCAGAAGTTCACATGATAAGCTAACCAATGGCACTATATTGGAGGATAAACCCACGTATGGAATTAATTTAAGAGGTAAGGGATGCCTCTTAGTGGAATTTTGAGTCTTGGATTAATCAATAGTGCTAAAATTAGTTCTAGTTTTCTTCCCTTGGTGTTATATTTATCTCTACAATTTCCCATACTTAACCATTTCATCATCCCTTTTCCCAAGCCATTTGTATCATAATATAAACTAGGTCCAATCTCACATTAGCCCCTTAGGTAATTATCCATTTCTTCTAAGTTGAATGGAACCTTTTGTACCAATGCATATATGTTTTCCTACCCTAATGGATCAAGACTTGACATCACCTTAACAATTTTCTTTATTGCATAGCATATCTCTGAAGTGCCTTTGGCATGCTTTAGATGTGTCAATATTAACTAGATTGAATATATTAATTTTAAAGTCTCTTAACACATTCCATGACAAGAAAATGACTCATTTGTATGAAGGAGTATGTTCCTAAACCATTCCTTCATATTCAACAATCCATTCTCACACCCACATCATAATTCATATCCATGTTAGTTGTAATGAGTGTTTTAAACCAACAATCAATGAATCATAGGATAAAAGAAAAATCGTTATGCACAAGGATAAGAATCAAAGAGACTGAAAGAATCGATTCACTAGATATGCTCCCCATTACTGTAATAGACCAATGTAAAAAAATATGTCATAACAAGAATAAGACCAAAAAAAACTAGGAAAAGAAACATTGTAGGCTACATTAATAAGACATTGATTGCAAGCATTTCTTCCATGATGTTTAAATGACAACAATATCAGATAGCTCAATCTTTAGTCAAGTAGTATTTCAATCACTGATTCTTAGACATCCATCATGATTAAAAATAACATATCATAAGACTTTTTAACAATCACTAGGACTATAGATAATATTCAATCATGTCATAGGAAATAAATCATCAAAAATTATAAATAAAAAGAAAACGAACTATATAAGCTCAGTAAGCCACCATACAAAAATTATATTTTGTAGAAAATAAGATAAACTATATGTTGAAATATCATATATATTTTGTATATAAACTATATGTTGACATAGCATATATATAAACTATATATTTTGAATTTTGGCCTCATGTGTGTAGGAGCACAACATACCATGCTACACCAAGACCCTAACTGGAGAGTTGCACCAAGAACCACTACATCCATCCCCTAAGTGGAGGGTTGTGAGACTTCATTAGATGAGTGTTGCAAGGCCATTGAGTCGATGAGGAACACTATGAACCATTTGGTAGGAGGAAAGCTAGAGAAAGTGGAGAGGGCACTCGTAAAGGGAAAATTGACCAAGGGACAATGACTGTAAGTGATTTTTCCCCCACATTTAGAAATCTTGTTGCAAGTATAGTGATTTAAACTCTGTTTGTTCCCATCAAGATGTCGCATGCTATATTTTGGTCAATTTGATCCAATGTCCCATTGAAAAACCCAAGTACTACCTAGTACTGATGTCTGGTTAGTTTCAACAACCAAGCTTTGAGATGTTCAATCAGTTGGGTGGTCATTTTTGGCTTGTGAACTATAGTTTTTGTATCTATCTTAGCATATTTTTTCTACTATTAGATTGAAAGGAATTCCCATCACATAACAACACACAAAGTTCACTAGGGTTCAAATTTCTAAACTTTGATGAAATAAATTTACATATTGAGGTCCACAAATGATCAAAGGGACTGAAAACAATACATGGTTTGTGAATGCAATGCAAAATGCCTAGTTCCTATCCATAAGAGAACATATAGAAGTACAAGAGATGAAAAAAAGACAAGGAGCCATTAAAAAACTTCTGAATATTTCACTGACTCAACCAAACCTCAAAAGGAATAGTACAGATGCCAGCACTAAGGAAATCCCAAAAGAGAACACTAATGAAAGTGCACTTTTTTTTTTCAAGTTCCAAAAGAGTATAAATGGTTCGAAGATGATGTGGGTTTTTGGAAAATGGTGAAGGAATGCTCGATAGGGAGGGACCCAATTAACCTCTTTAATTGGATTCTTAAGAAAGAAAAAAACTCTGATACATTTTGGGGTTCTTCTAAGTAGGACCCATCTTTTATTATTTTATTTGGGGGACCCAGAAAACCATAGGGGTAGAAACCTATGGAGCTTAATCATTAAAGGTGAGGGGTCTATCCATTTAGAAATATATTGAAAGGATGGTGGCATGAGGGGCTATTTCACATCAAAGATGGTTCAAAAAATTTCATAGACTAACTAACCAGACACTAGTACTACCTTAGAGGGAGTATTGTCTTTGAGGAAGGTGGTCCAAAAAATTTCATAGATAGGTACAAAAATTAATAGCAACCTTCCACCAACTAACCCAATAAACCTCCAAGAAACAAGACAATGACTCCTCTAGATGTTCCCAAAATCCAAGGCTTCAAAACACAATGTTGGTGACTGTACAAACCATTCCCATTCTTATGAAGTGATCTTTGATCATCAAACCCTTACAAGGTTTATTGATACATTCAAAACTATTGTTACCTCCATATGCATTTGACTAGTAGTGACAACCTTAGTTTTTAATCCTCCAACCCCATACCTTGGGATCACATCACCATGAACGAACTTCATACAACATCCCTATGAGTGAAGGTACAACCAAATAGGTATTTTTCAAATTTGTCTTCCTCAAGCAAGGGAAATTTAGGAAGAGAAAAGGAAAGCGAGACATGTAGTAGGTCTAAAAGAGGGAGATCAACTAGAGGTCAAAATATTAGAAGAAAATTCCATAAACGCATGGAATTTTTTCTTGCTAAAGGGGGCTCATGTTCTTATGATGATGAGAGCATAGGCAACATCGAGGTTCCCTTGAGGTACAAACATCTATGAAAACAATGGCTACCCAAGGAACTTCCTCCAATAAACACTAATTTTGGTGTCAATGAATGGATATATCACATAACACCATTGTTACATGGTTTGGGCCTATTTTGCATGGATTTCATAAAGGTTTTTTATGAAAAAGTTACTAAATTGATGGATTATGTCGGACCTTGTTATAGTTACGAAGATTGGATGTAGCTGGTTTGATATACATGAAGTATGCATAAGTATGCACTGTCAGCAAATTATATACAACTAAAAGATAAAGATCAAAATAAAGGAGTGGCTATGTAGATTGATGGAAGGAAAAAAGAATCAGGGAATATTGTAGGGTTTATAAATAGTACATGACTTGGGTCAACAAATAAGCAACCCGATTGCATATTTGAAGTGTGCGAGGGAAACCATGTATTTGTATGTGTGATAAAATCAATAACTGCATGAGAAGAGTTGTTAATCGATTATAATTTGAATCACATAGATACAAACACAATTACTATGGGGGTGGTATGTACTATATACCATTTTATCGATCCTCCAATTAATGACTCCAATATACCATTTTATTATTATTATTTTTTCATAAGTATATTGGTTTCATTTTGGTAATGTTTTTTATATTTAATTTGTCACAACGAGACATTGATAATAGGGGGAAGGCTCCAACCCATAGTACATATCGTGATGCATCTTTAGGCACTTCTACCCAATAGGTTTAGGGTATGTTCAGGATCATCATGGGACAAAAAGTGGCAATATGTAACAAATATGATGGCCCATGTGGTTGACGACTTTTTTTTACCCAAAATTTATTAAAGGAAAAGGGTTTTTAAAGGAGATTCTCATCTTTCCACCAATATAAATTATACTTTACTTTGAATTTAATAAATAATTATTATTCATTTTCTATTTGAATTATGACTGAAGTGTTGATTGATAGGTTGATTGAAAAACATCTATAGCTTTCAAACAGTATCACATTTTTTGAATCCAAAAACATGTGTGACATTCTATGCTTTGCATACTATAGGATTAATTTTTTTTTTTTAATTTTATGAAGTTTTGACCAACTTAAGGTGGTTAGACATACGAGTTTTTATATTTTTAAAAATTTCTAATAAAAAATTCATAACTAATTATTTACATGGAAAAAATTACAAAAAATATGCATCACATCGGGACATGATTCCTCTACTTATATCTAAAATCTTATAAAAAATAATTATCATTTTATTGTGGTTACTGGTTAGATAGACACCTACTTTTTATTTTTTCCCTAAAATTTAAGTACTACTGATTGAAATTTCAAATTTTCACCAAATATATATTTAAAAAGAAATTAAACCTAGTAGTTTAGAAACTACATTCAATTTGCTACAGATTCTATTGTTACATATTTTTGAAATAATATAGATAACTTATTCAAATTTTTATGTCAAGTTGCCTAACTCTAATTTTTCTGAATTTTTTGCCACTTAAGGGCCTGTATTTTCCATGATGATCTTGCACATACCCTCTACCTCATTGTAATTATACAAATTAGATATGAGAAAAATGTTTTATTATTATGGTTTTTTCATAAGTTTATTGGGTTAATTTTGATAATATTTTTAATATTCTTGTTGCTGTCAGATGATTGGGGAAAGG
The DNA here is from genome assembly GCA_007258455.2 of Sequoia sempervirens. Lineage (NCBI taxonomy): Eukaryota > Viridiplantae > Streptophyta > Pinopsida > Cupressales > Cupressaceae > Sequoia > Sequoia sempervirens. The sequence goes on along the minus strand of VDFB02000008.1, from coordinate 265,921,951 downwards.
CACTACCACTAGAGGAGAGCATCCATAGGGAGGTGTAGTCACTATTATGCGATGATGAAATCACATATTTTTCACACACTTTGGATATGATAACAAAGACCAAAAAAATGCAATGAAGAAATCCTTTAGTTGTTATTCATAGTGCCTGAAACAAATGAGATAAGAGAAAGGGTTAAAATACTGACTGAGAGAGCACGAAACTTGCAAGTAAGTTGTCATGAGATCTTTAATTATAACATAAGTTCATTCATGGTTTTATATTTTGTACTCTTTTATTTCATGAACTTAAATATGTGTTTTTTTTACAATATTTTTTGTGCCTTGATGATGTTGTTGGCCATGATCAAGGTACTACAAGTGCTAACCAGGGAGTAGGGGTTGGTACATGTGTCGATCCTGATCTTCTTGCGCATACATCACATCATTTGACCCCATCATCCGTGCCTATATTGTCGACTGAAATGTTGGAAACACATAGCATATAGGCATCGGGTAGTGCACCCTTTGACAATGAACACATGCCAAAAAATTCATCAAGACATGTACCTAGGGATGCAGAGGCCACTAGTACTAGTGATGTTTTTGTAGTATTTCTTGGATCTTCCTGTATTACTAGTACGGGAACAATGTTGATCACATTTGTGGTGACTGAGGATTTCGTTCCCATAAAGATAGAGAAGGTCCCAAGTAATTTAATTTTTTTTAATTATTATTATTATATATAATCCAATTGAAATTTACTTAATGATCACTCTTTTTAGACTAATGATCCCATGATACTTTTGTATGAAATGATGTTTTTTATAAACATCTAAATGATATTACATTGGAGATCTTCAGGCCCACCATACGTACACGGTGGAATGCCCAAAATCAATATTTAATAGATGAGCTCATTAACCATTTAGTTGTGTTGTTTGGTAATGACACATTCAACTGAACCAAGGTCCTTAAGAAAGCTGGTATCTATCTAAAGTATGTGAGGAACCAATATAGGTCACATTTAGAGAAAAAAAAGTACAAGCATCCCCCCATGATTCTAGAGAGGGAGTGGAAGGACCTAGTGTCGGATGGAAAGGAGAAAGCTGAAAAGAAAAAATGAAAGGAACCACTGAGCCAAGAAAGGTATGTGATAATATCAACAATGTAATTATATACAGATTACTCTTTCTTTTTGCATAATCTAACATATTTCAAACTTTTCATAGGCTTCCCGAAACATTAAAGCAAACAAAGGAAAGACTAGAAAAACACATGCAGCAGAAACTTGGCTCTGGTGGTTATATAAAATTAGCCACATGAATTATAACTATCAATAAATGAAATATTGCATCCAAATAATAAATTGCAAACAATTTTGGTTTTATCACACCATAGAAGCAAAATTCATGATCTTATGTGAAAATCCAGGGCTCTGAATTCAAAAAAGTGCCCATAGAAGAGGACCTAAACATTTCCTTCCAACAAGGCTATAGAGCCATGGATGAATGCCTAGGACTCTTGACTAGGAAAACACAAGATTCCGCTACATAAGACACACAGGTAAATAAACTCAATGAATTTTATTTAAAATTGAATACTTGTGCAATCTATTCAATATTAATTTCCACCATAAAGTAATTATGTGCCTATTTGTTTTAAACATGCAAGCAATGATAATACTACACATGGCATTGGAATGCAGCCTAGTGAGGGTGGAACACAACCTACAGATGAAGGTCATGGTGTGCATCCCAGTACTCGATGTATTCATGTGCTATACAAAATGCAGTATGGATTAATACAATTAAACATATTTAATTGCAATTGGTGTATTAATTAATGTAACCTTTCGTGTTTCAACTTTAGAGGATGTAGAGCGTGATCAACATGTTGAGAAATATCAGGCTAGACAAGCTTAGGAACATGATGTGGCCCCATCAGGTAAAGAGGACCACTCTAATGTTATGTTAAACACATTTAATTGCAATTGATGTATTAATTATTGTAACCTTTCATGTTTCAACTCAAGAGGATTTAGAGGGTGTTCAACATGTTGAGCATGAGGCTATAAGACAAGATTAGGAACATGATGTGGCCCCATTAGGTAAAGATGACCACTCTAATGTTCTTTTAATTAATGAAATACTTGTAATAGTAATGATAAAGCATATCAATTTAACATTTCTTTGTTATTGTAGTAGACCCCCCCTTGCAATGGCCTCCACATCGTGAGTACATGACTAGGAATACATTAAGATTACAAGCAGAGGAAAAAACAATTGAAGGGGGGACATATGAATTAGAAAATGATACTCCACTTCTTTTTTTAGCTACAAAAAAGAAACAAAAAATAGTGATTGTAATCATATTATGACAACCATATTTTTGATATGTAAAAACTGAAGGAATGAATGTTATATGTTAGTGAATGAATGTGAATATGTTAATGAATGAATTTTATATGTTAATGAATGAGTGTTATATGTTATTAATGGATGAATGAATGAATTTTATATGTTATATGTTACTAATCAGCTACTTGTGACAAGGTGTTGTTTCCTTCTATCTCACCTTTTTTTTTGTAAGAAAGGAGATTCAACTTTGGGTTTGTGAATTGGGATTTTTATCTATGCATGTGTGGTGCATACTTTTGAAATTTGAGAAAACTAAACTTCATACAAGGTTAGTAGCTTACAAATTTCTGAAGCATGACCCTATGCAATACCTTGCAAATGCTTAAAAAATGCAACAAAGGATGAAAGAAACTAAAAGCATTATGAAAGCAACCACAAGTTACCTATTCCATAGTGGATTGGTGTCACATGTGCAAGTGCCCTTTCCCAATCCTTGATTAAAGCTCAAGATGATGTAAATGCAAAGGAGATGATGAGCAAGATGAGTTCTCAAATCAAGAGAGTAACCTCGCATAAAAGTTGTGGATGGATTAATGAGAATGAAGGCCTTCTTTTATAGATTTTCTTGATGAGAGATTGGCCAAGAGGGTGAATGTGGGACTAAAGCTCCACCAATGAGAATAGGCCACTTTTCAAGTGATGATAAGCCAATGGATGTGCAAAATTTGGGAAGAGTGCCCATGAGAGGGAGAATTTGAATTCAAATTTTGCAAAAAATTTAGAGAGGGGGACAAGAAAGAAGAGCAATAAATGCTATGTTGGAGGGACAAATCAACTTGTCATGTTGAGGGAAAATGAGGGTTTTTAATAAATCAATAAAATTGATTTATTTGTGCAAGTGGAGATATCTAGAGGATGCAAGTGGGTGAGATTAGTATTTAATCATGGTTAGATTAAATAGATGATGATTATGTTAGTTTAATGATGATTACGTGAGTTTGACTTTTATGATTTAAATATTTGATTTATTTAAATCAGAAAAGGATGAAAAATGGATTGGATTTAATTAAATAAATATTTGATTTATTTAATTAAAGGAATTATGTTTGATTTATTTGATTAAAAGGTTGATGATAATGTTTTATTTAATTTTGAATGAATGACCTTAGGAGATGGGAATTAATGAAATTACCTGATAAATGAATGAAGGTGAATCTAATTAATTAAATGAGTGGATGCACATGAAGCCTAATTTTCTTGATGAATGCATAATGCTAATTTTGCATGTCTACATTTTGCCCCTCTTTGAAGCAATGTACTTGTTGCGTTGGTTCAAATAATAAAATTGCCATGATCAAAATTCAAAAAACTTTCTAGTTTTTCAAATGCCCCAGCAGAAAGAAGTACACTGGTACATTGCCCCCTCGAGAGATTGAGCGAAAGGATTTGATTTGAGGGTCGATCTCGTGATAAAGAGGTTCAAAATGGGTGGTTATGGATGATGATGCAAATGAGATGGTTTCAAGATGCTTAGAATAACAAATCTATATTATCCTAAACAACTTAAATGATGATATGATATGAGATGGATGAGATTGATGAGGTGATATGCTATGATTATGCAAATGTATTATTTATGAGATGCTTAAACTAACAGATCTATATTATGATGATGATATGCATGTGAGATGATATGCAGAATACTGATGATTTATGGATGCAAGATGAATGCATAATGGATGCATGATGGATGCAATGGTGATGATGATTAACTATTCATGTTGTGATGTTAGTGCGGAAGATGAAGAAATTAGATGATGATAAGAGGATCCAACAAACCAACATTATGAGAGATGATGATGATGATGATGATAGATGAGAGAAAATAGATGCATGATTTGCTTATCAAGGATTCGGATTTTCAAAGGGTCACTTACTTTATGTTTGATAACATGCCTAAGCACGATGCATCAAGGTATGAAGGACCAAGATGGCATTGTACTTAGTGTGATGGACTTTGACTCAACAAATAGATAGGAGTATTTTTGTTCACACCTGAAATACAGAAACCTTGCTAGGATGTACTTTAGAAGTTTTAAACACCTCGGACCAAAACATGGAAAGGTATAAACAATCAATGCAATAGTCAACAAGCTGCCCAAAACATCCTCCATACATTTCTAACAAAGCAAGTATTTGACAAGTTATTTTACAAGAACATAAAAAAAGCATAGTAGACAAAAAAATAATGATTGTTGCCCCATTCCTATCTCTCTAAATCCTTCGTTTGGATATCATCGAGAGGTCCTTGGAGTGGGCGCAATGAGATAAGTCAAAAGCCAAAGATAAAGCACATAAACAAGTTGATGTTCTTCAATACCGCTAACTGAAAGGGAATGTGCTTTTAAGGATAAGAACCGAAACTTATTGCCAAAAGATAATGCCCATTGTAGGAAGGAAACATCCTAGGACATGTTAGTGGATGGCGGCACGCCATTTTGTTTATCCAAAATGTTCTTTCTAATAACTAATGCCCCTTGTAGGAAGGATTCATCCTAGGGCATGATGTTATCAGATGATTGATATGGGACTATTTGGATGATGGACTATTGACACAAAGACTTGACCAACTTGTTTACGTACTAACTTAGACTTGAGGCTTGACGCTTTTGAGATTTACTTTTAACTTGCTAGACTTGTTTCTAACTGTTTCACCAAAGGTTGAGGATGATAATCAATTTATTATGAATGGTGTTTATTGTAGGTGCAAGCAAGATGAGGCGGATGGATTTTTTCAAATATTTGGATGTTTCTGATGTTTTGCAATGTTTTGAGGCTATTTTTGGTATTTTTTGAGGTTTTACAAATGTTTTGATTTTATGTTTTCCAATGTTTTTGGGATTTTCTGAGATTTTGACCAAGATGCTAACCTAAAGACCTATCCTAGGGGCCTCGGGGGCTGATCAATAGATTAGCCTTGCCTACGTTATACACGCAGAGACCACGTAGGTCGACTGATGAGTTGACTGATTTGCAGATGAAGATATACATGATGAGATGTCAGTTTATTATGATGGACTCCTATAGGACTGACCTAAATGTCTTGGGGGATGATCAAAGATCAACCTTGCCTATGTTGAAGCTCAGAGATGACGTAGTTCATCAAGACGACCTTGTTTTTGGATTTTTGAATGACTTTTTGACCTATTTTTGGATTTTCTGATGTTTTGATGTTTTTGGATTTTCTGATTTTGAGGACTTTAAGACCATACACGAATCTGATCCAATGAGAACATGCCTCCAGCATGATGCAATAGGCTACTTCAATAAAGGCATCACAAACTGACCTTGAGAATGGGCCGAGTAGTACTAGGAGGGATAATGATACGAACACAGGACCAAGCTATGGTGTGGATGTGAGTGGATGTGTGATGGATGGAGACCCAAATGCAATGGATGATGGAAGAGAAATGGAGGGATGATGCAGATCAAGCCATAAAGATCCTGGTGGATGGATAGTGCTTATTTACACAAGGTGCCTGTTTGCTAGGTTTTCACCAAGGTACTTGCCCAAAGTGCCATCAAAGTGGTTTTCACTAGAGGATGATTTTTTTAATTTTTTTAATCCTTTTTCTGATTTTTTTGGATTTTTCTAATTTTTTTGATATTTTTGTTGTTACCAAGATGCCTGTTTGCCAGGTTTTCGTCGAAGTAACCATTTTTTCAGGACTTTTTCTAATTTTTTTTTTTTGATTTTTGGTTTTATACCTGGAAGAATTAGGCATAGAACTTTTTGAGATGGGAGTTATTCATGGGCTCCTGCAGAGGTTCCCCTTAGGGTGTTGATAGCTAATATGCCCCTGATTTATAGCTTGCTGTGATGATGAAAGGCCCTAACCAATTGGGTTCAAACTTTCCTTTGGTGCTGGGATTCGAGACATTCTTCTAATTTTCTTTTAAGAAAAATTCTTTGACTTGGAAAGACCTGCTTCTAATCTTGTTGTAGCTTCGTTTGAGCCTATTTTGATAAACTTGCAAATGATTCAAAGCATCTATGTGTCTCTCATCCAGTAACTCCAACTCATTTAATCTTGACACCCAATAGTCCTCATAAGTGATGAGATTTTGCAATGATATTCTAAGGGATGGGAGCTCGATCTCAATAGGTAGTACAACTTATGATCCGTAGACCAGGGAGAATGGGGTGGTGCCAGTGGGTGTGTAGATGCTAGTTTGATAAGCCCAGAGGGCAGGATTAAGCTGCAAGTGCCAGTCACGACCTGCATCATTGATTGTTTTCTTGAGGATTTTGAGGATGGTTTTGTTCGTGGCTTCTGCTTGGCCATTGCCTTAGGGATAGTATGGGGTGGAGAAGCGATGCTAGATTTTGAATTTCTCACACAAGTCATAGACATCCAAATTCTTGAATGGTGTCCCATTATCTGAGATAATGGCTTGTGGGACACCGTAACAACAGATGAGATAGTTCAGGATGAATTTTGAGATTTGCTTCCCAGTGATATACATCGTGGGTATGGCTTCCACCCACTTTGTGAAGTACTCAGTTGCAGTTATAATGAATTTGTGGCCATTAGATGAGGTGGGTGAGATTTTCCCAATGAGATCGAGTCCCCACTGTGAAAAGGGCCATGGTGTGATAATCGGGTGAAACTCTTTAGCTGGAGCATGGATGAGGTCCCCATGCTACTGACATTATAAACACCTTTTAGTGTGATCATGTGCTTCTCACTCCATTGTGGGCCAATAGTACCCCAGCCTCAGCAGTTTCTTGGCTATGGTTATTCCGCTCGAGTGTGAGCCACAGATACCGTTATGAACATTGGTTAGAGCGGTTAATGCCTCCTTAGCATTTAGACAGTGCAGTAAAGTACCCTCCATGCTTCTACGATATAAGGTATCACCTAGGATGACAAATATGGATGCCTTTTTTATAAAGGTTTGTTTTAGGCTCAATGGTAGGTCAGCGGGTATGACTCCTATGTGAAGATATGTGTAGATGTCATGATACCAAGGATCACCAGGACCAATGATTTCACACACATATTCTGATTCTGGTACCTCGAATGTGGGATTGAGAAGCTGCTCGATCAGAAATTCATATTTCGGCACGTTGTGAGGGATGTCTACTAGAGACCCAATTGTAGCCATGGCATCAGCGGCTCTGTTGTTGGTTCTTGGAATCTACTCAAATGTTATGTCGATGAAGGATTCCTTTAGAGTATCCACCAATTTCTTGTATAGGGTTAGCTTGTCATCCTCTTTCTGATATTCATTATTGACTTGATTTATGATCAACTGTGAGTCGCCATAGACCTTGAGAGCTATGATATTCCATTGTACTATTATTTTGAGACCTATTGTCAAAGCCTCGTATTCCATGATGTTGTTAGTGCAAGGAAATGCCAGTTTGTATGATCTTGGTATGTAGTCCCCCTGTGGGGTGATGAAGAAGACACCAGCTCCTGATCCATGTTGAGTATATGAGACATCGGAGTATAGTTTCTAGTGGTTCGCTACGTTGAGGTTAAAGATGGTTTCATCTGGAAATTTAGATACAAGAGGATTCTTCGCATAAATAGGTGCCTCTGCTAGTTGATCTGCAATAACTTGACCCTTGATGGCTTTTCTTTCCACATACTCGATGTCATATTTTGATAATATCATGACCCATTTTTCCATTCTACCAGTTAACATTACCTTTGATAAGAGATATTTAAGGGGGTCAATTTTGGCAATGAGCTTGATCTTGTGTGCCAACATGTAGTGCCTAAATTTTTGGGATGCAAACAATACTGCAAGGAAAGCTTTCTCGATGAATGAGTAATTTAGCTCATGACCGATCATTGTCCTGCTAATATAGTAGATAGCCCTCTCCGTTCCATTTTCATCATGTTGAATTAGGAGACCTCCAAGGGTTGCTGATGTTGTTGATACATATAAGATTAATGGCTTTCGTGGGATAGGTGGCATTAAAACTAGTGGTTTCAGTAGATATGCCTTGATCTTGTTGAATACCTCTTCACATTTTGTGTCCCATTTGTATGCTACTGCCTTGTGGAGTAGGTGAATATATGGATTCTGCTTGTCTGCCAGTTGTGCTATGAATCGTCGGATGGATTGAAGTCGGCCCTGGAGGCCCCTCAGTTTTTTTAATGTCTTTGGTGCTTCCATCTCGAGGATTGCTTTTACTTTTGTCGGATCCACTTCGATACCCCTCATGGACACTATGTATCCTAGCAGTTTACCTGATTGTATGCCAAAGACACACTTCTTAGGATTTAGTCTGACTTTGTATTCCTCCAATATGTCAAAGATAGCACTTAAGGTTGCTATATGATCTTTTCTTTTTCTTGATTTGGCTAGGATGTTGTCGACATAGTCTTCAACTATCTTGTGAGTCATGTCATGGAAGATCAATGTCATGGCTCGTTGATATGTTGCTCCTACATTCTTTATGCTAAATGGAATCATGTTCCAGCAATAGGTCCCCAACAGACAAGTAAAAGTTGTCTTGTGTTGATCTTCTTTTGCTATCATAATCTAGTTGTATCCTAAAAATCTGTCCATTAGTGATAGCATCTCATGCCTTGCTATCATGTCCACTATCATATCGATATTGGGAAGTGGAAAGTCATCCTTGGGACATGGTTTGTTCAAATCTCTAAAATCTGTATAGATTTTGATAGCTCCATCAGGTTTTGAAATAGGTACCAAGTTCAATACCCATTCTGGATAATCAATTGGTCGGATGAATCCAGCATCTAATAGCTTTTTGAGCTCCATTTTGACTAACAAAGCAATTTGAGGATGCATTTTTCGAAGCTTTTGTCTAACATGTTTTGCATCTGGATACACTGCTAGGTGGTGGACCACAATCTTTGGATCAAGTCCTAGAATATTAGCATAACTCCATGTGAAGTTTATTTGTCTTTCCCTTAGGAATGCTGCTAGGAGTTCTTGCTCTTCTGATAATAGTGATTCTGCATAGAATGTGATATGTGGGGTCTCCTATGTTCCTAGGTTGGCTGGGTTGCATTTTTCGGCCAAGACTGCTGAGTTCTCTTGATGAATAGCTCTTAGGGGAAGATTGAATCCTTCATCCTCAAGTGCCTTAGAGAGGTTTTCACCGTTGGATTCGTCCTTTCTTTTTACTATTTTCTTGTCAGAGATTGCCATGGTGTGGTTTTCACTCAAGGACTTGGATATGATTCTTAGTTTCTCACTTTTGCGATTGAAGGATTCAATCATTTCCCCATAATAGGCATGTGTGTCCAACTCCATTATAAAGCCTGCTTTATGATCTCCATCTACAATGTTATCTCTCAATCCCATGAATTCTGAGAGCACTTCATCATTTTTGAATGTATCGAGAACTGGTGGTCCTCGTTGGTCATAGTCAATCAGTTGGGGGTAGACTAAGCGGATCTCTTGATTTTGACTATCTGATTCAAATGATATGGTACTAATCATACACAGGGTGTTATCTTTGAATAACCTAGGTAGGTTGGATAAGGTATCTTTTTCATCACTACTAATGTAGGGCTCAGTTATAAAATTATGTGCATCTCTACTTGTGACTATTGGTGAGTGTAGTTGTACTATTACTGGTTGAGGAGAAACATTAGCGGCTCTAACTGGAGGACTTCAGCCACGTATGGTTATTTTCGGAGTGGCACATCAAAGACCAAGATTTTTTATGGGTCGCGTCTCTGGCATGATAGGTATTATGAGCCCACTGTCATTTTGTCCTAGTATTTGATTTCGGTCATAGCCCATCGCAAGCATCATGTGTAGGCCTTTTCTTCTTTCATCCATTGGTAGATTAGCTACCGGTCTTTCATCTTGATACAACATGTTTGATGAATCTGCTTCAATTACCTCATGGCCAAGGCCTCCCCATCTTGTGAATTCAGGATAATCCTCAAGATAAGTATTTGATGTGGAAGCTTGATTTTCTTGTGGGCATCCTCGTGATCTAGGAGATTGTGGTAACTCTCCTATCACAAAAGCATTGTTAGGGAGCCTATAACTTCCACAACTGTCCTCCTGGATGATGAGCTTGATATCGGATATGGTGGGAATGGTGGGTGTCTCTATCGTAGAAGTGGACGTGAGAGTGGCGGGATTAATGTATGATGTGGATGTGCCCTCATCATTTTTTGGCACTTGGGGGATTTTGTAATATTTGGCTTCAAGGTTCTTGCAGTATGAAAATGGCTCAGGATATCCATGGACGGTAACCTCTTGTCCATTATGTGTGAATTTCACACATTGGTGGAAGGTTGATGCTACGGCTTTCATCGAATGAATCCATGGGCGTCCCAGGAGGATATTGTATGGAAATTTGAGGTCCTAGACCTGACATGTGGTTTCCATGAGTGTTGGACCTACTTGGATAGGGAGCTTAATTGTGCCCTGAGAAACTCTTTCTTGGTCATCATATGCTCTTATTGTGATGCCCTTACCTTTGTCGATGGAATCTTTTGATATTTTCAACTGCTTGATGAGGCTAAGAGAACAGATGTTCAAACCTGCACCTCCATCCACCAAAACCCTTTTGATTTTGCTTGTGTTCACAATGACCTCCAAGTGAAGTGCGTGATTGTGAGATGGTTGGGCAGGAAAATCTTGGTCGGAAAACATAAGGAGATTAGGTGTTATGATGTTTCTGACCATAGCTTGGAATTCTTCCGCATCGAGGTTTGCGGGGACAGTGGATGAGGCTAATGCTTCCTCAAGGATCCTTTTATGCGCTGATGAGATTTTTAACAACTCCATGATGGAGATGTTTTCTGGAATTCTTTTGAGTTGGTCTACAACATTGTAGCTATACGGAATGGCTCTTGATGTAGGGACTCTATTGGGTTGGGATGATCCTGTGATGGTGACTTTTCCACCTCTTGTGGTGACTCCACAGTCTTCGGCATGAGCGCCCTTGATGGTGATGACCATGTAGTCTTCATTTAGGGAGGTAATGAATATTTCGTATACATGATTTACACTGCCTTTTCCTTTATCCTTGTTATTCCCTTTGTTGCCATGATTCGACATTAGATTCATGTAGATTTTAAGATCCTAATTCCTGGTAGGTGTTTCCACATTTATAATTCTTTTGTCGATGAGATCTTGGATGATGTTCTTGAGTCTCATACAATTGTTTGTGGTGTGGCCTTTGATTTTGTGGAACTCACATAGTTGATTTTCATTGTACCAAGGAGGTTTGACATCAAGTTCTTGATAATTCTCAAATGTAGGAGCTTGGATGAGTTTTTCGTCGATTAGCTTTTTCATGATGTCCTCAAGTGGTTCCCCCAAAGTAGTTTATTTTCATTTGGGGTATGTTTTGCATTGAGGTGGTCCTCTTTGGTCATTGAGGTTACTAATTGTGGGATTATTGTTGGGTTGATGCGTTGTGTGATGAGTGTTTTGATGTGGTGTTTGGATTTGTTGTGTAGGTGTGTTTCAACGCGGACCACTAATGACCACCTTGGCATCGACGATGCCATCATTAGTGATGTTCTTGTTTCTCACCCATGTATGAGGTTTATCATTGTAATTAGATGATGGGCAGTTGTTTTGCGGTTCGTGATATGATGTTGATTCAGCGGGTTAAGTCGCAAGGGCTCTTTCGATGCTGAGCGCCTTAGAGATCAATTGTTCATATGTAGTGATACCCTAAAATTTGAGATGGAATGATAGGTGACTTTCAAGGTTGGCTATGATTGTCCAGACTTGTTGTTCTTCTGGCATGGTCCATTTGCTCCAATTGGCCTTGGATCTCCATCATTGAAGGAATGAAGCGAAAGATTCATTCTTTCCTTGTTTCAGAGCATATAGTTCTTCGAGACTAACATCCATTGCAATGTTACATGCATAATTCTTAATGAATGCATCTCTAATTTCTTTGAATGTCCTAATGCCTGAAGGTAAGCGAGAGAACCATTCTATAGCATTGCCTGCTAAACTCCTAGGGAATTGATGCATCAAATAAGTATCGTCATATGTGACCTCCATACAATGAAACTGGAATTCCCTGATGTGATCTTCAGGGTTTCCCATCCCTTGATACTTGTCAAATTTGGGGATTTCAAATCCCTTAGGGAATGGTTTCATGTCTAGGCTCCTATCAAATGGATAGGGACACTAGTTGCTTTGCGTTTTGGTTGTCCGCCTCGATTGAAGGTCAAGCACTTGTTGCGAGAGCAACCTAAGTTGTGTCATCACATCATTTTGGGGATCAGGGGCTGGGATGAATGTGTTTTGAGGTGTTGCAATTGTGGTTTGGATGGATGGGTTGGTTGGTGCATTGTTCAATGGTATTGGTATGTTGTGGCAGGCGAAGTAGGCTTCTACTTGCTTTTGGATGAACAATGCTTGTTGTTGCTCTTGTTGTTGTTGTGCTAGGATTTGTGCTTTTTGTTGTGCTTGTTGTTGTAACAACAATGCTTGTTGTTGTGCTTCCTGCTGTGCTTGTTGTTGTTCTAACAATGCTTGTTGTTCTACTTGTTGTTGGGCTGCCAATTCTACTACTTCTTGCTGCTCTTTGTATTGCTTTAGTGTTTGCTGAGATTCTTGCATTTGCACTACTTGTGCAAGAAGTTGTGCTTGAGCTTGCACTTGTTTTGCTTGAGCTTGTGCTTGCACTACTTGTTGCTATAATAAAAGTTGTGCTTGAGTGACTCTTTGTGCTTGCAATGCTTGTGCAGCTTGGGTGGCTTGTTGTTGTTACTGTTGCAATAAATCTTGTGCTTGTTATGCTTGTTGCGCTTGTAATGCGACTTATGCAGCTTTGGCAGCTTGAGCAACTTGTTGCACGGCTTTTTGTTTCTGCACTTGTTGGTATCCTCTTTGAAAAGTGGCTTGTAATGCTGCATCGAATTGGTTTGATGTGGTGAATGTTGGTGGTGGATTTGGAATGATGTTTGTGGTGAGTGATAATGTTTTGTTGATTATTTGGTTGGTGGATGGTGTTGTCGTGTTGATTACTTGATTGGTGGATGGTGTTGTTGATGTGGTAAGTGGCATCATTGATGTGATTGGCCCTTGAGAGACCTTGCTTTGGAATTTTGTGGGGGTGTTTGGTGATGTTTCCATTGCTTGTGTGTTTGTCATTTTTTGTTGTGATGTCAACAATAAGTTTTGAGCATTTGGAAAAATGTTTTGATTGATGGTTGGGATGTTGTTTTGATTGATACTCGGTAGAGGAGGAAGCCCTAAACTAAGGAGTGGTGTAGATGACAATGGTGATGGTGGGAGAGGTGGAAATGTAAGGGGGGTGAATCGTTGTGAGAGTGTTGTGGTATTGAAAATACCCCCTGGTCCGAACATGTCTCCCTCCTCTTGTAAATTTGTGAGGAGGGGGATTTGAGGTGTTCCGTGAAAAGATGTTGATCATGGGTCATAATGTAAAGTGAGAGGAACATTTTTTGTAATGGATTATGGGGGATTTTTTGTTCCAATGTGGTGTTTACGTCCAAGTTTTGATTATTAATAAGGGGATGTGATTGGAGAGCATTAAGAAATGTGTTTCCCTTGTTAACGTTGGGTTGAGTTGGAGCAAATGATGTTGTGATTTTTAGGATATTTTCCATGACGTTTTGAGATGGGGGTGTAGATGAAATGGGGATGGTGGATGAGATTGATGGAAAAGATGTCTCAACTATAGTGCTCACATCAAATTCTAAAGGCAACTTGGCCCCTTGTTTTGCTAGTTAAAGCATGTACAACGAAGGGTTAAGTCTCATCATGATGTTGATGATTCTATGGTTGTCTGGATTTTGGAGCATTTCAGTTATTTCATTCATGAGACATTTCAAAGGTAAGATCCTCCCCTTGGGTTTCCTCTTGTGGGTTTTGTGATGATGTTGGAAGGCTAATTGTGAGATTTCCATCCCCAATGGGATTCATTTCAGTAGTGGTTTGGCTAAGATCACTTGAAGCGGGTGTTTCTTTGTTGGCTTCCATACTCTTCTTGTATTGAGATCTAGTTAGAACCATAAAACGGGGATCAATCTTCGAGAATATGGGAGATGAATCTCTTGATTCTTTGGATTAATCTCTATTTTATGTCCCAAAGTGAAAGTCTTAGGATGCTTTTTGGGGATCAAAGGTGATGATATGATGATGAATGATATGAATGTTTTGGATTTTGATAAATCTTGAATGAGACACTAGGCTTTAGGACTTGAATTTGATTGGATTTTGGATTTGGGATTTTGTCCTTGACTTTGATTTTGATTTTGTTTTGGATTTTGAACAAAAGGACCCTAAGATGTTTGATAATGATCTAAGGGATAGTTTTGGTCAAAGGATGATGATTTTGGATATGTGTGAGGAGAAGGATGCATCTACCCTACACCTATCCAAATAAAATGATAGTTTCACTAAGTATATGAAGAAGGATTCATCCACATACACTAAGTTAGACAAGATGATTTTGATAACTTTCATTAAGTATATACAAAAGGATGCATCTACACATGCCTAGCCAAAGGTGTTTTGATAAATGTTTTCAAGGACTTGGTCAAAATGTTTTTTAGATGATTTTGATTTTTTCCACAAATCCTAATATCAAGGATAATTTCAAGATTTTCGAAAAGATGATTTATGAGATGGATTTGATGTTTGTAAATATGGATGAAAGAGGCTTGATTTGTTTTGATCCTTAGGTGAACCTAAAAAGACCCTTTGTTTTCCTAGACCTAGGTATTGAAGAGCATGCATATGCTTCCTAAAGACCTTTGTAACCAAAAAATGATTTCATTTGAACATTCATTTTCAGATTTCCAATGATTTTTTTGCTTTGGGATTTGTGAGTCTCCAATCACACATGAAAATTCATTTTGCTTAACTTTGCTTAATGACTTTATTTTACCAAAAACACTTTCTTTGATTAAGTTTTCAAACTAAGATGTCCAATGTTTTAATTTCTTCAAACTCCACAAGATATGTTATGTGGAAATTTAATGAACTTAAGGAAAGGGTTTCCTATTGTTTACTTAAAGAGATAAATTGAGATATAAATTAAAGTTCTTAGAAACATCTAAGGATGTAATCCCAAGGGAAAGCAATAACACAAGAATTTGGTCAATGATATTTTCCTCCTAAAGGGTTTGAAATAAAGGGTTTGAAATTTTGAGAATCATCTTGAATGTTTGTTTGGAAAATGTTTTTGAATAAAGCACTGTGTTTTCAAACCAAGGCAATTACAAGCCCTATGGATGTGTAAGACAATATTTGTTGAATCCAAACTTGGACAAGTCCAGCTACGCTTATCTTTAGCGAATGGTTAGATGCTTGACCCCACTGGCTCCTCTCCACGACACTCACTTATATGGGGTATCCAAGCATCAATACCCATGAAACTCCCATGGCATGTTTTCCATTTCTACTAAAGACCGTAAAAGTGTGGGGTGGCTTCAGAATGACCGTTCTTGCACCAACAAATAGATTAAGGATTTTGGCAAATTGTAGCACATGGGTTCTAGTAAGGACTTTTCATTCATAGGAGTTGACCCAACGTGGCAAGAGTCCCCTTTTGGATCCATCTTGTCGGATTCAACCACGTGATATTGGCATTTCTTCCAATATCCACATTTATATCCCAGTTGGAAATACTCTTGGCTTTAGAGTGTTACCAGTTGAGTCGTTCCCTTGGGTGAGTACTTTTTCCCCAAGGCAGGCCCTCTAGGATAAACAAAAGCAAGCAAAGACAAAATCCGTAACTCGATCAATCTTTGATTGCACAAAGAAAGAGAATATATGCGAGAATGCCCCTACTCACACTCACACAAGATGTTGTTCAATTTTAAACCCAAATCAAAGTGTGGAGGTGATCACTTTATCTTACACCAAAATCACCAAAAAGACCTTTTGATTCTCAAGATCGCTTGGAAGCGATATGTCCTTTTCAATGACTTTAGTTTAAGTAAGTAACCACAAAATAAAGCAAACACACATTCATTTTATCCTTCCAAAGCAATTGTGAGTTCGTTTTAAGCACCAAGATGAAGTGTGAGTTTTGATTGTTCAATTTGTTAATCCCAAACAAGATCTAGTAAGTTTGTGATCCTAAAGTTTGTTTTAGCCTTTGCAAAAAAACAAAAGTGTTTTTTTTAAACCCAAACGAAAATTAGTGTACTAAGAGCGAAAAGATGACAACTTCGTGAAAAGTGTTTAAACAAACACTAGAGTGTTAAAAAACACTTTAATCTTTGAAAACATCATCTTCATTTCTCCTCCTTTCATTTTTTTTCTTCTTCGCTTCACCTTCGCTTCCTTCGTTAACCTTTGTTTGCTTTTGTACCCTTGTTGTTCATTGCACCTTTGTTGATTTTCAGCTTTGTACCTTTGTTGTTCATTGTACCTATTAAACAAAAGATACTTATGTGAGGATCAAAATATTAAACTCATTTTGATGATAGAATTTAAATGATAACATGATTTCAATTGAATAGATCAATTAATCACAAAGGATGAGTCCTTTAAAAGAATCATCATAAATTTCAAATCATAATGATGAAGATGATTTATAATACAAAGCTAATATTAATGAATCAACTTTTAAAGAACAAATCTTTCAAAAGGTATTATCATCAATTTCACATGCTAACTACCAATCATAAGGAGTATATCTTTCAAAGGCACCTTCTCTATTGCAAATGCTTACTATCACAATAATCCCAATGATAGATTAGTGAGCATTAAAATTTATAACAAATATCATTAGCATTCAAACAAAAATATTCAAACTAACAATAAATGCTTCTTTTTCAACTAATAAAAGTTTGAAAGGATAGCCCATAGCTAGTTAAATAAAGAGATCTTTCAAATGAAAGCATTTGGCAGGTTAAATTTATCAGGAGTAAAAGACACGCCCCTTCATAAATCCAAAAACTCCTATGCAAGAGACAAGTGACCAATCAACAAAGAATTTTCAGTGCAGTTCCACGTGAGTTTAATTGATAGCAGATACACGTGTCTCCCTAAAACGTTCAAAGAAGGAAGAAATTTTCTATCATTCAGACCCACGCATGAATATGTCTTGGCATAGATATCTATGACACCAACAAACAATGAATGAAGTAAATGCATTTGGCAGATATAAATTTCAATTTTAAGACTTTTAGCATTCCTTCTAGTGCCAAATGTGGTGCATACTTTTGAAATATGCGAAAACTAAACTTCATACAAGGTTAGTAGCTTACAAATTTCTCAAGCATGACCCTATGAAATACCTTGCAAATGCTTAAAAAATGAAACAAAGGATGAAAGAAACTAAAAGCATTATGAAAGCAACCACAAGTTACCTATTCCATAGTGGATTGGTGTCACATGTGCAAGTGACCCTTTCCCAATCCTTGATCAAAGCTCAAGATGATGTAAATTCAATGGAGATGATGAGCAAGATGAGTTCTCAAATCAAGAGAGTAACCTTGCATAAAAGTTGTGGATGGATTAATGAGAATGAAGGCCTTCTTTTATAGATTTTCTTGATGAGAGATTGGCCAAGAGGGTGAATGTGGGACTAAAGATCCACCAATGAGAATAGGCCACTTGTCAAGTGATGATAGGCCAATGGATGTGCAAAATTTGGGAAGAGTTCCCATGAGAGGGAGAATTTGAATTCAAATTTTGCAAAAAATTTAGAGAGGGGGACAAGAAAGAAGAGCAATAAATGCTATGTTGGAGGGACAAATCAACTTTCATGTTGAGGGAAAATGAGGGTTTTTAATAAATCAATAAAATTGATTTATTTGTGCAAGTGGAGATATCTAGAGGATGCAAGTGGGTGAGATTAGTATTTAATCATGGTTAGATTAAACAGATGATGATTATGTTAGTTTAATGATGATTACGTGAGTTTGACTTTTATGATTTAAATATTTGATTTATTTAAATTAGAAAAGGATGAAATATGGATTGGATTTAATTAAATAAATGTTTGATTTATTTAATTAAAGGGATGATGTTTGATTTATTTGATTAAAAGGTTGATGATAATGTTTTATTTAATTTTGAATGAATGACTTAGGAGATGGAAATTAATGAAATTACCTGATAAATGAATGAAGGTGAATCTGATTAATTAAATGAGTGGATGCACGTGAAGCCTAATTTTCTTGATGAATGCATAATGCTAATTTTTCATGTCTACAACATGCAAAGAAATTGATAGGTTTTAATGAGACACATATATCAAGAGTGTATGACATCAAAGGCTACATGGTTGTTTTTGAAAAGAAAAAAATAGGTTTTACAGGGACCTGAAACTGCAAAGTTTAAACAACAAAATATAACAGAAAAAGATCAAACAAGCAAACGGGCTGTCCCAAAAAGGAAACAACAGCACAAAGAGACAACAGGGCCCAAAAAGGACCGCCCAAAAAACATCAAACACCACCACGCTACTCCAAGGTGTTTAGTAACTCCTCAACCTCCTTTTCAACCTTCATATCCTAACCCTTGCTTGAGAATTTGAGCTGTCTCTCTTCTTCTTAATGTTAGCCTAGGTACGAGTCGAAATCCCTTCACCAGTAGATCTGCTGCCACCCCTATCTGCAACCAAATCCACGACCAGTAAACCCTTTTGGTTTTTTTCAAGCTTTTCCACCATCGCATTGATGATAATGGTGTTATGCCTAGCAATTTTGTGATTGTTCGCTACAGTGGCCCTAATGTTTTGGCCAATCTTAGACATACTGCACTCGATACTAGTCAATCTTTCCTCCTGTGATTGATGTCTTTGGCTTGTTAAGGGAGTTTCTTGTCCTTCATTCTCTCTACGAATCCAGCTAATCTTCTACTCCAAGTCCATGATCTTGTTGCTGAGATCAGTATTATGTCCTTTCAAATCACAAACTTCCTTCTGGGTCCACTTGAGAACAGTGACAAGGCCATCCGTACTTTTTTCTGCCATACTCACCATGTCCTCAGGATTGAGCTTATTCAGGGCCGAGTTAATTTCATCCTGAATAGGGGAATCATAAGGTCCATTCCCAAATCTTCCAAACACCAGGGCACTAGGGGCCGATTCCTTACTAACTATGGGCTTATCAGAGAGGATTTCCATTGAATTCCTAGAATATGAAACAAGTTTTGTAACAGGGGTACCTTTAAAACTAGGGGACAAACCCGGAGTAGGGAAACCAAGAGATGGCTGGGGATTAAAATAGGGCGGCGAGGCAAAATTTGGACTAGGGAACTCATGCAGAGGCTGCAATTTAGGACATAATAGCGGGGCAGAATCCTTAAGGGTTTTTCGATAAGACGGGGACTAGGGAGCAGTGGTATCAGGACCAACAGGAACACAAGCAGGAGGGCATGGGGGTCGATCTCCCTACTACTTTCTATCTCCTCATCATCCAAATCTTCAATTTCAACAGTTTTAGGCAAAGCAGCTAAAATTTGAAAATGCTCAAAAATGAGCCTAACAAGACCAGGGTGAATAATAGAAGTCCTCCTAGGGTTTCTTTCAACTTCATCAAGGAAATTCTTCAAGGAAGAGAATAAGTAAAAAGGTAGAGAGATACGAACCTTGTGACAGAAGTGGTTCAGAATGGCAAAGTGGTAACCATAAACTCTGGTGAAGCGTCTGTCAACCATGATATATTCCATAATAAATCTTAAAACTTTCCTCCAGATAGATTTGATGGACTCCACATCAAAGTAGCTATTGGCAACCTTAACCATCTTAGCTTTCTCCTTGTCTTTTTTAGGAAATTTAATGACCGCTTCATCAGAGAATCGTCGGTCCCAATAGAATTTCACACCCTCTGTCGAAAGACCAGTTATCTCATGAATTAAGTTCTCATTCAGCTTAACATTCCTTCCAAACAACACAATCTCACCATTTTTCCAATTTTTAACAAAATAGTCCAGCAACCCCTCGTCTGTACCATGGAGCTTTTCCATATATGAGACTAAGCCTTCCTTTTCAATTCTTTCCCACGCTTTGGTGTTCTTTCTGTGCTCCTAGAAAGTGCTCGGCTCCACACGTTTTCTTTCTCTGCCCATATTCAAAGCTCTGTTTGACAACACTCTACAGTTGCTCTAGGTCCTGTTTAGGCATATTTTATCAAACACCCAGAAAGTGTGCTAGAGACTCTTCTTGAAAAAGAAAATGACGTCGGTCCCATCAAATCTAATGAAATCAATGTACCTGATCTTTATCCATTTCATCATGATGAAGACAGACTTCTCTTCCATGCACTGAATCATAATAAATTAGCGCTTTCACTTCAAGATGGAGGTAGTCATTCTTCCTTCACATGTTTTCCCTACCCTTCTTAACCCCTTCATTGGTGAAGTAATCTGCCACCTTATTGGCTTCTCTATAGGCATGGGACACTTTCAATTTATCAAATTTATTTAATAAGATTTTTGTATCTTCGATCCATTTTTTGATGGTCCACAAGGGGGGGTAAGCCCAAGAATGCAATTTATTATATTCAAAGAATCACCCTCCAACCAAAGACATTTCGTGTTGATCTTGAGGGCTAAGCTAACCGCATGAAAAGCCCCAACATCTTCCGCAACATGATTTGTTTGAGTACCCATGTCCATAGAAAAAGCCACAATAAAAGCCCCCGAGTTGTCCCTTAAAACACACCCACTGCCAGCAGTCACACCATCAAAATTGGCTTTCAATTAGCCCAAAGGCGCCAAAGAGCAATTAGCATTCTCTCTCCCACAAACACTAGGTTTGAGGACATTTGACCCAACTAATTTTGAATTCCACTTTTCGGCCATAGCAATATCAAAAGGAGACTAGTTAGCTTTCTCAAACATTTTTCTTGGAATTAAAGATAAGTTTTCCTTTATAGCCCTTATAATTTTAGCATGCAAGTCCCCTTCCAACATCTCTTTATCCCTAAACACTCTGTTGTTCCTTTCCTTCCAGATATTCCAAGACACAAAAGGTAGAACAAAAGACCATAGCTTTTGCACAAAAGGATTTTTTGAAGGAGCTTTCCATTGTATGAAGAAATATTCGACAGAGGCAAGGAAAATACAAGCCACATCAAGAAGCACTAAAATTTTATCCCAAATAATCGAAACAAAAGGGAAATGAAGAAAAAGATGATTAACAGTCTCGGCTTCATTCCTGCACATATAACATCTATTTGGTAATTGAATTCCTCTTTTTCCAAGATTGTCCAAAGTGAGAATCTTATTCTGTAGCATTATCTAGTAGAAAATATTGATTTCAGAGTCAGGTGATTAATCCAAGCCTTAGCCCAGAAGGGTGGAGGCCCAATCAGACTAACCAACATAGACGTGGCAGAGGAAACTGAAAAAATACCAGACGGGTTGTCTAACCAGATAGCAAGATCCTCCACCTGGTGTTGAGCTGGTCTTAGGGCTTTGAAAGCCAACTAAACAGGGCTAAGATCCTGACTGATGGTCTTCAAATCAACCCAACCCCCATTCCTCCAATAATCTTTAACCAAGACTCCAAATTCCTTTTTACAATCATTCATCCATTTACTAAATTTCTCAATTTTGATCAAAGGATCTTTAAAAAGCCACCTGTCTTCCCAAAACCTAACATAATTTCCATTTCCAATTAGCCAACCAATTCCCATTTCCAACAACTTTCTTCCTCTACCCATTTCATTCCAACAGACAGACCCACGAGGTAAAGAAGAAGAATTTATAATCTCATTAAAAGACTCATAGTTATTAAAATATTTGGCTTTTAAAGTATCACACCATTCTCCTTTCAAAGTAAGAGTTCTCCAAAGCTGTTTAGCAAGAAGGGACATATTTAAAACTTTAATTTTCCTTAATCCCAGGCCCCCCCTTGATTTGGGTCTACAAACCAGATCCCATCCAACAAGTGGCAATCTCTTCTTGTCCTCCACTCCAGACCAGAGAAACCTTTTCTAAATTTTTTCCATGGCCTCAGCATATTTAGCAGGAATTTTAAATATACTAAGAGCATAAATAGGAAGATTTTACAGAGAAGCCTTAAGGAGTTGGATCTTTCCAGCTTGACTGAGAAGAGCTCCTTTCCATCCCGATAGCTTCGTATTGAATTTTTAAACCAAAGAAATCTAGAATGAGTCTGAAGGTTTAGAGAAAAGAGGTAAACCAAGATAGGTTGACGGAAGAGGCTCAACTCAGCATCCAAGAATTCGAGCAAGTTTGACTTGTCTATACTCCGGAGTATTGATGAAAAAAATTGAACTCTTAGCCCCGTTGACAACTTGCCCAGAAACAGATTCATAAAGATTCATAATTTTTTTGAAAGTCTTAGCTTCAATCACAGTAGATCTTCCCATGAGAATGGTGCCATCAACAAATTGCTGGTGGGAATAGGTTAGAAGAGAAGAAAAAGGTCTTAAGCTAGCAAGGGATCTTTAATCAATAAGCTTTTTAATATTTCTCCCCAGACTCTCAGCCAAGATAGTAAACAAAATAGGAGAAATAGGATCTCCCTGTCTGAGGCCTCTGGAGGTCTGAAAAAACCTTGAAGGTGATCCATTCACAATGATAGAGGAGGTAACTGTCGAGACAAGCTGGTTCACCATCTGAATGACTCTGTTATTAAAACCAAACTTGTCCAGGATTTTAAACAAGAGATCCCAATCAACCCAATCATAGGCTTTGAAAATGTCCAGTTTAAGAATAAACCCTTCAGTTTTTGAAACCATTAACGAATGTAAGTTCTCATGAATAGTAACAACAGAGTCCAGAATGTACCTACCTAGCACAAAACCATTCTGCTATGGAGCAATAATTTGAGGAAGCACATAAAGAATTCTTGTTGTTAACACCTTCGAAATAATTTTGTAAATGGAATTACACAGGCTGATTGGCCGAAAAACTTGAAACTCCGAAGCCCCAGGTTTTTTGGGAATAAGGACCACAAAAGTAGCATTCAATTCTTTCAATAGACATCTTGATCCAAAGAATTCTTTAACAGCGTTCACCACATCTAGCTCAACAATATCCCATAACACTTGGAAGAAGAATAAAGGAAAGCCATCTGGTCCAGGAGCTTTGTTGCCATCCAAAGAGAAAACAACTTTCCTTATTTCAGCTTTGGAAGGAATAGTAGTGATCAAATAATTTTCATTATGACCAATCACTTGAGGTATAGCCTCAATCAAGGAATCTTGAGCTTCAGTAACAATCTCTCCATTACAAGAAAGAAGGTTGCTAATGAAAAGGACATCTTGTTCCCTGATATCATCTTCCTCGTCAAATCTCGTCCCATTAGAATTAATATGAGTGATTCTATTAGTAGCCCTATGTTTCAAAGCAGACAGATGAAAGAATCTAGTATTCATATCTCCCTCAGTCAACCAAGACACCCTAGATCTTTGCCACCAAAAAACTTCCTCTTTAGCAATGATGTCATGTAGTTGAATGAGAAGTTCGTTTTCCTTTTCTCTGTAATTGTCAATGTACCCCCATTTATGGATTTTAACTTGAATCTCTTGAATTTTTCCCTGAATTTCTATCTTAGTACCAAAAATATTCCCAAAGGAATCCTTTTTCCACCTTCTCACATTAGTTTTCACTTCCTTTAAATTTTTAGCAATCCTGAGCATCACTGTGCCAGTAATATCTATATTCCACCATCTACAAATTTCCTCAAAAATTCGAGGATGAGAAAGCCAAAAATTTTCAAATCTGAAAGGGAAGTTCTTTTTCACCTTAGTAGGATCCACCAAAAGACAAATGGGAAAATGATCAGATCCCACCCTTGACAAGGCTCTCAAAGCACAAAAATAGTCTATAAACCATTGACCAAAAACAAGGGCCCTATCAAGTCTCACTTGGATCAAGTCAGGCCCTAATCTCTTATTAGTCTAGGTATAAGAAGCTCCTTGTAGGTCTAAGTCTATCAAGGCATTACTGTTTATGAAGTCAGATAGGCCAGATTTACTATCCTAGTTGATTTGAGAACCCCCAAATTTCTCATCATTCAGGAGAGGAGTATTGAAGTCTCCCATGACCATCCAGTGTTCATTAACAAAACATCTTCAAAAACCAGATAACTCAGACCAAAAGGAATTTCTAGCATTCTTACAATTTGGGGCATATATATTGGATTGAATCCAACAAAAATTGTCTCTTATATGGGTGAATCTAGTGGCCACAACATTATCATTCTCCATTAAGGGCTCCCCTTTAATAAACATCTTGTTCCAAAAAGTAACAATTCCCCCAGAAGCACCCGCAGAACTATTTCCATGAACCCCATAGTTCTGAATTTTTTTAAGACTTTCTACTTTATTTTTAGGCATTTTAGTTTCTTGAACAAGAAGAATATCAGGTTTGTGGTCCCTAACAAAATTTTGCAAAACATCCTTTATATGACGACTATTCAGCCCTCTTATATTCCAAGACATAATTTTCATTTCTTACCTAGGGATTGAAGTATCTCTGGGATAGTCATTTGGATCCCATCCACAATATCTTGAAGGCTGCCTTGCTCCCTTTTCCATTTTTTTGATTTTCTTCCCAGGCAAGGCTTGGTACTCCCACAATCTGCCTTGGCTCTAGTTCTGGTGACCATACCACTTGAAGTTTCCTTCTTCTTTTTTTCTTTTTTTGACTTTGAATGTGATATAACCTCCTCCCACTCAGTTTCATCTTGGCTTTCCAGCTCTCTGCCTGATTCCCCATCCTTCTCAAAGAACAACCTCTATTCCCAAGGGAGGGTATCCATTAAACCATTCTTGGCTTCTGAAGTATTGACATTGGGTGTTTTCAAATTCATGCTTTGGGTCTCATAAGTATTCTTCACCACTTCCAAAGTGGCATTCTCCTGATCATGTACCCCATTAGAGCAAGGGTTATCATAAGGAGAATGAAAGGGGACAGGAATTCATATCTCCAAGGACAAACCCATAATGGGCATTTCCTCCAGACTAGGAACATTCATACATCCAGCCGTCATCAAAGTTGAGGACAGAACAAAAATCGTATCTTCATTTCTAGTTACAACCTTCTTCAGAGTTTCCCAGGCTCCCTCCACAAAAGGTTTGTCTTTCTTTCTATCCTCAAGAGGTGAGAACAAGTATTTAGGATCCTTAGGAACCCGAGAACAAGTGCTATCTGACTCAGGGCAAGCATCCTTATTCAAGCATTTATGGTTCTCCTTCAGATCTTGTGGAAAGGTGTGTCTTTCAAGATTCTCCTTCACATTTGGGACAGGAAAATGCTTCTCCTCCTCTGATTTTTTTTTCCAGATAGTTTTAGGGTTGGCAACTTTCTCCTTTTCACTTTTATTGTTTAGCGGGAATTTTTTGCCCAATGCCCAGATTTTTGGCATTTGAAACAAACAAAGGGTGTGGTCTAGAATTCAATAGCTTGCTTCCACACCCCCAACTTGGATTGGATGTCAATCGAAGAGGGGAGGTCAGCATTTTGAGAAACCCCAACACAGATTCTAGCAAAGACCAAATGCTTTCTAGCCGCGGTCATTGAGTCAATGGACATAAGTTCTCCAAAAGAACTAGCAATCCCGTTGAAGATATTCGTATTCCAATACTCCAGGGGGAGACTAGGCAATCTGGCCCAGACTGGCACCATTTCAAAGATTGAATCAGATAGATCTACCCTAGAAGACCATTTCTTCAGGGCCAAGGAAGACTTTCCGATAATCCAAGGACCACCGCTTTGAACAGCCCTGGAATCCTCTTTACAAGTGAACTAAAAAGAAAAAAAACCTCTTGGGAGCGCCGCCACTGACACCAGACCACTGGTTTTCCATTTATTATTAACAAACTCCCTTACCACTTCAATATTAGGTCTAGGACCCAAAAATTTTCCAACCAAAACATTCTCCATCCTAGCAATATTATGGTCTATGATTTCATCCGGCACAGAGATAGAAAAATTTCTAGACCCCAGATCAGAAAGGATATGCATAGGGGGAAAAGATGATTTTTCATTTGGCTTAAAGCCAAACAAAGAAGTCCACAATTCACCTTTTTCTTCCCCTTTTTCTGACATTTCCACGACAGCTTTGGAAACTGAAGTTTCATCCTTTCCACCTGGATCCACCTGGACTTTTTCATGGACGTCCTTTTCAGCATAACCTGACTTACCTTTCTTAGAACCTGAAGAGATCTCCGCATTTGCCTAAGATTCCCTCGAACCCCCACCCTCTACACTGTTCAAAGATTCAAAACCTGACTTTTCCCGCTCACTCGCACCAGTTCCCGCTCCCATGCTTGTTCAGTTATGTTGTTAAGGCTACATGGTTGTTACATTTCAAACTTCTAATACATTATTAGATGATAATTTTTAATGTTCTAGTTCTCTGAGGGAAGATGTTTGAATGAATAATTTTTAAAAAAAAACTACAGGGTTTCATTGCAATTTCGACGAACATAGCTCGATGAACCAAAAAAATTGCGACAAGGTTGTTGTAAACATAACGTAGTTTTCATCATAATGACAATGACAATTTTCTCTACCTCATTAGAAAATGGATGAATTTTTTGTTTTTTTTTTATGATTTCAAATGGGCGTTAACCAACATTTTCTATTTTTTGCGTCGATAGATGGACGAAGTTACATCTATTTTGCGACAGACACCACTAACATTTTTTGTGGCATTGACCGACGATGCTAGGTCATGGTTTCAACATATAAAAATTTGTTGTTAAAGTGACGCAAATCCAATGACAAAATTTAAATTAGTGTTGTGTTGGTATGTCAACAATATTTTGTCAATATGTCACCAAACATTCATTAGAATTTGTAGTCAAATACAATAGTGTTGATTCTTGAAACACATTGCCTTGGACTAGCTTTCTATATTACCAAATAACTCAATTCATTCATTTAATGAACTTGTTGAAGCCTTTATTAACCATTTTCAAGTGCATATGGTTCTTGAAATGACATTAGTTGATTTGATGAGATGTAATAAAAATGAGGGTGAAAAATTCACTAACTTTATTTCACATTACCAATCACTTTATTCCCAAATTAGTGTGAAGATTCCCGACTCTCACCTTCAAAATATGTTCATAGAAAATTTACAAACTAAGATATGAGACATGCTTACCATGATGAAATTCCCTTTCTTCACCCGCTTATGAATTTCCCTTTGAGATTATCAGAATTTTGTAGGTAGTTGTGTACCAAAAACCACCTCCACCCATCCTTGAAAGTCCAAATCTTCAAACCAAAACACCTACCAGCCTTTTAAAAGAAAAAATAAAAATTTCCTTTGAACAAATAAATTCCACCTCCCAACCTACCCAACAAGTTGATACCCAAGTAGATACTATAAAGAAGAGTAATCTTTATATATTTGGGGATCCACAAAGTCAATTTACCCCCTTACCTAACACACTTCAAAACATCATGACTCAACTATTAAACAAAAACATGATTATCCTACCTCCCCTTCAACCTCATAACCCTAGGAAGTTGTTACCTTCGATATTTAGACAAAATTCATATTATTCTTATCACCAACAAAAAGGACATGATATAGAACATTGCAAGTGTCTTAAACATCTTGTGCAAGACCTCAGTGATTCTAATCATATTAAAATCAAAGGTGTGAATGACATTGGTAATAAATTTGAAGCTTCCCCTAAACAAAACTTGCAAATCTTTAACAATCCCATGTCTAACCATAATATTTCATTTGTTAAGGCTAGTGAAACTAAGCTTGATGTGATGAGCATTGACATAGATGATGACAACATGAATAATAACAAACAAAATCCTATGGATTATGATGAAAAAAATCCTATGGATACTAATGACCAAATTCCTATTCATACAATGATAGGAGTGATTGACATCGAGCATGGTAATCAACAAACCATAATGCCTATTGATATTACTTTCTCTTCAAAAGAAATAATAAAAAATACATCTGATGGTCCTCTTTACATAGCCAACAGAATCAATGACAAGCCCACTCTTTGTATTTTAATTGATCCCATTTGTGGAGAGAATTTTATCATAGAGGAATTCTTATATGTTCATGAACTTACTCAAGATAGATATGATAAACCAAAAGCATGGATTAAAATGCATGATTTTTTTGCTCATGCTACGATGGGCTCAATCACACTCCCGTTATAAGTAGGATCAAAGAAATTAAATTTATCATTCTCTATCATCTCTAGTTTAGATCAATTTCATGTGAATTTTGGCTATGAATGGCTTTGCTCCATGAATGTGGTCCCATCTATTGTCCATAAGTGCTTAAATTTTTTGGTCAATAATAAAATATTTACTATGAAACATAGTGGCTTTAGACCTATGTCTTCCTATGGAAATTTTTCCTTAGACTATTTTTTTCCTTAGCCCATGGAGCTTATAAGACCCCATGAGGACTTCCTTTCCCTATCCTACAAAAATTATATTTAATAAAAATGCATAACCAAGTTATCCCTTGAAAATATGCCTCCACCCATGATCAAATCTCTACCCCTTGAAGACAACAATATTGATCTTAAAGCCTTTTTGATTAACAAAGACCCATCCATCAAAAATCCTTTTCCTATTTCCTACAAAAGGCCAAGATAACAAGAAACAAGTCTTAATTTTCCTCCCAAGAAAATTTATAAAGCCAAAGAGAAAGTGGCTGAACAACCTTACATGGTTTCTTCCGTTCTTCCCTCACAAGAAGAAAAGGAACCTATGGTTGACAAACCCACTCCTACATAAATGAAAATTGAAAATCATAATAAAAGAAATAGAAATGCTAGAGAGTGTAGGCATATACATCATTCTATTGCTCAAAAGATGAATGAAGAGAACAACATAGAAAATCAAAATCCAAGTTTGATAGAAGTAATAAATGATAAGCCTCCTCCATTACTAAAGCCAATAGCTCATATGTCTCCAAAAAATAAATGACCAACACCTTCTATGGATATTATCATTCATCCTCTTGTTGTGGCTAACTTGGATGAGCATGAAGAAACCATTAAAATTGATGAGCAACTGAATAATGAGTTGAATTTTCTATTTTCCTTTTACATGAGCTTAGAAAATAACAACTGTGATGATCCTCCTAAACCAGGTGATGCACCATGTGTTGAACCTAGTGATCCTCCTAGTAATACCCTTGATTTTGTCCCTCTTGCTAGTGATCAACATTTTGCATATACTAAACAAGACTGGGATGTAGATGACCTGCTAGATGGTCTACTTGCATGTTCTTTACTAGTCTTTTTTCTTTCCTCTTTACTTTGTTTTTGTGTGATTTCATGTGCATATTGTGATCCCTCATGATGTTTTTTTTTTATGTTTCCTATCTATGTGTATTCCTCTATGTGTACCTTCATTTTTTATATATGTCATAAGATTTTTCCTTTTCATTGGTCTTTACCTTTCATTTTCATTTTTGTCTTGTTTTTTCCTTTTGAGGATGATGCAAAGCATCAAGACACCCTATTTCTCTTCCATTTTGACCCAAAATATTTTTCATTATCTTTTTATTTCCTTTCATTTTTGTCTTATGTTTTCCTTTTGGGGATGATGCAAGGCCTTGAGACACCCTATGTTTCTTCCATATTGAATAAAAAGTTTTTTCATTTTTTTTCACTCTCTTTTTGTCATTCTTCTAGTTCTATGTGTATTTGAGGAATGATGATAGTTCTGAGCTCTCTAATATCATTGTAGCAAAGATAGATATTGACCTCGAATCCATAAATCCCTTATGTTTTCCTTTGGGGCAACCCTCTTTTCCTTTTTAATATTTTGGCTACTTTAAAGTAATTTCTCATAGCATGGAATTTAGAGATTTCTTTAAAGTAGGGGCGTACATTGGCATTATCTTGGCATTATTTTGGTATTTTTTATGTTCCTTGATGTGATTTTCTTAGTTCATGCAATGTGTTTTTCTCTTTGTGATTACATTGGGAGTAATTTCCTTCAAGAGCTTGATTTATCTTACCATAATACATTCCTCTTAGTGGTGATGTGACTCATTGCATTCCCTAAGTTGTGAATGTTTTATCCTTTGATTTGTTTCAAACATATCACATTGTGTTTTCAAACATTGCATATTATATTGGTTTTGCATTCATAATCAGTCAATTACATCATTTATTTTCATCTACATCATTGCATTTAGTCTTAATTACATCATACAATGCTCTATTTGAGTGAATCACTTCAATTTTTGGGTTCTTTCTCTCTCCTTTTAGGTGAAAGATCGTAAGAGTGTAAGAGAAACACATAAAACCACAAAATTGTTGGTTCATTTTGGTGAACCTACATATTGAACACTTTACTTTTCTAATTTCAATTGCATCTTGCATCCTAGGTTTCCTTTGCATCTACAAATAAATTGGTTTCTTTTTTCTTTTTCATCCTAGGGTTTCTAAAATTGCATTAGTGAAAGATTCATATAAACTTCATTTTTGCATCTCAAATCATTAAAAGACTGACAATCTACATTTGCATCTGAAAAGCATTAAAATCACTTTAAATTTGCTTATAAACACAAAAAAAATTAGTGTAAATTTTAGATGTAAAATGCAATATTTGACTATTCATAAGATGCCATAACTTGAAAGTGATGATTTGATGCAACTTGAAATAAAAAAATAAAATTCTTTTCAATTTGAGCCAATGTGATCTAAATACAAATAAAAAAGGATACTTTGAATAAAATGTTTAGATCTAATATTTAATACCTATCTAATTTGAAGATGCAAAATTCTGAAAATAAAGATTTTATGCAAATTTTAAATAAAACTAAACAATTTTTTCACTTGTTTTTGAGCTAAAATGAAAGATGCAATATACATGCAATGAAGAATTTCACATTTTAACCTCTTATTTAATGAAAATAAAAGTTAAATCAAATATAAATATGATTGAAAAAACGCTAATGAAAGTTATGATGCAAGATGAATGCAATTTTTTTGGGATTTTTTATCCTTTTAGAAAGAAATAATGGAACCCTAAATGAGAAATACAAAACAATGCAATGTAAATCTAAACCTAAGGTTTGAAGGACTTCCAGTTCTTAAAATTTTACAGTGTATGAATGTTAGTTTCACCAAAATGAAACATAAAAATGTCGTGAGTCTAAGATTTGTGTCCATAACCTACGGACACTTCCACATTTTTATAAATTTCATTGTGCAGACACTAAAAATTGTCCTAGGCCTGTGACTTCTTACATTCTACAACATTTCCCCTTTCATCTTTCAATTTCTAATGTCACATTTCTTCTATTAATTAACCTTTTTTTAATTATTTAATTAATTAATTTTCTATCTTTATTTCCTCTTTGATTAATTAATTAAATTTTATTTATTTAATTATGTCACTAATTAAGTCCATTTCTTCCGAAAATTAAATAAATTCTTAATTATTTAATTTTTATATCACTTTCTGCTATAGTTAAATAATTATTTTAAATTATTTAATTATTCATTAGATTTTTCTCTCATAAATTAAATAAATTTTATTTATTTAATTTGTTCCACTCTCTTAAATTTTGAATTAAATCATTATTTAATTCAAAAGGATCCCTTTGTCACATTCTTCTATAATTAAATAATTGTTTTAATTATTTGATTATTCTTTGGCCACCTAGATTAAATAATTTTATTATTATTTAATCTCCTATCACCTCTTTGTCTGTGGCAATCTAATCCTCCACATCAGGTCCTTATCTATCCATGTCTGAATTAATCTCCACCCTTGGTTAAATTATTTATAATTTAATCTTCACCATCAATCCTTATAATGTTTCCATAACCCTAGCCCATTCCTTATCTTATATTCTTGACCATTGATCATTGAATTTCAATCTTAGCCCTTCATTCAAAATTGACTTTCTTATAAGATACTTTGTCATTGTCATTTATCATCCATCCATAAGTTGTCTATAGTCATCTTTCTATCTTTTTATCAAGTCATCAAGTCAAGTGCATCCATAGTCAATTGAGAATCTTCAATATTTTTCTTTTTCATTGTGAATCAATTATGGCATGATATTTGGTAATATTATTTTATGTTTTATATCTTTATGCTTATTTTTACTTCATTGTTTACTATGGTTTGATTTATATGCATTATTTCCTAACCTTGATATTTTAACCCTGAATTACACATTGAGATGTAGATCACAAGTTGCAAGAGATTGACTTTCAGACCTAAAGCTAAGAAAATAAGACCTAGATCTGTCTATTTGGGGATTAGAATTGATTGGAAATATTTTTAAATGATTAATTTAATGATACTACATGCCCTTATATTAAAAATGTAGGATCCTAAAGATTGACAGTCAGAAACAATAGTTTACCAATGGATCTAGGAAGTGTGGAGAATAACAAATATGCTAAAAAAAAATAGTTTTGAGGTGCGTACAAGGACTCATTCACCCTTGGGAAAAATTTGTATAGTTATTGAAAGAAACTTGTTAGTTCCTCAAGTACAAGAACTGAGCTTCTTTTTTCCCCAAGTTCTACTGTTGGGATGTCAGAAATAAAGTCTATAACCTAGTTTTCATGACTTGACAACAATGATGACAACTTGTGCACTAATGAAAAAACACTCCTTTGATATCTCTTCAATCCTTCTTAAACCTATAATCTATACATACAAAGTGAGAAAAAATATTGTTTTTTAATGTGGGTTTTCCTTAGTCAAACCCTATGTTTGGTAACTAAACCTTGATAGAAAGATAATGACAATGGAGGAGGAAATGATGATTGTACAATGCCTTTTTTACAACTCACAAAACCTTCAATCGCTTCCCTTAAAGGAATAAATACAAAAAAATCACTCCTATGAACTTGAACTTGACATTCTTGATGGATTTGAACACTTGGAAATGCTTGGATTCTTTAGGATCATCAATGCATGTTAGCCTTCAAAGTATGAAATGAACACAAATAAGCTTGAACACGATGCGAGGACCTTGATTTCTTCAATAAATGATACATAAATCTTTTCTTGAATGATCTTGACAATAATATTTTCTCATATGAATATTTTATCAAGTGTGTTAGATTTGAATTGATAAAAAGACTACGTATTTATAGGTATTTATCTAATTTCGTGAATTAATTTCATTAATTAAATGTTAGTTTCCCTTTCAAAAAATGGGATAAATAAGGCTTTGGAATGAATAATTTGGAAAATTAGAAGATTAATTTAAAACTACTAGAAATTAAGGGACCCAAACATAGTGTTAAATTGTAAGGAATAGAATTTCATAATCTACAAGTGCTATGTTTGATTTTGTCAAAAAATTACAGTTTGTGAAGTATCTACTTAAGATGTGGAATAGATAGAGTTTTGCCAACATTTTAAATCCAAATTTATTGTCTATAAATGATTAGGTTCTATCACTAGACAGAATATGGATCAAGGGATCTCCAAGGAATCTCAGAGAAGAAGATGAAGCTAGGAAGGAGTTTGTTGAATGGGAATTGAGGGAAGATATTTTTTTGTAAACAAAAGGCTATGATTGACTACTTGTAGGAGGGAGATAGGAATACAACTTTCTTCTTCAACTTCGTGCGAGCTAGAAGACATGGTAACTTGATTTATTCACTTGTGTCCTCTCATGGGAAATAACTATCTTCATTTAAGTATATCTTGCCTGAATCTATTCAATTTTATTCTTCTATATTCAAGGAGAATTCTACTTTTGCAGGGGTGGAAGAAAATATAATCTTGGAATTCATTCCATCAGTTATCTCTCCTGATGAAAATGATATGTTTCTTAAGCCTATCTTGATGGAAGAGGTAGAAGAGATTTTTGTTAAGATGAAAAAAGGAAAGGCCCCTAGACCTAATGATTTTTTGATATAATTTTTTCAGGAATTCTAGGAGATTATCAAACATGATCTATTGGATGTTGTGTATGACTCACAGTAAAAAATAGATATTGAGAGCAATGAATTCTACTTGCCTTGCAGTTATCCCTACGAGGGAGGGATCCAATTCTCTTGATCATTTTGGGCCAATTGGCTCATGTAATACATGATTTACAAGATTATTTCTAAGTTAATGGTGGAGAGACTTCAGTCATGTCTTAGAAAGATCATTTTAGAAGAATAGGGAATTTTTGTTTCAAGTCAGAAAATATTGAATGGGGTGGTTATTGAAGTTGAAGCTATTAACTCTTTATAGTTATCCAAGAAGAAGGATATGTTTATTAAGTTGGATATGGCGAAAGATTATGACTAGGTTAAATGGGATTTCCTTTGGAAGATGCACACTGCCTTTAGTTTTGGTGAAGGATGGATTGAATGGGTAATTAGTTGTGTTATGTCTAATTCATATTTTTTTAGTCTTTGGGGAACCTTATTTTTTGTAGGACATTCGCATGTTGTTTATTCATCATTCTTGACTCATTTCATTTCATTTATTCATTAAGGGTTTGATCATTGAAGTGGGATTTGACCAAGGAAAATCCCTATACTCTAACCCTTAACCATTTTTCCCCTTTTCCATGTGTGTTTGTAGACTTTTGTATGGAAATTTTTCAAGAAATAAGGTGTTGAAAAGTGGAAAACAATTCAACAAAGTTTTTCATGTCAACTAAACCCTATTTCAAGCTTGGAGACTACCTACAATCCGTTTTGTACAGATTTGACTCTGTCAACCTAACAAGAAGACAAGTACAGATCTGGAGCTCCAAAATTGACCTTTGATTTCACAAAATTTTGGAGGAGGATTGATTCACCATCAATGGTGAATGAGTCCCACCTTAAGGCTGAAAAAGGTGATTTTGTCAGATTCCAGTTCCCAATAGTCAAAAAATAGTTTTTAGGTGTTTTTGTCAAAAGAAAGATTGATTCGCCATCAATGGAAAATGAGTCCCAATGGTGATTTACGTTGATCTATGCTATATTTCAAAGCATTCCAGATTCATCATCCAATTCCTAGGCGCACTATGTTTTACCTTGTTCAATTTTGTTTGCATTAATTTTCATTTCTATTGCATTTTCTCCATATCACATTGTGTTTTCAAAAATTGTATATTATATTGGTTTTTCATTCATAATCAGTCAATTACATCATTTAGTTGCATCTACACATTTTATTTAGTCTTAATTACATCATACAATCCTCTATTTGAGTGAATCACTTCAATTTTGGGGTTCTTTCTCTCTCCTTTTAGGTGAAAAATCCTAAGAGTGTAATAGAAACACATAAAACCACAAAATTGTTGGTTCAATTTGGTGAACCTAAATATTGAATGCTTTAATTTTCTAATTTCAATTGCATCTTGCATCCTAGGTGTCCTTTGCATCTACATTAAAATAGGTTTTGTTTTGTTTTTGCATCCTAGGGTTTCTAAAATTCCATTAGTGAAAGATTCATATAGACTTCATTTTTGCATCACAAATCATTAAAATACTGGAAATCTACATTTGCATATTAATTTTGCATCTAAAAAGCATGAAAATAACTTTAAATTTTTTTATAAACACAAAAAAATTATCATACCTAGACTCGTTTTCCACCATGGGCAAATCAATCCACCTACACATTTTGAACTACATTTTTAGGCATTTTCTGGATATTTTTGACATCATAGTTTGTTGTTATTACTTTCTGTCATACTTTCTAGATTTTCTATTTTATACACTTTCTTACATATTAGTTCACTTTTATTCATTGTCTTCATGGCTTTCTGCTTTAATAGGTTTTTGGCATCATTGAAATCCTTTGTAGACATATCCAATTATACCTTTGGTTGTGATCCTAATGACCTTGAGCTTCCTCATGCTCCTTCATATCCTCATGATTGTCCTCCTCGTGATGTAGAAATCATTGGAGAAGATGATGATAGGATGAACAAGTTCTTAAATGAATGTATTGATAACCTTGAAGTGAATGTAGCCTTTTACCCATTAACTCACAAGATCTTCCTACTATTGCACCTCCTAATCACTTTCGATATCTACATCCTTAAACAAATGAAGGACCTAAGTTCCCTCCATCAAGTGGACCTAGTTCCTCTAAACAACCATGATCTCCACCATTTTATGATAAAAAGTTACAAACACACCAATCAACCTTGAAGAAACATATGGAAAAGGCTTTACCATCATTAGTAAACAAGGTTGTGACACAAAAAATGAGCATAATATTCACCAACTTCTCAAACAAAAACCAATAGAAGAAAACATAGCAGGATTAATACATAAAGATCCTTCTCATGATGAAAAGTCTCCTCTTTAACATCAAAGACTTTGAGATGATGGTACAATGATCTTTGATTCTCCTCTTGACTTGAATGGCCTCCTTCCTCGTGAGGCACAATTTCCTAATAACAATGACCAAGAGGAAGACTAGTCCTTAGTCCTACTTCACCACATTCAATCCAACCTATGGATAAACCTTTTCAATTACTTTGTCCTCCATCTAATAATGAAGAAGCTTTTCAAATACTCCTTCGTTATGGTTTCATAACTCTCCCATCCCCTACTAGAATCATACTTCTCAAAGACAACAAATAGTATTGTGCCTATCACCACACCCTTGGACATCATACTAATAATTGTAAACCTTTACGATGTATATTGGATTAGTCTAAGGTTCCTAGACCTATTCACTTTATCAAATAGAAATCACATCCCTTCTTCATGCCATAGTGGTAGAATTTTCCATACTCACTATTGCATGATCCTTCCCATCACCCACCTTGGCTCATTTTGGACTCACATTCAGTGGGGGAAAGAAGTTGTTAGCCTTGTCTTCATAATGCATTTTTCATTTTCTCTTAACTACATTAATCATTTTCTGGTTATATTACTTAAGATTGCACAGTCAATAACTTGATTAATGGTTGAATTACATTTGCATTACTAGTTCCTTTGACATTTTCCTTTTTCTTTGATTTACTTGTATGTGTGTATCGTGTTGCCTCATAATATGTGTTTGATATTCTATTTCTTTGTGAAATTCTTCTATTTGTACCTCTATTCTTCTATATGTTGTACATTTTGTATTTCCTTTTTTCCTTTTGTTTTTTTTTTCGCTTTTGGGGATGACGTAAAGCGTTGAGGCATCCTATGTCTCTTCCATGTTGACCCAAAAGGTCCTTTCTTTTTCACTTTTATTTTGTGTTCTCCTTTTGGGGATGATGTAAAGCATTGAGATGCCCTATGTCTCTTCCATGTTGACCCAAATCATCGCTTTTACATTTTTATATTTTCTTTTTTTTTTCTCCTTTTTAGGATGACGCAAGGCATTGAGACTAGAATGTCTCCTTCATGTTGACAAAAAATATTTTTCTTTTCTTTTTCCTTTCATTTTCTTTTCACTTGTGTTTTCCTGTTGGGGATGATGCAAAGTGTTGAGACTACAATGTCTCTTCCATTTTGAGAAAAAATAGACTTTGTTTTTCATTTTTCTTCCTCTCTTTGTGTCACTCTTTTAGTTCTATGTCTTTCGGGAATGATGACAATTGTGAGATCTTTAATAAAAAATATTGCAGCAACAAACATACTAACCCTAAATCCATAGATCCCTTATGTATTTGGTATGTTGCTTTCTAGAGGGAAACCTCCTTTTCCTTTGTTTTTTATTTTGTTTACATGAAGCAACCTAACTTAGAAACATATGACTTAGCATAGGGGCTTTCCAAGTTGGCTGTCATATCTTTTTTTATTTTTGCATTTTTCCTTCGCTACCTTAAATTAATTGCTCACAAAATAGTGTGCATAAATTCCTTTAAAGTGGGGGCATACATTGGCATCATTTCATTTGCATTCTTGGTTCTTAGTGCAGCCTTATCACTTCATACAATCCATTTTGTCACTTTGTGGATGACATTGGGTGTGATGTCCTTCATAAGTGTGATCTATCTTAGCATATCACATTCCTCTTAGTGGCATGATGCAATGCACTACATCCCCTAAGTTGTGAATATTATATTTTTGTATTGGTCCCCTCCTGGAGATGTTAGACACAATGTTTCCTAAGTGATAGACCTTGCATGAACTTAACAAGACTCCTTTCAACATCTTTTTCATTTTACATTTTTGCATTTTACATTTTACATCTTTGACACCTTGCATAACACAACTTGCATTCCTATGGTACCTTTCTCTTTTTCCATTAGTTGTAACCATACGAAGCTTTTCTTGTCTCATGAGGCACAAACTAAAATTTTCCCTTGTGGCACCTTGTTAAAGTTATCAAGAGGTGTAACTTTGATATGATTGAGTGAGAAGCCCATTCAACAACATGACTTTCCCCATAGTCACCTATGTGTTTGTGAGTGCATACCAACTAGATTATGTACTTCACCCTTTTGGGTCTTCTCACTTGGTGGACTGCCATGAGTTTTGTCACCCCAAAGTGAGTATGCATTATCTTTTTCAAACAATAGCCTAGATCTAATCCACAACTAGTTAGAAAAATGATTGAAGCTTGATTCGATTCTCCTTTTTCTTCTCTTTCTTTCTTGGTTGTGTTCATTTGTTCTTATGTTTAGTTTTCCATGGAATCTTCATCTTGGGGGCTTGATCATCCCTCTTGATTGTTTCCATTCCATCTTGCTAATATGAGTGCATTTGGATCCTTCTGGATATGCATCACTACTTTTGTGTGATTTTGAAGCAAGTTCATCCTCTCACTAAAGTGGGGGCTCAATGTATAATACAAAAGTGGATCATTGAAATTTTCATGGTCTTTTAGGTCTTTCTCTTGTGATGTTTGAATTGTCTTGCTTTGATTTAATGTTGCAATGTAACTTATGCATTCACATTAGGTCTATAAAATTCAAATTATGATGTCTTGTGAAGGTGTTGTGAAGTGTTGTAACACACTTCTACACTTTTCTAGACTCTTCTCATTATAATTCACCTAAAATTCACCTTTTCATCACTTGCCAAGTGCCATTTTAAAGTGTTGTAGAGTTTTGTAACAAGATTTCACACTTTTCTAGGCTTGTTATCATTATTTACACCTTTTTATGCTTTATTTGACCCCTTTATGCACTCATAAGACTTAATTAATTGTATTTTTCAATATAAAACTGAAAATTACATGTGACTTAATTCTTGACACCTAGTTACAAGTCCAAGGTGGGACCCATTCGCCATGGGTGGTGAATGAGTCCCTCTTAGCTCCAAATTCAAAATATTGAAATTTTCTTCCAGGTTTTTTTTTTTAAATACCTTATTTCAGCCTGCGATGAGGTATTACTGGGTTATTAGGGAATAAGTGTGTATAAATAAGTTTTTTTCTTCTCATTTTACACCTAATTCATTCAAGCATTAACTTGCATTCACTCATTCTACATCAATTAGCAATCAATCATTTTGCATCATTCAATCAAGCACTTATCAAGCATCTTGGAGTAGCCATTGACATATGTTCACATTTCTTCAAGAAGGTTGTTGTGAGTTTATGACATTTTCATGTTTTTTATTCATCATTCCTTGCTCATTTATTTTCATTTCTTCATTAATGGTTTGATTACCAAAGTGGGATTTGACCAAGGAAAATCCCTATACTCTAACCCTTCACCATTTTCCCCCTTTTGTATGTGTGTTTGCAGAATTTTGTATGAATATTTTTCAAGAAATAAGGTTTAGAAAAGTGGAAAACAAGTAAACAAGGTTTTTCAAGTCAACTAAACCCTATTTCAAGCTTGGAGACAGCCTACAGTCCATTTTCTATAGATTTGACTCTGTCAACCTAACAAGAAGACAAGTGCAGATCAAGAGCTACATAATTGACCTTTGATTTCATAGAATTTTGGAGGAGGATTGATTCGCCATCAGTGGTGAATGAGTCCCACCTTAAGGCTTAAAAAGGTGATTTTTTTAGATTCCAATTCTTGATAGTTGGAAAGTAGTTTTGAGATGTTTTTGTTAGAAGCAAGATTGATTTGCCATCTATGGCGAATGACTCCCACTGGTGATTTAGATTGATCTCTACCAAATTTTAGAGCATTCTAGATTCATTATCCAATTCCCAAGTGCAATCTATTTTACCTTGTTCAATTCTATTTGCATTATTTTTATTTCTATTGCATTTTTTCCATATCACATTATGTTTCCAAACATTACATATTACATTAGTTTTTCATTCATAATTAGTAAATTACATCATTTAGTTGCATCCACATCATTGTATTTAGTCTTAACTACAACATACAATCATCTATTTGAGTGAGGCACTTTAATTTTTGGGTTCTATCTCTCTCCTTTTAGGTGAAAGATCCTAAGAGTGTAAGAGAAGCACATAAAACCACAAAATTTATGGTTCTATATGTTTTCGCAAAAATGCACACTCACTCTAAGGAAATTAAACTCTTGGTTCTTTACTGGGTGAATATCCAAAAGGGTGAGACACATATGCCTATAGCTGGTATGCAATCACAAGCAAGTGGATATGGGAAATTCATTACTGAGTTCAACTCCCATACATACAACCATACCAAAACTATACCACTTGAAAACTTTGATAAGTCCCCACACAATAGTGAACTTCGAGCTTCATGAGGCAAGAAAATATTTGTATTCCTAAAGCTCATGAAAAACCAAGATGGCTCCATAGGAAAGAAATGTGTGTTATGAAAGGTGACCATAGAACCAAAACCTTTCGAGTCAACATTGAAGAAGTTGAGAAACCCAACTTGACAAACCCCAAGAATCACCTACATGCAATAACCTATCACATGCAAAAGATATTAAGAACCAAATAAGATGTTCTACAAGCCTCAAGTGAAAAATGCATTAAGAGAATCTAATAATTACAATGAGATCAATCCTTATGAAGGAGATCAAGAAACCCTAAAGAAAACCTAAAAGAGAAACCCTAGTGTGCACACTTAATAACTAATAAATAATTAATTATTAATGCGCCTAATTTTAGCTTAATCAAACCTAAAGTAATAAGTGACTTAACTAATTAACCAATATGATTAAATTAATTAAGTGAGATGACTTATTACTCTAACACCCCCCTTTAAGATGAACTTAGGGAGTAGCTAAAATACTAGGAAAATATGCATAAAAGAAAATATGGGTACCAAAAATAAGGCCTGATCAGGTACCCATGTACAAATGCAATGCAAACTAAATCAAATGGGGTAAAGGAGAAAACCATGTGGAAACAAAACTCCTCCCCAAAATAGAATGCAAAAAACAACTAAGTGATGAAATATGGAGGACTCCATAAGACCTCCCAAGGACACCATCCATCACAAAGATACATGAATGAACCCCCCAGAAGAGAGTAAAGAAGAGACCGCATAGCTCCCCAAAAATGAAGTAGATCAAAAAAGACTAAAGAAACTGCATCTCCTAAAAGAAGTGATAGGGAAGAGGCCTCATGAATGCAATCTCTGAAGGTGAAGCAGGTGTAGCCTAGGATGTTTGCATAGAAGCAGGTGTGACCTCAACCAATGAAGAAGTGAAAGTAGGTGAAGACTGAAGAGAAACCTCCAAAGATGAATGATCAACTAGTTCTTGTTGCACTAAAATAGAAGAAACTAAATTTGTAGCCATAGAAGTATTAGCAACTGCAACAAGAGGTGGAGAAGATGGAATTGACGGCTCAAGAAATGGATCTGAAGTGAGAACTCCAATGTTCAAGAAGCCAAATGTCTCCTCTGAATGATGATTCACACTAGAAGTGTGATGAACGGTTGTAGGAATAGAAGCACCATAAGTAGCAAAAATCTACAAAGGAATACAACTGAGATGAGTTATCCACCACCCCAGTAGCAATAACTGCTCTACTCTCCAAGTCTCCGATGATAACTGAATCAGGTGTGAACTCCACAAATCTCTCATTGCCTCCATGTGTGATTTGATATATGGAAAGAAGGTTGTTCATCAAATGAAGAACACACAAGAAATCTTGAAAATTGTTCTACCCAAAAATAATAGACCCCTTCCCTGTAACACTCATGTACATATTATTTCCCATCAAAATAGGAGACATAGTGCAAGGATCAAAGGAAGTGAGCATAGACTATGAAGATGTCGTATGATGAGATGCTCCTAAATCTAGAAGCCATTTCCCTAATCCAAGACCTAAAGTAGCACAAAGAGCATGTCCTTTCATATCTGATGAAATATGTAAACTAGTTGCACCCCTGTCATGCTGCTCTAAAGAATAAGAACGAGGGGAAGGAGATGATGCAGACATCCTAGAAGGAAAATAAATTTGATGTTTCTGAAGAAGATGCTTTAGCTCATCAATGTCCTTATAGCAACTATGTTTTTCCTGTCCTTCTCTCTTGCAATATACACATGGAACCTTCTTCTTCCTAGATGATTTCCCCTTAGAAGATGAGGATGAATCTAAGGACTCCTTTTTCTACTCATGAGATTTGGAATCCTTTTGTTTCTGTTTCTTACCTTTTCCTATAGAAGCCTTTTAATATTTGGGCTCTTGTGACGCAATAAATTCTTGTGATGAAGAGGGATTAAACATGCCCATGCCATCCAACTTGGCCTACTCTTGAGTGAGCGAAGATGTAAAATCATAAAAAGAAGGCATAGTAAATCTAGTACCAAGTGCATCCCTAGTGGCATAAAAGGTAGATACAAAAACTGAATAATCTAGTCCAATCTTAGAAGGAATGGACAATATCAACTAGGAGTCTTCCTTCTGAACACCACACTATGACAACTAAAATCTAAGAGACTTAAGTTTAGTGAAAAACCCCTGTATGTTGTAAAAATACCTAGGATTTAAGCCAATAACCTCATTCTCCAACTGAAACCCTCTCATAGTATCCTACTTCCAAAACAAATACTCCAAAGTAGTCGAGATCTCATTGGGTGTAGTGTAAGACTCGACATGAAAAGAAAGATCAGAAGAAAGAGATAGACCTAAAGTACCAAAAGCCTCATCACACCTATTAAACCATTTTCTATTTTCAATAGTAGCTGTAGGTTCAACTTTTGTACCCATGGTCACCCTATACAACCCTTTGTGCTTCAAATGAATCTCTATTTGTTTTTTTCTAAC
Source organism: Sequoia sempervirens (assembly GCA_007258455.2). Taxonomy (NCBI): domain Eukaryota; kingdom Viridiplantae; phylum Streptophyta; class Pinopsida; order Cupressales; family Cupressaceae; genus Sequoia; species Sequoia sempervirens. Next base: position 265,878,674 of record VDFB02000008.1, on the reverse strand, counting down.
AAAAATAGATTAATAGAGTAAGGGGTCCAATATTATGTGAATCCATGACCAAAAAAATAGTATATACTCTCAAAGAAAAAAAAATTCTCTTTGATCTCAAAAAAATAGCCTAATTGCACATTTCCCAAGAAAATAACTCAGAAAGGAAAGGATGAAATTTGACAAAAAATTAGATACCTAGTGAAAAATCTAGAAGAATCAGGTGTGAGAGCTAAGAAGAAGAAGAGGACTGAACCATCTTTCTGATGCCACTTGAATCATGAAAAATAGATAAGCGAGGAAAAAGATATGCCCTCGAAAGCGAAAACAACAACTTTTGACTTCAAAGGCCGCAAAAGGCATCAAAATAGAAAAATCAAGCAATCACACCTATACCACTAGATCAACATTATAATCATCTTTCCAATGGTATCTCATTTTCAAAAAATGGAGATCCTATGCCCAATTTACTGAAACTACTCTGAATCAACCCAATAACCCTTCTGCACCCCTAATCAGCTAAAAAATTTGAGCCCCTAGCCACATGTAGGACTAGGGGGCTGGTGGCTGGGGCCTGTGGCTAAGGCTACCGATGGGGGTTGGGGGCTGGATCTTGGTCCCCATGTGACCACGAGCTCAGAAGAAGCAAGTCCTTGGGGGCTGGAGGATTGGACAAATGGTGGAGTGAAGCGGCGTCGCTTGATGAGCAGCTAGCGGGTGGTACAAGCAGTGGCTGCTTGGTGGAGGATGGGTGGTGGTGTTCTTTTAAACTAGCCATGCAAAAATATTCTACCTCTTTTGATTTTTTTTAATTTTCTTTTAATTTTTTTTCAAAATTTTCAGTCTCGATCTACATGCCCTGGGGCCATATGGCCTTGGGGCAAAAAAAATTTTCCTCTCTAGTCGACTATGTCCAAAATGGGAAAAAATTATATGAAAATAGGGGTTTTTGGGTGCTATAGACTCAATGAAAAGGTCCACCTTGTCCAAAAATGCCCAGAAAAATGGCTACCCCCAGATCAAGCAAAAAGATGTCTGGCTTGAAACCCTTCCACACAAAAATCACTATAAGGCAATATCTTCAAAAGATGAACATGTAGCTATAGGCCTGGAGCTCTACTACCATGAATAAGTTGAGAAACCCAACTTCATAAACACCAAGAATCACCTACATGCAATAACCTATCACTTGCAAAAGATATTCATAACTAAAGAAGATGTTTTGTAAGCCTCAAGTGAAAAAATGCATTAAGAGAATCTAATAATTACAATGAGATCAATCCTTATGAAGGATATGAAGAAGCCCTAGAGAAAACCTAAAATGGAAACCCTAGTGTGCACACTTAATAATAAATAAATAATAATTATTAATGTGCCTAAGTTTAGCTTAAGAAAACCTAAAGTAATAAGTGACAAGTTTAATTAATTAACCAATATGATTAAATTAATTAAGTGAGATAACTTATTACTCTAAAAAACATGGAATAGATGAGAATTTCTTAATTCCTTGTGTCATCCCAATATGTAAAATACAAGACAAATGAAAAAGATAATGATAAAGGAAAAGATAGGAAATAGAGGGGCTCTATCTTTTAGGTGATGGAATACAAGGGATAAGGGCCCATTTCACTTAGTTTCACTCAAGGAAACCCTAGATATCTCAATTCAACGATGGAATAAAGGAAAGATATCTACTAAGGGTTGTCCTAGGATGTGATTAAAGAATAAAGACAGTTTCACCACCAAGCTAGAGCTTGGAAAGAATAGTAACATGAAAAACCTACTGATATGAAAAGCTTAAATAAATGACCTAGAAATGAATGCAAATCATAACAATAAACTAAGAAAACATAAAGGTGCACTTGGAAACCTGTAGGAGCTTTGAACAAGGTCTAAAATGCTAAAACTGCTGATTTTAATGCTCATAGGGACTCATACGCAAGACTGGTCGATTTAGTCCCAGTATTAGGGTTGCTCCAAAACTCTTATATCCTCTAATGATTTCCTATAGCTTCCTTCCTACAAAATCTATAGGTCTAAATCATTGAAATCTTCTCTATAAGTGACTTTCCATGATATTACAAGTAAGGTGACAACTTTGACAACTTGACAAATTTTCTCCAATCTTTCTCTTTAATGCATCTTCAGCCTAAACCACCTAGATCTATAATCACACATCAAAGAGAGAGAAATAATGTTGTTTGGTTAGTGGATAGGGGTTTTCCTTAACCTGATTTTGGTAATCAAACCTTGAAATGAAATAAAATAGAAAGGAGGAATGATGAATGAAAAAATAAGCAATATTTCAACTCACCAAACCCTTGAACAAAAGGCTCCAAACATGTATGAAATTGCTACAATTGACGTAGATATTGAATCTTGCTTCAATGATATAAATCTTGACTTCAAAGCTTTCTTGAATCATAAAACCCTACATCACACATGTTAGCTCAAAAACAAATATGATGCATGTTGACTTTGACATGATTCTTGATACTTGAATAATGCTCCAAAATGCTTCATAATCACTATTGAATTCTCTTGAATTTTCTTGTTAACTCAAATTTTCTATAAGGATGCTTATTCAACTTGCTAGGTGAAAATGAATGAAATAACATTGTATTTATATTTGTTTATTCCAAATTTATTTAAATTACAAAACTACAAGCCTACATCAAATCTAGGAGAATAAAAATTTGTCAAGAATTTGAATTTAATTTAGGTCTAATCTAAGAAAGAATCATACACCATTTGGGGCGTATGAGTTCCATTAGGCTAAGCTCGGGACATATTTTCCAAGAAATGCTTAGTTTAATGTGAAATTCTGAATAAGGTCCTGAAACGTAGGTGAGACCCATATTCCCAAGGTGGAACATGAGTCTCATATCACTAAATATAGGCCATACAATCTAAAATCATTAATTTCTAATTGGTTACTTGATATATGTCAGGATTATCCTCAAAAACATACATTAATTAAGGCTTGTGGATGTGAAATAAGGCTAATAAAAGAATACCTAAGAACAATTAATTAATAAAACCCTAGATTAGTGTGAAAGTATAAGAAAAAACTTTACAACACCCTAAATAAGGCACAATTAAGTCCCTTTAGTTCACAAGGGCCTAAACAAGTGTGAAAATGTAAAGGGATACATTTTTCTACACAACAATATCATATGATGGTAAAGATGATGAAGATAGTGTATGTACCTACCTTTAGCTACATAGGCCATCCATTTACAAGTGTAATGATAAACCATGTGATAAAATTTAGTCTAATAATCAAGTAAGAGCACTCATGGCATATGGTCTTTATTGGATATCCATGATATAACATACTATATAGACAGATAGATAAGAGTATAGTAGAAATAATAATTATACATCTTTCTTAATAGTATTTTTAAAATAAGAAAAGTAAAGAAACAATATTATTATCTTAGTTCTATATCTTTCTAAACCATGTAAATGTTTCTTTCAATGTACATGACTTCATCTAGATTGTTATCTAGAGAGTTATATTCTAATATCCAACTTAGGCTTTGGATCACTAGTACATCTACTTATTTTTTGGCACATATCTTTCCCTATCTTCAACATAAATAATATTTTTTTAATTATTTAATTAAGCATTTGTAGCATAGAAAATTGTATTGCCTTGAAGGTGATAGTACAATTTCACACTTAGTTTGGACCTATTTTAGTGAACTTACATTTATGCATTTTTATCCTTCCTAAATAGGCCCTAATTCCATTTATTATGCATCCCAAGGCCTATTTTTATCATTTTCCTACACTAATTACACATTGCATAAATGCATTTAAAAATAAATCTGCCTTGGATCATCTATGTCTTGGAATTTTAGGCTAGGACCCATTCACCCAAGGGCGAATGGGTCCCATTTAAGTGATGAGACCCATTTTGAAATATATTTTTTGTAGTATTTTATTGATTCAAGGTCAACTTGCAAATATTGGCTATCAAGATCAATTATTTGGGAAATTAGAGATGAAACCTATAAAATCTAGTCCTTTCACCATTTCAAACTAGATCTTTTGAAGAGAAAGAAATCAAGGGGATAATATTCAATTCTCATGAAAATTTTAAGTCTTGGAGTAGTGTTGTTTGTAACTATCATTCCTCAAGTGCATTTGCATATTTTTATGAAACTTTTGCCACATGATTGAAGGTTGATGCCAATAGAAGAACATGATGGATTCCAGGTATGGGAGATGCAATTGTCCATTTCCTTTAACATAATGACTTATTTACTAGTGTTCTCATCCTCAAGCTTCATTCTACTAGCAACCTACAACAAGGTATCATTTTATTTGAGATTTATATGGGGTGTTTTGACTTCTCCGTAACTTATGAATCTTGTCATTTCCATATAGGAATCATACTCTAACACACTTGAGTAGTGTTTCTCTGCATGTTAGATCATAAGCACCTTATATTCACTTAAGGTTAGGACTCACATGTACTATCATTTATGATATCTTTGTCATTTATCAAGGCTAATTGCCAAAATTGGGGTTAGATCGATGCAAACCCCCATACAAACAAACATACATTTTTGTAAAATGCCAACTTTTCACTGAAGTAATTTTTCCTAAGTTTTCACTTTGTGAGTAAATAAACTATGTAACAAGCCATTACAATTAAAAAAAAAAATCCTTATTGAGAACAAATGAACATAGATTCCAAACAATATACAACAAGGATTCCATTTCCAATATAATATTTTCATAAATTACAATATTCCAAGAATGTCTACAAGTACATACATACCTAATTGATCTTCAAAGAAATAGATATAGATGGTCCAGGATATACCTTCCAAAACCTTGGTCTTCTATCACTTGCTACAAAGGAGAAACATCACTCAAGCACTTTTCCACCAACCAAAAACTCATATACGGTCCCCCACACATCTATCAATGATATATGGCCTTACCTTTTGATGAAGAGATTGGTGGGGTAACCTTGTACAACAACCACACTGAGCTTAGTGTTATGTCCTACATGACTAGAGCTTGTAACTTTACAATCTATAACTAGCATGCAGTACATGGACATGGTGAATTGATAGTGGAACCAAAGCCAATTATACTACTTTATCCAAAGTTTTCTCACTCAGTACTTCGAGTGAATGTAATTTTATTCACTTACACTTACTTAAGATCGTTTTGACTTAAGGCCACTATAATTGATCCCTCCTATGGGAAATCTTTAACCCTAGAATTCACCAATCATTTATCTTACATAATCTAGGGTATTTTACTCATTAAGAAAATGTAAAAGTTCCATCCCTTCTATGGAAACACAATCCCAGAAGTAACCCACTAGCTATTGTTGGTTATTTTTTAAGAACCAAACTTGATCTTAGCACTTACCTATGAATCTTCCAGAACTCGATAATCAACAAGGGTAAGGATTAGCCAACATACAAGTAAGGATTTTGAGGCTGTTACTTCTACTCTTTGGGCTCTTTGAAATGTTAGAGGGTAATCCTTGTTATGTTCATGTGATATTCATTTCATAAAGAACATTTCTACGCACAAATAAATTCCTATAAAGCACTAATAGATAACATTCATTAAAGATTTGGCTGACCTTTAAACAAATTACTAACTATTTCAAGGAATAAGATGGTACTTCAAATTGGTATATTGTAATTGAAGGTGTTTTAGAATATTTTCATTCTCATTTCAAGCCCTTGGTCAAGTGCATGAATAACTCATTTATCATTAGAATAATCAAATTAAAAGACCAGTGCCTTGCCTTGGGATAATGTAGGGGTGATCACACATTACTAATTTACAATTTTTGGAAAAACTGGACACTTAATTTATTTTTTCTAACTAAATCTTCACTTCTAGGTACCTATAGTGGCTAAACCATGAGGAATTTGAAGATGATGCAAACTAATGACTTGTGACATTTTCTCTATAGATTCTAAATTTATTTTTTCAAATTTTTTGAAATCAAATTGCACTTCTTTTTCCATCTCCTTTGAAAACTAGTTCTTTTAGTAAACACCATTTTTAAGGAGTGATGGTGACCATATACAACATAGATTCTTTCCATGAATGATAAAATTCTTTTTTTTTTAATTCAGATTTGTAACTATGATATCTAGTGCACATAATTGGTTTCATAACATATCATTGAATATTTTTTCCTTAATCAAGTTTCAAAGTGAAACCAATTACAATTTAGACATAGGCGAACCATATACAACATAACCTTTTTTATGTGTACCAAAATTCTTTTTTTTGTATGGATCAAACACATCAATATATAGTGAACTGATATTTTTCAAAAAAAAAATTGATAATTTGATATTTTCCACTTGTGCAAAATAGAGAGCTTGATTTTTGGTGGAAAAACTATGTTTAATCTAACTAAAAAAATACATAAGAAAAAAAAAATATTAAAATTATATTCATTTGATAGCTCATTCTAACAACTACCATCATCCAGTTAGGTCTATGAAGTATTCTCCATTTTCATCCTCAACCTGAGCTTTGAAGGGAAAACTTCTGGAGATTTTTGGTGCTAAAGGGGGATAAGGGGGGAAAAGGGCGGTTCGAGTGAACCCAACTTTGAGAGAACCCAACTTGGAGGTTCAATCGAACATGGGCTCACTCGAACGTTGGTTCGCTTGAACCAGGGTTTGAGTGAACCCCCTTTCCACAAATCTTTCCTTTTATTTTTTTCTCAGGAATGGTGGGACCCAACATTTAATGGGTCACTCAAGGGGGTTCTAGTGAACCCCCTTTGAATTCGCATGAACTAAATGTTTGTTCGAACCTCCGAAATCCATAAAAAATTCCATGGGGGAATTTTGGCAATTTTCCTTCCTCACTAGAATTGTAAACCAATTTTGTAGGTTTCCCCATATTCATACTCATAATAACCAATAATACCTTAGCGATTTGAATCAGTAATTAATGGACTATTGATATACTACATTATAGTATTCAACTCACTGTGCCTAAAACACAACTACTTATCAATCCTAGGCTCTTTCCTTACAAATATGTGACCTTATTCTAACATTTAATCAATTCTTTGAATCAAAGAAAAAATAAACTAACTCATTGAATTAAAACAATTGAAGAAAAAAAAAAACATAATTAACCATTTCATTTATAATTTGGAAGAAAACTACATAGAAGAGAATGTGCTTTCGAACTAGCATTTTCATTTATAAACTATTTCTACTATAAAACTATTTGAGATTAGTACAAAACAAGTCATACCCTTTGTGCATTACAACTTGTGCATGAATTTACAACTTATATTTTGGAACTCAGAAATTGAACTCTAGTAATCGACACTGATATCCCATTTATAAAAGAATGGGAGAAACAAGCTTCAAGATGAATTACCATTTCATTTACATTTCATTTGGAACACATTTCATTTCAGGTTTAGAGACCTCCTAGATAGTTACATTTAATCATTTTAGAACAGGGGAAAGCCAAAGACCTCAAATTATAAGTACTCTTAACACCACCCTTCTTATTTTTACCACAAGAATTCCTTTTTCCCTTTGGTGTTGTAGAAGTCACTGGTATTTCTTGTTCAACTTCAGATACCTCCTCTTGAAATTCAAACACATTGTCTCTTGGACCTCCTAATTGGTTGGAAAGACACACCTAACTTACCCATTCTTATAGGACACTGGGTAAGGACTAGTAAATCTTTAATTAAAAGAAGACTCACCATTATAAGCTCTTGAATTGAATTTGCAAAAAAGAAAACCCTCAAACCTAGAAAATTTCAACTATCACCAATGATAATTACAAACAATCAATACTCTCACTATCTCAGAAATATAAAACTATCAAACCAACTAATGCATGACTCAAATAGAGCTCATTTGAAAACAAACTTACTCGAGATAAATACTTCAATACCTCTACAATTAAAAGCCTAAGAATCATACACTTCCTCTCTGGCTCACGCTTCTCATTTCTTGAAGGCTACAAATGATGAGATAAAATGATAGGAAATTTGAATTAAGTAGAAATATTAGGAGTGTGTAGCCATTAATGATTAATGAGAGCTTCCCATGAGCAAGCTAATAATTTAGCTGCTCATCTTTGAATCTAGGCCATTGATCTTTCTAGATTTAAAACACCATCAATGGTGATCCTAAAGCATTGTTTCTGGCTTTTACAACTTGTTCCTAAAAAATGATGATACCGCCTCACAAAGCTGCCATGTTTACCCTTAATTTTATTGGTCATCTTTAATCTGAAAATCATCAGGTATTGTAATCTTGGTCTATGCTTTTTGATTTACATCAGTGAAGTACAAAGAGTTGGAATTGAAGAGAATATTCCGTAAAATATCCCATCACTTGTCATACATTTTCCCTAACTTCTTAGATTTTAATTAGTGACGAGAGCATTGGCTCGATGAAATCTAGATCATTATATCACTTTCCTCCTTTAGAAATCTTCACCTTACATCACACATCACTAATTTATGTTTCAAATTCTATACATCATAAGTGACAGATGAAAATTAGTGATGGAACCAAATCAAGCCACATGCATCTTCACTCAGAATCAACAACACAAAAATATCGTGCGTTCACCTCTTTCAAAATAGTGATGGCTCATTAGCATTAGGGACCTCATCACTCATCAGTAATTTGAATAAGACAAGGGCACATCTATCTGTGGTGAGTGATGGAAAGTAATACAAAGAGTCCTAAGGTCATCACACATTGCTATTTCAACACTTAAAACCCTAGAGCAGTTAACGCTAGCTGAAACCTTAAGCGATACAAAGAGAAACTTATGCATCACACATTGCTAATATGAATCAAACATTCTCAAATCCATCCATGATGAGTGATGGACAAAGGAAGTGGAAGAGACTTAAGTGAAACAATTTGCACGTGCTCATAAGTTGCTTTGATAAAGGGGACCACCTAGGATAATGTATAAAAAGGCCTCATGAGACTTAACCATAATATTTGAAAGGGTGTAAATTCAAAATAAGGTTAGTCACTCAGCCTTAAAAATAAAATTATTTCTCACCTAGGCACAAAGGACCAGTAATTCCATGGGCTTTTATGGCTCAAGATGTTTTAACATGACTAGGGATGAGAAAAAAAAGGATAATTATGGATCACAACATTGACAAGGGCTAAGAATTAAGGGTTTTTAGGAGAGATCTTGAAAAAAAAATCCCAAGGCAATAAAACCCCAAGTCCAGATACTTTAAACTACCTAAATTTTATAGAGTTTAGAAATGGACCCATAGGTTTTTAGGGGTTCAATCAGTGGCTCTAGTTAGGGATGTCTATTCCTCCATAACATAGTGAGATTCCAAAATCTTAGGTGAAGTAGACCAATAATAGAGAACAAAAAATCAAGGACCTACCTGGGCAAGGCAAGAAAAACAAACCAAAGTGAAAAAAATATGTACAATATTCACATGAGTTACAAGTCTATACCAAGAGATCCAATCTTCATCATCTTTGAAGCCTTTTATGATGTCAAAGTTTTCAACCTACATTTTACAACTCTACTAGGCTTCAACTTTACTTGATGGCCCCAGGCTGCCAATCTTATGGCTGGCACTTGCCCCTCTCAAAATCCTTGTTTTCTATTGTCTGTACCATTCTAAGGCTGAAAATATTCTCATGAATTTCCCACCTACTGATCATGTTGCAGCCACTAAAATCAACCACTATGGACATGTGTCTGAATTTATTATTATCATTGTCATTCATGTCCAACTCAGAATTGTAACCAAGCATTAAATGGAACACATGATCCATGTAGCATTCCATCTAACTCATTTTCCAGCCATATTCCACCAAAATTCCCATCCAACTGGACAAGGAAAGTGGAACACTCATAACCCATCTGATCACTATCATATATAGGCTGATATCAAATTTCCATTTCTCATTAAACTAGAAACCATCATATACACTCCTTTCAGGATTCCCATCCAAGGGCACATATTCTAACCCTTTGAAATGATACTGCAATTTTATTTCTAGTATTCCAAGGTCACTATCATCTAGCTTTTTTCCCACAACAAAGACATATTTTCTTTGTGTGATGAACAAGAAATGTTCATATGCAGGATTCCTTTCAAATCAGTGTTCACATTCATTAGAGTAGTATAAACCAGTTATGCTGCCATATACTCCACTTTCTTGAGAAATTGATTCATCAGACCCCATAGCATTCTTTCTTTCATCCAGATCAGGGTTAGTCCCACAAAAAACATTATCCATACCATCCCATACATCAAAGAATTATTTTTTTTAGGTTCATTAACATACTCCAATCCTCTTGTCCAACCATTATTGAACTTAAAAAAAAATCTTAAAAGGATTGACCAAATAACTCAGGATTGATGTGATCAACCATAGGGTATTCAAATGCACCATCAATTGATAGGTTCACTGACTCACATGTGCAAGACTCATTACAATTTGAAAATTTCTTATTTTCATTTGAGAAAGTTTCTTCACTCTTTTCTTCAACAAATTCTTTGCTAAAAACTATCATGTCCATCTCTGCAACAAAACTTGTACATCCCATTTATGTTTCATACAAGCATTAAAAAACATGACCCTATTGGCTAGCATCACAAATCCCATCACCTTTAACACTAGACTCACACTAAAGAAACTGAATAAAAAAAATATTATCTTGAAATTCATCATCAACCATACTTCTATTACATTCTAGTTTTGATACAACTAAATTTCATTCTAAGGATCCATCACATGAAATTTGTTCATGCACTGGTGAGGGAAAAACCTCATGAGTATTGATATTGTTATATTCTTTGGGAAATAAGGATTCCTTTAGGTCATTCTCACAAAAAGATTCATATTCCTCATGACAGCAATCAAAATTCTCATTTTCATTATCTTGGTTATCAACCTTCAAAGGTATGTCAGCAATACTTGCAAGCATAACAATGTCATCAATACTTGCAAGTATAACAATGTCATCATCTAGACCAATAGATAAATATTCATTTTATAAAACATCCTTATCTATTGATTGGATAAACCCTTGATCTTTGACAATAGGGTGAGCACCACTATCATTTTTAGACCTCATTCTTTGTATATAGTTGAGTAAACCCACAAAACTAGTCTAGAATTCCAGTGCGGAAGGAAAATTGCAAAAACGCCCCTATGAATTTTTCTTTTTTTAAAAAATTTTTTTAGAGGTTCTCACGAACTGAGTTGTTTGAATGGACCCAAAAGGGGTTTGAATGGACCCTAGTTTGAGTGAACACTATTAAATTATGGGACCAATATTTTTTCATTTTTTTATAATGAAAACAATGGAAAGTGAATAAAAGGGGGGGTTTTCTTGAACTAGGGTTCATTCAAACCCTAGTTCTAACAAACCTCCAAGGGGGGTTCGCTCAAACCTAGGTTCATTCAAACCCCCCTTTTTCCACATTCTCCTCCCTTTCTCCCCCTCTAGGACCAAATTTCTCTAAATTTTTTCCCTTTGAAGCTTGAGTTGAGGATGAAAATGGAGGAGAATTCATAGACCCAACTAGATGATTGTAGTCCTCAGAATGAGCTATCCATTGAATATAATTTTAATATGTTTTTGTTTTATTATGTATTTATTTTCTTAGTTTGATTAAACATAGGTTTTTCACCAAAAATCAAGCTCTCTATTAAGTACATGTGGAAAAATAGCAAATTATTAAAATAAAATTATGCAAAATATGTTCAAGCTAGGTATTGATGTCCTTGAACTAGTTAAAAAATGAATTTTGATACATACACAAAATTTATGTTGTATACAATTGGCCTATCTCTAAATTGTAGTTGTTTTGATTTCAAAACTTGATTAAGGAAAAATATTCAATAAAACACTATAAAACAAAATGAACTAGTTAGATATCGTAGTTACAAATATAATTTTTAAGAAAATAGAATTTTATCCTTTATAGAAAAAAAGTTATGTTGTATACAGTGAGCATCACTCCTTAAAAATCGTGTTTACTGATAAAAACTAGTTTTCAAAGGATATAGGAAAAGAAGTGCAATTTGATTCCAAAAATTTAAAAATATATATTTAGAATCCATTGACAAAATGTCACAAATCACTAGTTTGCATCATCTTTAAATTGCTCACAGTTTAGCCACTATAGGTGCCTAAAAGTGAAGATTTAGTTAGAAAACATCAGTTCAATGTCCATTTTGGCCAAAAATTGTAAACCAGTATTGTCGGATCATCCAATGACACTTACCCTCAAAATTTTTGATCCAACTAATTATTTGATCAAAATCCAGAGGTTTCAATTCCTTGGGAAAAGTACTAAGCCCTAGCTCATAAATGTTACAGAATAGGTCAATACATACTGAATCTTCAAGTCTCAACCTTTTAGGAATTTCAAACAAGGTGTCCAAGAACCATGCTAGTAATTCATATGGTAATTCCCATTCATGTCTCTTCATGCTAGACAGACTTCAAATAGATGACACCTGATCATCATTACTTAAAATTTGTTGAAGTCCATCCTGAATTTGTCCATGATCAAGATATTTTGAGGTTGAACTAGATAAGGTATCAAAAGCATCATCACCTTGCACATCCCTTTTAATCCTTATTTATTCCATTTATATGATGTGTACTAGGACAACAAACACTTACAACCATATGTGGACATGAAAAAAGTATCCCTTTTTGCTTGCTTGATATGGGAATAATTAACTACTATAGATGGTGAAATCTATATTTTGCTCAAAAAAAAAAACACACATTAGCATGTTAGTTTAAAAAAAAGTAAATAACAACATCCATATGAAATGATACAACAATGCTTTCAAATGCAAACTGAATGACAAAAACAAGCTAAATAAGCACATAAAAAACATGAAGTAAACTATCTCATATTGGATTGGTGCTTCTATGGAAAGAAGCCCTTTCCCAATCCTTGCATAAGCTTGAATGATGAAATTGATATGAACATGATATGGAATGTTAAGATGATCAATGGACAAAATCAATTCTCAGTTTAAGAGAATGACCTTGCATCAAGTTGTGGAGGATTTGCTTGAGGATGAAGCCTCTATTTAAAGATTTTCAAATGCTAAGAGTGCCAAACATGGAGGATGTGAGACTAAGATTGGACCAATGAAAGAAGGCCACTTGTCATCATGTGAGTGGTTGATGCATGTGCAATATTTGGGAAATGTGCTCAAGAGGGGGGAAATTTCATATTTGAAATGAGAGTTAATGCTAAGTTTGACTTGTGCAAGGGGACATGTAAGAGCCATGTAAGAGCTCATAAATGACTTGTTGGATGTAAATGTCCACTTGTTTTTAATTTCAAATTCTAGGGAATATTCCATGTTGAGTGAAAATGTTGGATTTAATAAATCAATAAATTGATTTATTTGTGCAAGTGGAGATATCTAGAGGATTTTACATGCATAAGATTAGATCTAATCGGGATTAATTAGCTAGGATGATGATTAGGATGCTTTGAATTTTATGACTTAAATATTTGATTTATTTAAATTATAAAATGATGGAAAAGGTATTTAGGGATTTAATTAAATAAAGGGCTTGATTTATTTAATTAAAAGGAGGGTGATGGCACCAAGTTGATTTATTTGATTTAAACTGATGACTTTAGGAGATTGATAAATAAACTTGATTTATTTTCCAAATGGATGAATATGACCTGGTTGAATGCATTATGCCAATTTTGCGTGTCTACATTTTGCCCCTCTTTGAAGCAATGTAATTGTTGCATTGGTTCAAAGAATAAACTTTTCGCGATCAAAATTAAAAATTCCTGATTTTTCAGATGCCCCAGCAGAAAGAAGTACACTGGTGCATTTCCCCTTCGAGAGATCGAGTGAAAAGATTCCATTGAGGGTCAATCTCACGATAAAGAGGTTCAAAATGGATGGTTATGGATGATGATGCAAATGAGATGGTTTTAAGATGCTTAGAATAACAAATCTATATTTTCTTTAACAACTTAAATGATGATATGATGTATGAGATGGATGAAATGGATGATGTGATATGTTGTGATTATGCAATGGATGATTTATGCAGATGCTTAGACTAACAGATCTATATTATGATGATGATTATGTAATGCATTTGAAATTATCATTGTTTCCTATTATGTATGATATGAATGATATGTGGTATGCTGATAGTTTTCTGGATGCAGGATGGATGCATGATGGATGCAATGATGATGATGTTAGTACGAAAATGAGATGATGACAAGAGGATCCCACAAGTCCATGATCTGATGAGACTTTATTAGAGATGATGATGATGATAGATGATGAGAAAATGATGAAGATTTGCTTATCAAGGATTGGGATTTTGAAAGGGCTACTTACCTTATGTTTGATTACACAGGTAGGTACGATGCATCAAGGTATAAAGAACTAGGATGGCATTGTACCTAGTGCGATGGAATTTGACTTGACAAACAGATAGGAGTATTCTTGTTCACACTTGACATACGAAAACCTTGCTAGGACGTAACTAACAAAGCAAGTATTCGCCAAGTTATTTTACAAGAACGTCCAACAAGCATAACAAGCAAAAGATAATGATCATTGCCCCATTCCTATCTCTCTAAATCCTTCATTCGGATATCATTGAAAGGTCCTCAGAATGAGCACAATAAGATAAATCAAAAGAAAAGATCAAGTATGCAAACAAGCCAATGTTCTTCATACCTTTAGCCAAAGGGATTTGTTTTGATAGGATAAGATCCAAAGTGATATCCATAATGATGCCCATTGTCGGAACGATATATCCTAGGATATGCATTGTATAGGATGATGATGGTTTGATAAGTTGATTGATGGGCTGTTGATATAAGGTCGATTGACATGTTTGTGACTGATCAAGAGTTTGATTTTATGTTTAAAGGTTTGTTGTTTCGATTTTGATTTTGCAATTGAAGATTGATTTTGCTGACTGTTGTGATTGTTTCTGCTTGTGTTGCCAAAGGATGAATGTGATGATCAGTTTATTATGGATGATTGATTATTTTGAGTGAAAGCGAAATGGGGCGGATGGATTTTTTCAAATATTTGGATGTTTTTGACATTTTGATATGTTTCGAGGCTATTTTTGGTGTTTTTGGATTTTACAAATGTTTTGATTTTTGGATTTTTGATGTTTTTGGATTTTGTGAGATTTTATGAATGTTTTTGGATTTTGATATTTTTGGAATGTTTTAGGATTTTGATGTTTTTTGAATGTTTTTGGGTTTTGATTTCTTGGGGGCTGATCAGAGATTAGCCTTGCCTACGTTTAAGCTGAGAGATGACGTAGTTCAGATACAAATGTTTTTGATGTTTTTTTTATTTTTTGAGTGTTTTTGGATTTTGATATGTTTTGGATGTTTTTGGATTTTTTTGCATTATTTTGACGATTTGGATATGGATGTGTGTGATGATATCAGTTCTCTGTTTTGGGATTTTTCTAAAAACCAAGCTAAGGTTGATTAATCAGATCGGTGGATTGATGATGATGATGATAAAATTGTTGAGGATACACAACAATGCAAGGATTTGATTGATCAAGATTGATGACAATAACATTGTTGAGGATGCACAACAATGCAAGGATTTGAATGATGAGGATTGATGATGATAACATTGTTGGGGATGCACAACAATGCAAGGATAGTGTGAAGCAACACAATGATATCCCGAGATGATGATGGGTTGATTGGATTTGATTGATCATGATTGATGAAGCTTGATTTGGAACAAAAGTTGTTCGAATGATTTGATGTGATGTTCGAGGTGCAACTTAGATGCGACTGATATTGTTTATTTGGATTGATGTTTGATGAAAGATGAAGACTAATAAGGAACATCTTCTTATCAAAATATGCCATGGACTAGTGATTTGGATTCTTGATCATAAATACTTTGACCAATTTGATTTTACATTTTCTAATGTTCGGATCGCCACATAATTCAAAGGATACATATCAAGATTTTTTCCTGAAGCGAGATCCATATATCTGCCCCCACTGGCTAGCAATGTATGGAATGCCATGGATGGATGCTTGGATAGGTGTATGGATGGATGGATACGTTAACCATGCAGAGGATGCCGAGGATTACCTTGTGATAAGATCAGGTGTTTAGATAAAGAATGCTCATTGGATAGTGCTTCATGGCCCAAATAATGCTGCATAGGATAGGATCAATGAAAACGACCCATGTCAAGATGTTTATCATAAGCAAGCATAAAGTGTGCCCCAAACTTTGTCAAGATCAAGATAACTTGGACTATGGATGCAGATGGATGAAAATGGATTGGATCAATGGTTTATGGATGAGTGGATTTATTATGGATGGATGGATGGAATGCTAGATTTATTATGGATGGGATGAGATGCTTTCAACTGAAGTGGTGCACATAGATGCTTGATTCTACACATGATGCCTGTTTTCCAGGTTTTCATTATGGTCTTGCCCAAAGTGTAGCCCATGTGGTTTTCACTACAGGGCAATTTTTTTCTATTTACTGTTTTCAATCTTTTTTCTGATTTTTTTGGATTTTCATATTTTTTTTATTTTTTTGGTTTTTTCTGAAAGATTCATGTTGAACCACCTGGTGGTGTTGATGTAGATGCCCCTATCATAATGTGCCATCGATATCTTGCTTGAAGGAGCTACTTTGCTAAGATACATGCACTTGAATGCAACTTTTGGGATTCTTAATCTGCTTCATTGATACCAGGGTTAACTCTGTCTCTGTATGCACATCACAATAGAGTTCCTTCTGAATCCTTATGATAAAGGGTCATTGCCAATACATGGTCGATGTGAGAATTGGATATCATGTGTGGAGGCGTGGATGGAGTGTGTTTAGGGATAAAATATGGATTGGTTGTCAGTTTGGAACCTTTGACTCTCCAAACTTGGGAAGATGAGCAATGATGGGTGGATACAAAAGTGTGTGTAGAATTAGGACCAATTGCTTGAAACACTTTGTATGTCACTTGAAAAGCCTGCTTTTTCTTTTGTGGACATCCTTGATGGATACTTTTCCCTCTTTATTTTGCCCCACAGTTTCTTTAACTGATGGAGTTTGATAGGGATGGTCTTTCTTTCTATTCTTTGGTATCCATTTGTATTTGATTTGTCCATTATGCTTCTCAGCTTCTTTTGCTTTGATAACATTCTTTGTACTTTCATTCAATTCTTTCTTTTGACGTTGGTCCCAATTCATGGATGGGGTGATGGGTGGATGAAGATTCTTGACGTGGCTAGTTGTAGTATTGGAAATGGTTTCATGACAAGGATTCTTTGTGCTCCCTATATTGACATTTGCTTGAGATAAAGTTTCCCCCAGTATGGTAGAAGTAGTACCTTCATGCTTTGATTTTTCTTGTTCTAAGATGTCTTATTTAGTAAAGATGCTCTGACAAATGACCATTGTAGATGACATTGTTTCAATTTTCCGCTCTACTAACTCTGGATTATACTGTTCCATCTGACTTATTTCCTTGAGTGTATAATGTTGGATATCTTCATTCATGATGTCCCTAGTCTAAATTTGGGACATTTTTTATCCTGATGTTGATAACTCAGTTTGACTGTAGGAGTTAATAATCTGCTCTTTTTGTGTAACAAAATTTTGTTCTAGATGAAGATCATCTACGTGTCCATCCATAGAAAGCATCTCATGGGTAGATGGAGGAGTATGTGCTACATGGATATGATCATCTTGCATAGATAGGAGAGTTTCCATTAGATTATTGTAGTATCTTGAAGATACAAATTCTTGATCTTGATTTATTTCGGGGTTGCTTTTGACATGCTTCGGATCAAGTTCTTGACATGGGTCAGTTTTAAAGGATGGATTGCTTACAAATGGTTTTTGGATATCTTCACTAGGCATGGGAAGTGGCTTAATATCTTCTTGATCTTTGAGTGGACTAGAATCAAATGTCGAGTTGAACATTCCTTCAATATCGGCAATCACGAGGTCAAAGGATGTCAATATGTCTTGGAAAGGACCATTGCTAGACTTTGGTGAAAGACATTGATCATGCTTTAGAATAAATTCTTGAGATATGCCCTCTAACTCATTAGGTGATGTAGAGACATTTTCAACATGATGATTGGTCGATGCCTCATTGGATGAAGTGAAAAATATCTTTATTGATGGATAGATCTTGATCATTGTTTTCAACAATTGTGGTGGAGGGATTTCCAATGTCTTCAACCATAGGGTCAAATGATGTTGACATTTCTTGAACTGGATCATTGTTGAGTATTGTTGGTGGATTTTGATCATGATTGAGAAGTGACTCTTGACATATGTTGATTTGATCATTGGATGAAGTAGACATAGCTTCAAGGTGCTTAGTGATGGATTGATCTTGATCATTGCTTTCAACAATTGTTATTTTTTGTGTTTTTGCTTGTGTTTGTTGGGTAGCTTGAGAGGCTTGGGAAACTTGAGAGGCTTGTTGCACTTGTTGAGCTTGTGTTGCTTGTTGCATGGCTAGATATTGTTGGAATCCCCTTTGAAAAGTAGCTTGTAATTCCACGTTGTATTGGCTTGATGTGGTGGAAGTTGGTGGTGATGGGGGTGGTGGTGGATTTGGAATCATGTTAGATGTAGTGATGAGTGGTTGAGATACACTTGGAGCGATCATGGTAGTGAGGGGTTGAGATATGATGGGTGTGAGAGTGGTGTTTGGAATGATCAAAGTGATGGGGATGGTTGGAATGACCGAGGTGATAGGCCCTTGGGAGACCATGTTTTGATTTGGGATCAACATTATTGCTTGATTGAATACCATATGTTTGCACGATGTCGATGGTATACTCAAAGGATTTGATGTAATGTCTTGATTGGTATTAGGTGGATTGATTTGGATGGAGTGATTGGTGCTAGGTAAAGGGGGAATCCCTAAACCAAGGAATGATGTTGATATGGGTAATGGTGGTGGAGATGTCTCTTGGCATAATGACTCAACTATTTTGGTAAGTGCAGCAATTTGATCTAGCCAAATTTGTTCTTGATTTCGATCTTGACTCCCTTGGTATAGTTGATTTGTCTTTTGTTTAAGTAGATTTGGAGTGTGTACTTGTGTTTGATTTTGGACAATGTTTTGATTTGGGATGACACTCAAATTTGGAATGATAGGTTGAAATTGACCATTGTTCATGTTTGGAATATTCATATGATTTGCAAATGTATCCATCCCAAAGTTTTCCAGATTCATGTTTCAAAAACTAGTACTTGGTGCATTCTCAATTGCAATGTATGGATTTGGTGGGATGATGTTTTTCTTTGAAGGATCATGCTCTGATTGTTCAGTTGACAGACTTGTAGGTTTTGATTTAGATCTACCATTGGGAAATGTGTTCCAATCTTTGATTTAGGCATACTCACACTTGTTGTGCCATTGACATTTGTCGAAGGTAATGATCCCATGTACGGTTTGTATAAGTGTGTGTTGATAATCAATCGGTGTTGTAAGGCTTTGAAAGTTAAATTGATTTGGATTACTCATGATGTATGGATCAAGTTTGTATTCCATGCTCCTCTTGTGTTTTGAACTTGTTTGCAAAAGCGACCTCTAAGGTTCTTAGGACCAATGATGAGATGAAGGATGAAAAAGGGGTAAATGATATGAGTGTTGAACGTTTATGGTCTTTGGATCAATGCTAGACTTAGGGTTTTATTTTGATTGTTTGATTTGGATGATGAACTTGTAAACCGTAAGATTTTGGATGTGATCTTAGGATGAACCTATTCAAAGGATTGCTGATTTAATTAGAGGTGTGAGAAAGGAAGCATTCCCATACTCGTAACTAAACAAGATGATTTTCACTTTTGATGATTTACCCAAGTCTAGAATGATATTTTCAAAGCTCTAAAGTTTTTTGTGGGATGAAGATGATAAATTTTTGGGATGGATGAAGTGTTTGATTTGATCCTAAATCAACCTAGGAAGAACTTGTTTACTAGGCCAAGATAGTGAAGAACATGCCTTTTCTCTAAGAGCAATTCAAAATCAAAAGACCAATGTTTCCATGAAAACCATATGACCAAAAGATGCCAAGCACATATGTGGGGTTCAATTGATTCAATCTTTGCTTAATGGATTCTTTTTACCACAAACACACTCTTGATTAGGTTTTCAACTGAATGTCCAATGTCCTAATTCCCTTTCATCCCACAAAGTGCATTTGTGGAAATCGAGGAAATCAAGGCAAAGGTTGCCTAAAGTTGACCTTAGTAGAAGAAATTGAGATGAAATCCAAATGTTTAGATGCCTCTAAGGACACGAATCCCAAGGGAAAGCAATAACATGTGAATTTGTTCAAGGATATTTTCCTCTCCTAAAGGGTTTGCAATTTTGATGATTTGTTGAATGTTGGTTTTCCAATGTTTTCGATTAAAGCATTGTGTTTTCAAACCACAAGCACTATGACATCCTAGCTCAATTGGTACATTTTTCTTGGTGGGCTTGCCTCATGCCCTTCATAGAAGAGATGATTTTACATGCAACCAAGGACAAAATATAAAGGTATGTTAAGAATGAAGTCTTAACCTCTATATTTCAACCAAGATTAGACATGGCAAGTAACTTATTGGAATCAAAGTTCCAATGCACCACTTTGATAAACTCAGTGAATGAGTCAATAGGATAGTACAAACAAGGGTTCTATTTCAGACTTTTTGTTCATGGAGATTGACCCATACAACGAGAGTCCCCTTTCGGATCCATCTCGTCAGAGCCAACCATGTGATACTGGTGTTTCTTCCAATACCCACATTTATATCCTGGCTAGAAATACTCTTGGCTTTAAAGTGTTACCGTTTGAGTCACTCCCTTGGGTGAGTAGTTTTTCCTCAAGGCAAGCCCTCTAGGATAAACAAAAGCGAGCAAAGACAAAATCCGTAACTCAATCAATCTTTGAAAACTCAAAGAAAGAGAATATACACGATGATGCTCTACTCACACTCGCACAAGATGTTCAAATTTTAAACCCAAATCAAAGTGTGTATGGGAAATTATTTACGCAACTTAAAGTCACCAAAAGAATTTTGATTCTCAAGATCACCGTGAGGCGTGAGAGAAGCGCATACGTCTTTTGATGATATTACTTTGTGTAAATAATTAAAACAATAAAGGCACACATTCATTTTATCCTTCAAAGTAATGATTTGATTCATTTTAAAACACCAAAGGAGAGATGAAGATTGCTTGTTCAATTTTAGCCCAAATTGAAATCTAGTACGTGTCTAAGGTTCAAATTTTAACCCAACTTTGAAAGAAAACAATGATATAGTTGGCTTAAAAAAAAATTAAAGCATGAAATGGAAGCCCTCAAGCATTAAAAAATGCTTTTTGAATTTCAAGTTTGATGCTCAATTTCACTTCACTCCAATCTTGCCTTTTGTTTTCACTTGATTTCAATATGTGATCTTGATGTCACCTTCATCTTTTTTTCGTTTTGCCTTTCTTTATACCTATATAAAAAAGGAAAGATAATTATGCAAGGATAAAATTATTTGAACAAGTTTGTTTGAACCATTGATTTCAAGCCATGGAATGATCTTAAATGAAATATGAAGCATTGATAATATTTGATCCAAGATCAACACAATTTAAATACAAACAAGTAGGACTTTGATTTTCCAAAAGCCATAAATAAGCAATGTTTAATCAAAAAAGATGTATGCAAAAACCATAAATGATTTATGATATTAGTCTATTGATCTTCACATTTTTTAAAAATGAAAATAAAAATTCAAATGTCAAAAGGTTCGCTTCAAAAAAATAAAGATTTTGTATAATAAACAAGAAAACTCCAAGTGGCACGTATCCTCCATTTTTGCATAATAAACCATCAACAATGCCCTTTAATGAGGATGCCTCCAAAAATCATAAATGAGTGACTTCAAAATGTCATCTATGATTTGACTTCTATTGGTGCCATAAATATTAAATATAATTCAATAACTATCAAAATAATTATTTCAAGTGAATGAAACTATTGAAAGCTATTTGCAAGCATGAAATAGTCCACTCCATACTATTTGTGGAAACCTATTAAAATTGATAGAACTAACATTTAATCGTCCACCTAACAATCAACTCCCACAAAATTAAGAACATTCCTTCCACCTGACGAAACATTGATGCTCCTCTTTGGCAGAAAATTTGCATTTCCAATGAAAATCTGATTTTTGAAAGATTGGACGATTTGTAATAGTGAACAGATTGAAGATACAAAAATCTATGTTCCAAACAAGTGAGCAACTAATTATAAGAATACCATACAGAGCTTTTAATCTGCGCCCATTATTACAATAAATCATGTAGATCGTCCCAACTATTTAGTCACCTTGTTTTCTTAAAGAATCTTCTAAAGAGGCTTAACTGGAAATGGACTCCAAGATATGTGATGAATCTACACTTTCAAAAAGGGATTCGTAATTATTACAAGTCATAATCTGCTTTTGACTGGGGGTGAGAATTCTTTTTCAATGGACTCATTCCCAGCTACAACGATAAGATAGAAGTGTGGGACGCTTTCTATAGACCCTAGGATTGTAAGAGTAAATGACATAGCAAGGAATTCTTTGTTTGAATTAAGC
Source organism: Sequoia sempervirens (assembly GCA_007258455.2). Taxonomy (NCBI): domain Eukaryota; kingdom Viridiplantae; phylum Streptophyta; class Pinopsida; order Cupressales; family Cupressaceae; genus Sequoia; species Sequoia sempervirens. The sequence continues at coordinate 265,856,036 of VDFB02000008.1, read as the reverse complement.
TTTGTGACAACATTGGTGGAGTTAAAAATGGTGCGGGAAAACAAGAACCAACCATGTATGTGCATATCAATAAAATATGTAAATATCTTGCAAATATAAGTACATCCCAAACATGATAACTCTTTCTTTTGACATAATTTATCAAAGTGGCACACACCTTGCAGTTCGGCGGTGGTTGAGATCTCTGCCAGACAAAAAAAACAACTTGCAGCATCTGCTATTTAAAGATATGCCTCTCTCACTTCTGAATTTCCAAGCTGGAATAAAGTAGTGAATGCCACAGGTTATTTTCAAAGAAGGCTCGCAGTCAGAAAAAAACACAGTGAGCTACTCCTATCAAACGTCTAAATCAAAAGCACACCATGATGAGCCATTCTTCATATATTTTCATATGCTATATCAGGTGGCTTCTAGCGCGTAGGATAAAGCGCTTAGGAGAATAATACAAATGTCTTGAAAGAAGGGATATAATGTCTTGAAAGCATGTTCAAGAAACAAATATATATAGTCATGTATTTAACTACTAGGCGCAACACATAGGCATATATCACTGTTTACTAAAAGGAAAACCTGGCGCTATCACAAGCGAAGTATGAGCTGACATAAATGTTGCACCCTATCAAACATGTGAAGAGAATGATAGTAAGTATATGACCATTGCTCAGCATTGTGGCTTTGTTTGACACTGCAGGGTAAACAAAGGCATTCGCTAGATCATGGTTTGCAAACAATTAATGTTCGAAAGCATAACTTTGCAGAGATACAGATATAATGGAAGTCAATAAAAGCTAGACATGATTGGGACACTGTGAAATTGACAATATGAGGAGCATAAATAAAGACGTTGCCTCTTCAATTTAAAATTTTAATCAATCTTATGTAAATGAAAACAGAGACAAAGCATGAATGAGAACAGAGACTATATTTCTTTCCAATGCATGAAATAAACTTTAGCACTCCTTCTAGCGCTAATATGTAGATGTTGAAAATCTGCAAATGGTTAGCATTTTAAACCAAACTAATAATCCAACATCCCTATGAAATAATGAAACATGCTAGATATGCTGAATAAGATAACAAAACAACAAGAAGAACTAAATGACCATACAAACAACATGAATCAAATTATATCTCATAGTGGATTGGTGCTATTATTGAAAATAGCCCTTTCCCAATCCTTGATAGATAAGCTAGTGATAATGATGGACAAGATCATTTCTCAAATGAAGAGAGTGACATTGCATGATATTGGAGATGAAAATGCTAATATTGTGGAGTGGATGAACAAAATCAGTTCTCAATTTAAGAGAGTGACTTTGCATTAGCTTTGTGGATCAAATTGTGCAGTTGTGGAGGATTTGCTTGAGGATGAAGCCTCTATTTAAATATTTTCAAATGCTAAGAGTGCCAAGCATGGAGGATGTGGGACTAAGATTGGACTAATGAAAGAAGGCCACTTGTCATCATGTGAGTGGTTGATGCATGTGCAAGATTTGGGAAATGTGCTCAAGAGGGGGGAAATTTCAAATTTGAAATGAGAGTTAATGTTGAGTTTGACTTGTGCAAGGGGACATGTAAGAGCCATGTAAGAGCTCATAAATGACTTGTTGGATGTACATGTCCACTTGTTTTTGATTTCAAATTCTAGGGAATATTCCATGTTGAGTGAAAATGTTGGATTTAATAAATCAATAAATTGATTTATTTGTGCAAGTGGAGATATCTAGAGGATTTGACATGCATTAGATTATATTTAATCAGGATTAATTGGCTAGGATGATGATTAGGATGCTTTGACTTTTATGACTTAAATATTTGATTTATTTAAATCAGAAAAGGATGGAAAAGGTATTTGGGGATTTAATTAAATAAAGGGCTTGATTTATTTAATTAAAAGAAGGGTGATGGGATCAAGTTGATTTATTTGATTTAAACTGATGAATTTAGGAGATTGATAAATAAACTTGATTTATTTGCCAAATGGATGAATATGACCTAGTTGAATGCATTATGCCAATTTTGCATGTCTACAACTACAAATTGGACTTAATGAGGCCTTGATTTGGTGTTGTGAGGTGTTTTTCACATCTAGACTAGGTCTTGGATCCTTGCAAACTAAATAAAATTCATCTAACAATGTCTTGTAAAGGTGTTGTAGAGTGTTGGAAAAGAATTTCACACTTCTCTAGACTTAAAGAAGCCATTTTCACATAATTCAACAATATAAAATGCATTTAATTGTATTAATCTAGAATGGTTTTAAACTAAATTTGACTTCAATCTAGTGTTGTAATGTGTCTTACACATTCACATTGGATGTTGTGCCTCTCTAAGCCGTGTGGACCCTATTTTAATGGTGAAAAGTGTATATAATCACACTTTCACATTGAATTTTGTGTCCCAATCCCTAATTACTATTTACATCATCATTAATAGGCCCATATTACCCCATATTGTGCATCTCAAGCCTTAATTTGATCAAAGAACTAATGAAATGAACATAAGAACTAAAATTCTTCATCCCCAACAATCCAGCTGGAAAAATGACCCCTCTAGGACTAGGTCACCCATTTGGACAATGAGCCCCTATCAAGTGGGACTAAGTCACCCATAGTGGTGAATTAGTCCCATTTGAGTTTTTTAAAATTTTTGAGATAACATTTTTTAGACATTCAAGGGAAGATTCTTCATCTTTTGCTGCAGACAATCGAGATCAATCATTATGGAAAGTTTCTAATCCCTTCATTCCATTGTTTCATGCTTCATTACATTTTTTATTCAATTGTGTTTAATTACCTAAAAAGGGGTTTGACCAAGGCAATCCCCCATACCCTAACATTCACCATTTATTTCTCTTTCTTTGTGTTTTTGTAGATTTATATACTTTGAGGGTTTGAAAATCATTGAATATTAGGTTGAATATTTTTTGAAGACCTCTCCTTGCTTGCAAAGCTAAAATATCCACTAAAAGTCACTTTTAGGCTTCAAAATTAGAGTTTCAGAAGAGGACACCTGTAAAGAATCAAAGCGCAAACTAAGGGATATCATTTCCCCTTTTGAATTTTTAGAAATACAGAAGTGGAATAAGTAACCACTAAAGGTGAATTAGTCCCATTGTACATGCATTTGAATGATTTTTATAGATTCAGACACCCATTTGGCAAAAATGGGCTCCAAACTAGTTTTTCTAGATCTGGGACTAAGTCACCCAGATTAGCCCGCAAGTGTCCCATTTGGATTTTGCATCAGCTTTATCAAGATTCTAGACCTTCATTCCATCTCTTATTAGCCTCCAAGTGCACACTTTCAGTTTCATCAGTTTTTATTACAATTTACCTTCATTTCTAAGTGTTTTTGCATATCACTATGTGTTTTTAGACAAGGCGAATTTCTTTGGTTTTCATTTAATAATCATCTTTCACCAATTTTTTGCATTTAGATCATTTATTTAGGCATATCACATGCATCCTTACATTGATCTTGAATGTTTACATTGCATTTTGGCCCATCTTTCTCCTTTAGGTGAAAAACCCTAGAAGTGTTGGAAAGCCATTGGAAGACAAAATATTTTTAAACATTTTCATGAACCTAACCTTAGAACATCACATTTTCTGATTTTGGAGTCCATCATCATCCTATAATTAGCTTGCATTAGCTTTGCATTATGGTTTGCACTAATTAATTTGCATTCTAGGGTTTCAAATTTTGAATTTGTGAAAGTACATATAGGTTTCATTTTTGCATCTTAAATCATTGAAAATTTCTAAAATTTTGCACTGGCATCTTAGTTCTACATCTTACAACTCAACAAACATCAAAATCCATCAAAAAAATCCAAAAAATATGAAAAAAATCCCTGTTGGGACTAATTCACCACCTTAGGCTACTTAGCCCCTTTATGCCCTTGAAATTGTCATTTACATAATTGAAAAAATCTATTTTTAAGCTTCAGTTTGCTTCCATTTCCTATCTATATCAGTGGGATGAGTTTTTGTAACATGCATTTCATCAAATCTAGCTTCATTTGGGTCATTTCATGCATTGCTTAATTTCAAGTTTTCATTCTCATATTGTTAAATAGCATAATCAGTCAATTGTCATCCTAAAAATAAAAAAAATTGCATTCATATTTTGCAAGTTTTCTTTAGGATGGTTACATTTCAAGTTTTTAGAATAATCATTACATCATGTTTTCATTACAAAACTCTTTCGTTATCATACTTTAGGTTCTATTTTTAGATCTTATTGTGTGTTGTAAGAATTTTTTGTTAAGTGCATATGAATATGAGGTCCTTTCCCATCTCTTTTTGTTCTTCATCGATCCCTCTCCTAGTTTCACTTTTGTGGGTGAGGTTCATCTAGTGAAAGAAACCTTGGATAATCATAACAATCACATTTTTTCTTCTCCTATTATCTCTCACACTTGTGAAGAAGATATTATTGTGCTAGAAAAAACAATTGATGAGAGTTTTAACAACCCAAGTTGTTTCTCTCCTCTTACCTCTCCTATTAGAGAAACCATTACTACAAAAGAGGACATAACCATAAGCAATCGTGATGATCAAGTTGTATCTAAGGGTTATTTTCCTAAAGTTAGATTATCAAATATTAAAGCACAAAACCCAAAGAAAACTATCAAGCACAATGGAAACTAAACAAAAATAAAATGATTATACCTTTCATCGAAGCTTCCATGATTTACCTTTATAGCACCTTCTAACTTGTTGATTGTTGTGTTGCCCTCAGATTCAATGTGCGAGCAATCTTTGACTATGCCAATGTCCTACACAAGCTCTGAAGGATTTGAAGTAACTAAATGAAATATAAGTATTTATGCCTACGAAAAAATAACTAAAATGCCAAATAAACTCTAAGCATCAATACGTTAGAATAACGAAGTTCATGTGTCAGTCCAAAAATGTGAGAAAAAATGTCATTTTATAGAAAATACAATTTTGAATGGACGGATGAGATTGAATTTTGACAGAAGCCTAAAATCAGAGGACAAGATTTAATGTGACAAATCTTAATTAGGGTTAGGGAAAAATCATTCAATGAGTGGTCGAGATTTCATCTGAGAAGATCGAATCGACGGTGGAGAATAAATGAGATAATTAGTCAGAAAAGTAAATATTTTTGAAAATCAAGAAGATAAAGACTGCCTGATTTGTGAGATTCAAAAAATTGAAAAGATAAGAATTGAACTGAAAAGCGGATTTGAAAAATCAAGAATCTGCTCAATTGCTTGATTTTTAGAAGATTATTACCATTTTGAATTTAATTAATTCAAAATATAGATTTTGTGTGGTAATAAATAATCGATTTTCAGATTATTTACTAAAATTAGGTGACAGTGATGGATGTGATATTATTTTAAATAATTTTATTTATTTAAAATGAGGGAAATGTTAATTTTGGAAATTAAATAATTAAAGATAATTATTTAATTTAGAGGATATAATTAATAATTAAATAAATTAATAAATTCATTTAATTATGGGAATTAGTGACATATTAAATAAATAAATGAAATTTATTTATTTAATAATCATGAAGAATAAATGAACAAAGGTAATTAAATAAATTAAGAAATTTATTTAATTAGGGGAAGGCTTAGACAATTAATGATGTATTTAATAAATAAATAAAATTTATTTATTTAATAATCATGAAGAATAAAAGGACATGAATTAATTAAATAATTATGAATTATTTAATCAATAGTCGAATGTGGACCAAGGAAATAATTAAATGTCATAATTATGCTAGGACGAAAGTGGTAAAAATAGAGCTTGCAGGGCAAGGTCATTTTTAAGTGTCTACATTTTGCCATCTTTGTCATAATGTAGCATGTCGCATTGTGAAAAAGAAAATCAGTCAAAGCCATGCCCCAGTGAAGGTATAGAGTATTAATGGCCCCTCGGGAAATTTTTCAAGTTTTGGGCCAATGACAAAAAAAATTGGAAAGGGCCCCGATAAGTCAATTTGATGAGTAGAAAGGCAGTGGCACAAACAATTTTGGATTCTAACATGTTTAAGGAAGCCAAAAGTGTGGTCAAATTTGGTCAAAAGGGCCTCCAATAATAACCTAGTTGACAAATATCATTTTGACTTTATAAATAGGTTGATAAAGGGGTAAAAGTCAATTTATTTTCACTATTTACCTTAGCAAATTTGACAGCTCAAAGCAGGGAGGACTCCAACGAAAATGGTGATTCCAGTGATGGAGCATCACGGTGAGATCGTGCGGACTTACAAGCGGCCAAAGGGCTTAGAGCCAACAATATGTACCCCGAACCCACTTTGTCATTTTTTTGTTTTGCATGCCAAAATTAGGGGTTTAGGGCGAACAATGAATGCGCTGTGACGCATATGCATGCATGAAAGCCGCATTTGACTTTGTGTTCGATGCATTTGATGTGTCATGATGCAAGTGCAAGGGGTATTTAGGAAAGGCCAAGGATGTGTAACACATTTAACAAAAAGTGCAACGCATTCATCATATCGAGCTGCATTCGAGAGTTAGAAGGCTGCATGTGTCATTTTGCAACGCATTTTCCTTTTTGAGCGACGAATTTGAATGAAGTGATGCATGTGTCATATATCGTGATGCAAATTATTTGATACGACGCAATTGAGATACAAAATAACGCAAACGATATGTCACGATGCATGTGAAGTACAAAACAATGCAACTGTTGTTTCGTGACGAAAGTGTAGTAATTGTGACGCATTTGATTGTGACTTTGACTAGTGTCGATTTTGATCCTTTCCAACTTTTAAATACTGATGATGATAATGACGATTGTCCAGAAGGTACTGACACGTTGTTTGGCTTTGTGCAGAGATAGCTTGCACCCATCTATACTCAGGAGAGCAGGCTATCAACCTTCCGGTTTGGTGATTAGCTGACTCTATGGGAGCGATGATTTGTTTATGTGGCTAGGTGTTTATTATGCTACCTATATGCTTGTTATTCAAAAAAATAGGGGACTATTGACTGCATTATGTGAGTGATGGCATTCAGAGACTTGCTCCTTCCACCTGTCGATGGGAGAGGCCATAGTAACACTAGAGGACATCTACTGTATTCTACGCCTGTCGATCTGAGGATAGCGGATCATTTACGACCCTTGGCATGGCCAGCAGACCTTCACAACTTACTATCGGGATGAGGGAGCCAAACTTGGCATCGAGGGTTATGAGATCCGCTGGGAGTTTATGGCAGAGCATTATGCTCGGTTTGATGCTTTCTTGGTGATATTGATTGGTAGGATACTGATTCCTGACCAACGCGGGCATGGGTTTCCCATTGGTTGGGGAGACGCGATAGTGGGGATGAGGTGGGATAGGATAGTGTATGCCTGGGGGCCCTGTTTGTTGGGAACGCTCTACCATCAGCTTCATGAGGTGGCATATAGGAGGGTAGAGAAAATTTCATGTGGCACCACCCTTCTGATGATTTGGGTCTGGGAGCAGATAGCAATATTCTGACCTCCCATTCAAAGACCGCAGCTAGCCAAGGGGATGCCCTATGCCTCTTACTATGCCGGTGCCCTATAGTAGACTAGGATGGGAGATACAGCGTGGTGGCAAGATCAGATTGATACCATGGTTTCATTCATATGGAGGCCATACAGAGATTTCCAGCAGTGGGATGATGAGGATGACCACCTAAGCTTTTGCAGACAGTATCACTATTTGATTGGTAGGATAGTACAGAGCCAGCTTATTATAGAGATGTATTGGTCGCAGGGTGTCCTTAAACAGTTTGGAGAGCAGTAGGGTGTACTTGCAGGAACAACTGAGTATGCCCGATCCTCCAAGGAGTCTATTTGGGGGCCAAAGATTCCTATAGCCTTTGTCGACCAGCAGATTGATGGGCTAGTAGCCCAACAGTGGGGATGGGGAGGTGGAGAGGCAGATCTAGGGACTATGACTGACTATGACCTATGGTGGAAGGCACATTGACTAGTGCCACTAATAGATCCAGATGGGCCAGTGTTGATTGACATGAGGTCAGTTATACCACATGTGCTATGAGCCAGGCGAGGGGGTCAAGATAGTGATAGAGGTAGAGGCAGGGATAGAGTAAGGGGGAGGGATGGAGGTAGAGGGAGGGGTGGAGGCTAGGGTGGAGGGCAAGATGGGGGCAGTGATGGAGGTCAGGGCAAAGATGATGGAGATGATGGGGATGATGGAAGAGATGGCTAGAGATAGAGGAGAGATGGCTAGATGCAAGGCAGGAGGGTGCGACCTTGTGTGGCTAGAGCCACATTGGATGCTATCTGAAAGGTTGTTGAGGAGGGGGAGGGAGAGGAGGAGGAGTAGCCAAGGCCAGAGCATGAGGAGGAGGAGGAGAGATAGGAGGAGCAGTTGAGGCTGAAGGATGAGCTTGAGGTGGATGTAGATGTGGATGTGCCTCGAGATGAAGGAGTTGGTGGCGAGGAGGTTGCAGAGGAGGAGGATGATGATGGAGATGATGAGGATGCCATGGATGAGGCTGAGAAACTCCTGAGATGGAGGATGGTGGAGGGAAAGGAGATACCACCTACTTCGACATTGCCCCAAGATGCCATGACAAACTAGAGGGTGTCTGATCTATAGAGGAGGCTAGATGAGAGTGTGGCATAGGTCAAGGCCGTATAGGTAGAGCTAGAGGTGGCTCAAGTAGAGTGGGATTAGGTAGGGAGCCGTCAGCAGGAGTCGACTCAGTGGTGTATGGAATTTGTAGCTCTATGTTTAGGACCTTTAGGGGATATGGTCTATGAGCTTTCCAGGGTGAGCACTTGGTTTGGGAGGTACAAGATCCTATATGAGAAGGGAGTACCTCTCAAGTGACAAGATCCTACACTATCGTACTCACAGATGAAGATAGGCAACAGTCACATATTAGGGAGTGGGAGCAGCAACAAGAGTCACACTAGTGCAGGAGGGTCTACCTTGTCGGGGCATACATCAGGGCACAAGTCCCACCACTCTCACATGCATGCCTCAAGTCATCATTTGAGCCATAGTCATGGGTCTACAAGTTCAAAGCAGAGGTCAGTACAGAGGTAGCCACCAGTGATAGATCCTTCAGCGTCACAAAGTCAGGCTTTAGTGTCATCACAGGTGCCATCAGGGTTAGTTCCCTCAAGTACACAGAAAGAGCATGTTACCATTCCACCCATTATCTCAGTGCCAGTCACAGGTCCTCAGCCACCACACTCCTCGCCATGAGGGGTTGATGAGAGCCTTTCCTAGGGGCATGATTACTACATTTTCTTCTATGACACATTATGCATAGACCACTAAGCTTGTGAACTCCATTTTTGGGATATCTCTTGACTCTATCCTGTGACATTGTATATTTTGAGATGATGCTATATGATGCAGTTTTGATGTGGCCTACATGTGTGTTATGAAATGTTATTTGATTTATGCATTATGATATATGATGGATAATTCATGTATGATATGTACTTATGATGGATGATGGTATTATTTATATAACTTGGCATGTATGTCCTATGATGCTTACTTATGATATGATTCCATGATGATGCAATGCTTATTTATATGTTATGTTGATTTTGTGATGATGATGATAATGATATGCATAAGGTATTTATTTGAATGGATGCCATGTTTATGATAATGTTAATGCATATGCAATGAAATGTTATATGATTTAATTCTATGGATGATTTGTGTATGGACCTAATGCAATGTTTATATGATTATGTATGCACTTATGTTTTTTTATGTCACAAGATATCATCGTGAGATGGATGAGAGAAGATGACCAGATTGAAGGAGATGCATGTTAGTTCCTAGACCAAATCCTTCAAAACTTTTCTATAGGACTTTAATATTTATTGCTCTTAATCATCATTGGGAAGACTGTTGTAATGGCAACCAAACACCATGATATGGCATAGATCAAGGTGTGCAAGGTCGTACCATCACATAAGACAAGAAGTCACAGATAGGGATGATAATGAATCATACAAAGAGCGCAATTGCCCTAGTCTTTTATAATAATCAACCACAAGCAGAAAAAGACAAGAAGGATAATTCATGAAATGTCGTTGCTTCTATAAATCTTGTTTCCAGGACATCCTTGAAAAACTAGTAGCATGATTTCCAAAATACCAAATAGAGCCCATATCATGATATGTCATTGTTTTTCTAAATCTCAAAATCAGGACCTTGTTGAGAAACTAGTAATCCTACGTGTTAATAAGTCAAGACAAACATCATCATACGTCATTGCTTCTCTAAATCCTATTGTTGGGATCTCGCTGAAAAACTAGTAACATGATAAAAAGCCAAAAGACAAGTGCCAAGTGTTTTCCAAGTGTGACTATATACCTAGTGTTTTAATGTCAAAATGTCAGGTTTGATGATGTTAAGATGCTAGGCTATCAAGGTTCTGATGATGCTAAGATGACGAATGTCCAAGATTGCAAAATTCAGGAAGGACACATCCTGAATAATGTTGATGTCAAGAGGATTGATCCCTAAATGTCAAAAGGGATCCCTCAAAATGCCAGTGATAGGGACAGTGATGATCCCTAGGAAGGACACATCCTAAGGCATATATGACAAATTTTGTTCTTTAGAAGGAAACATCTAAAAAATACTAATGCTGAGAGGAGTGATCCTTACATGTCAAGAGGATCCCTCAAAATGTTGAATGACAGTGACGATGCCTAGGAAGGACACATCCTAAGGTATGAATGACAGAGGCTATTCTTCAGAAGGACACATCTAAAAGATAACCAAGAGTTCACAGTTTGATAGGTTATGATCATTTGACTTATTTTGACCGAGTTTGGGTTGTGTTGACCATATGCCAATTTTTTTGACATACTGATGTGATTGTCATGTTTGAATAAATGATTTCCATACTTTTTTTAAGGAGTTTTCCCATTTAGAAAATGATTTTTCTTGGCTTGAATACTTTTGATGTGGGTGCCAATGTAACGCCATTAACCCTAATGGACTGACTTTGTATGGCCTCAGGGTCTCATCGACAGATGGCCTTGCCTATGTAATACACTCAGAGACCTCATAGTTCGACACGACCAATGACTTTGTCTTGATGACCAAATATTGTGCCATGATTTTATTTTGACAAACCTAAAAGGACTGACCTAATGTCTCAGGGACTCAAAAATGATTCTTTCCTATGTAGCAAATGCGTAGAGACAACGTAGTTTGGAAGAATGACAAAGACTTGACTAATGTGACAGACATGTGGAAATGTGACTTTTTTTTGCATTCTTCGAGCAGTTTGACGTTTGTTGTGGTTTCTTTAGGACATTTTTCAAATTTTTAGGTCTTTCTTCAAGATGTTTTGCGATGTTTTTGGTCCTTTTTCAGCAAATGCGTAGAGACAACGTAGTTCGGACAAATGACAAAGACTTGACTAATGTGACAAACATGCGGAAAAGTGACTTTTTTTTGCGTTCTTCAAGCAGTATGACATTTGTTATGGTTTCTTCAGGATGTTTTTCAAATTTTTAGGTCTTTCTTCAAGATGTTGTGCGATGTTTTTAGTCTTTTTTCAGGACTTTTTGCAATTGCCGAGACCATGTGTGATATCCACTATAGTCACATGATAAAAAAAAATTGCCCCTATTCAAGACCAAGACTCAACCCATTTTAAAGGACATGAAAGGGATGTGCCTGGGGTGCAGGATGGACAGTATTTAGGACTTGATGTCAACCTTTTTTCAACCATGAAAGGAAGGGTATGATGTCATGGCAGATGTCATGGTGGTGATGAAAAATGTATTTCATCCTAGGCCATGGCAAAAAAAGTAACAGAAGATGGTAGAGCAATGATTGACTACGTATTGTGCCTGTTTTCCAGGTTTTCACCATGGTACTTATCTAAAGCGCCTATTTGCCAGGTTTTCACTATTGGACGAATTATTTTTATTTACTATTTTTGTCATTTTTCTTATTTTTTTGGTTCCACCAAGATGCTTGTTTGCCAGGTTTTCATCAAAGAAACAATTTTTTTACCATTTTTCAATTTTTTGTATTTTTAAAGTTTTCGGCTCAACTTTCTGATGCTTATGCATAATTTTTTTGAAGATGTAGACTATTGATAGGCTCTGTCAATTGTTCACCATCCGGGGTAGCCAACTAATACTCTCCATAACCAAAAGAAGATACGATGACATAAGGACCCAACCAGTTTGGTTCAAACTTGCCTGACTTTTCTATGTCAGCCTGGTTCTTAGGGTTCTGCATGAGGACTAGGTCACCAATGTCAAACTTCCTGACCATGACTTTCTTATTGTAACTGAGACAAAGATGGTTCTGATGAGCTTGTAGATGGTTTAGGAAATTTTTCCTTCTTTCCTCTAACATCTCCAACTCATGTAGGCGTGATTGTCTATACTCCTCATCATCAGTTAAACCCTTCAGGGAGACTCGTAAGGAAGGAATTTCAACCTCGATGGGAAAGATGGCCTCAACTCCAAAGACTAGGGAAAATGGAGTGGCTCCTATGGGTGTATGAATGTTGGTGTGGTAAGCCCACAGAGAAAGGTTCAGTTGAATATGCCAGTCATGGCCAACATCATTGATAGTCTTTTTAAGGATTTTAACAATGGTTTTATTTGGTGCCTCAACTTGACTGTTTCCTTGCAGGTAATATAGAGAGGAAAAATGATGTTGGATGTGAAATTGCTCACATAAATCATGAACATATTGGTTTTTAAATGAACGTCCATTATCAGTGATGATGGATTACAGAAGGTGATATCGGAAAATGATGTAGTTTAGAATGAATTTGGATTTTTTTTTCTGGTTATGTATGTCAGAGGTATGGCTTCGATCCACTTCGTAAAATACTCAGAGGCAGTGATGATGAATTTGTGGCCATTGGATGAGGTAGGATGGATCTTACCCATGAGGTTGAGTCCCCATTAGGCAAAGGGCCAAGAAGAAGTGATAGGCCGAAGTTCCTGTGCTGGAGCGTGGATCAAATCACTCTAGATCTAGCATTGGTGACAATTCTTGACATATTCTATTGTATCCTTTTCAATGATCGGCCAATAGCACCCAAGTCTCATTATCTTCTTGTCCAGAGTAGGACCACTTGAATGGGACCTGCATATACCTTCATCTACTTCATGTAAGGTTGTACATGCTTCATTAGTGTCGAGACATTTAAGGAGGGTGTTGTCAAAGCTACGGTGGTAAAGGGTGTCACTGAAGATGGAATATCTTGCTAATTTTTGGATAAAAGACTTCCTCTGGTTATTGGAAAAATTAGGTGGAAGGGTTTGGGACTTAAGGTAGTCATAAATATCTTGGTACTAGGGAGAGTCGGGACCAACAAGTTTGCAGACCATCTCTGACTCCAGAATGTCATAAGCAGGGACCAACAATTGTTCTATAAGGAATTCCAGCTGAGGCATATTGCATGGAATGTCGAGGAGAGAGCCTATTGTAGCCATTACATCTGCCACTTTACTTTTTTCTCTCAGAACTTTTTCAAAAGTCACCATATGAAAATACGTCTAAAAACTGGTAACCATTCATTTGTAGGGCATGAGTTTCTCATCCTTTGTATCGTAGTCATCATTAACATGGTTGATGACCAGCTGAGAATCCCCATAGACATGCAGTGTTCTGATTTTCCATTTTATTGCCATTCTAAGTCTTGTAACTAGTACCTAGTATTCCACCACATTATTTGTGCATGGGAAAGCTATGCGGAAAGACTTAGGAATAGAGTCTCCTTGAGGGGTGATAAACAATATCCCTACCCCCGAGTCATGATTAGTATGCGATCTGTCAAAGTATAGCCTCCAAGGAGACTTTGGTTCTGTATGGAATATTGATTCATCTGGGAAATTTTCCACTAAGGGATGATCACTTTGTATAGGTGCATCTGCCAATTGGTCTGCAATCACTTGTCCTTTGATCACTTTTCTTTTGACATACTGAATGTCATATTCACTTAGAATCATGACCTATTTTTCCAGAGGTCCTGTCAATGTTGCACAACTTAATAGATATTTGAGGGGATCAATCTTGGCTACCAACTGTTTCTGATGGCTCAACATATAATGTCTTAGCTTCTGATCTAGAAAGCCAGCTACTAGAAAAGCTCATTCAATTGATGTGTAATTCAGTTCATACCTGACCAGTGTCTGACTGATATAATATACGACTCTTTCTTTTTCTTCTTGGTCATTTTGTGCTAGCAATGCCCCCAATGTTGAATTAGTGGCAGAGATGTATATGATCAATGGTTTTTCATGAATGGGTGGCATGAGGACTAGTGGTGACAGTAAGTAGTTTTTTACTTGTTGAAAGGCTTCTTGGCATTTATCTGTCCACACAAAGGGGATTCCTTTGCACAAAATATATTGGAATGGTTGACACTTGTCAACCAATTGTGCTATAAAGCACCCGATAGATTGTAGTTTGCCTTGTAGAGTCTTGAGTTCACTTATTCCCCTAGGAGGAGGCATGTCCATTATGGCTTTTACTTTTTTCGAATTGACCTCAATGCCTCATCAAGACACTATGTATCCCAAGATTTTACCTGATGTTACACCAAAGACACATTTCTTAGGATTCAGTCAGACTTTGTATTCTTCTAGTCTCTTGAAAATTATGTCTAACACCTTCAAATGATCTTTTTCTTATTACTAATTTAGCCAATAGGTCATCTACATAATCTTCCATTATTTTATTCATCATGTCATGAAAGATTGTGATCATAGCCCTCTGATATGTGGTGCCTACATTTTTAAGACCAAATGGCATGGCATTCTAGCAGTATGTACCCCAAGGGCATGTGAATGCTATTTTATGCTGGTCTTCGGGGGAAATACGAATCTGATTGTAGCTGGAGAAACTGTCCATGAGGGACAACATCTAAAATCTTGCCGTTAGGTCGAATATGATATAAATATTCGGCATAGGAAAGTCATCATTTGGGAATACCTTGTTTAAGTCTCTAAATTTGTGCAGACTCAGATCATTCCATTTGGCTTCGTTACTGGCATAAGGTTAGATATCCATTCAGCATAATCAATAGACTGTATGAATCCCATGTCTAGAATTTTCTTCAACTTAGCCTTGACCAATAGAGCAACCTGGGGATGCATTTTGCGTAACTTTTGTTTAACTGGTTTGGCGTTAGGCAATAGTGGTAGATGGTGTAGAACCAGTTTTGGGTCTAATCTCTACATGTCAGCATAAGACCATGCAAACTTTACTTTACGTTTTGCAAAGAATTTATGAAATTTCGGTCTCTCTTCTTCAGTCAAGGATGCAACAAAGAGGACCATTTTGGGATCTTCTGTTGTTGATATGTTGTCTTCTATGGTGTCCTCTATGAGCATAGCTGATTTCTCTTGTGTTACAGGAAGAAATTACAGTCCTCCATCCTTGGGCGCCTCAGAGAGGTTTTCACCTGTAGATACATCCTTTTTTTTTACTTTTTTATCATTAGAAGGTGCCTTTCAGTTTTCACCGAAAGACATTTCATTTTTTATTTTATTTTTATTTTTAATTTTGTGGCTAGAGGATGAAGCAGTCTCGCTGAAGTAGGCTGCACAATCTAGGTCAATGGTGAATCCTACCTTGTGATCACCACTGGGTATGCCCTCATGTAATCCCATAAATTTTGCAATAGCCTCATCATTTTGAAAGGTGTCAAATGGAAATTTTAAGCATTGGTGATATGTAGATGGAATGAATTTTAAGGCATGAATCCATGGATGGCTGAGTAAGATGTTGTAAGTTAATTCTAGATCTAGGACCTAGCAAGTTGTATCCACAATGATTGGTCCTAATCTGATAGGAAGAGAAATAATGCCTCATGAAGAGTGTTCTTTGTCATCATATGCTTTTGTGACTATACTCTTTGTAGGGTCCACACATGCATTAGAAAATCCTAGAGCCTTAACCAGTTTCAAGGAGCATATGTTCAATCCTACTCCGCCATCTACTAAAACTCTTCTGACCTTGTGTTTAAGAATGAAAGTTTCAATGTGTAATGCATCATTATGGTTAGTCTTGGGTGAAGAGTAGTCTTGATCAGAAAAGGTGACATGATGAGGTGTAGTGAAGTATCCCACCATGATCTCAAATTGGTTGACATCAATATCCTTAGGGACTAACAACTCTTGTAGGGTTTTATCCAGTATATCCTTATGCGTGGGAGAAATGCGAAGCAACTCGAGTATAGAAATTTGTGCGAGAGTTTTTCCAAGTTGGTCGATAAGGTTAAACTGACTCTTGGGTTGCCATTTCTTTTTGGTCAAGGTGGGTTGTGATTTTCTAGGAGATAGACTGGGTATGGTAAGCTTAGGTTGCCTAACAAGAGGCAGACCAGCTATGGTGACCTTGCCACTTCGAGTAGTAGCATTGCATGGGGGTGCTCTCTTGACTATGATGGTATTGACACATTCATTATCAGTTTGGATATTTTTTATAGTAGTTCCACTAGAATAGTCATACTTGGCTTGGGTGAAATTGGCTTGATTGTTGTTTGTCTTAAGACCTGACATGGAAGCCTTATTAGAACCATGGTCTTGCAGTGGGTTCTTATGAATGGTATGATCTGAATTAGAGGAAAATTATGGTCCACCTACCTAAATTATATAGTTCTTGATAAGGTCTTATACAAGATTTTTTAGTTGTCAACAAGAAGTTTTATGTCCTTTTGCCTAATGATAATCGCAAAATGCATTATTGTCCCACCATGCTAGTTTGAATTGTCCTGGGTCATATGGTTTTGGTTCTTGAAGTGTGATGACACCATTCTAAAGGAATTTCCTAAGGACTTCCTCAATGGTCTCACCCAAGGGAGTGTATGTGCGACCCCTGGGGAATTGTCTCATCTGACGGTATTGTCCTTGATTATTTTTGGCTACTTTGGTTGTTTGGGGGGACATTGGTAGGGGGTGTAAATATCATCGTTGGTTTGTTTTGTGGTTGAACCCCTTTTAGAGCTAGTACAAGACCAATAGTGTTTTCAGCCTTGGCATCCACAACACCATCATTGGTAAGGGTATGTGTAGGATCATCAGGGAAAAAACAGGCCCTTAAGTGGCAAAAAAAATAGAAAAATTAGAGTTAGGAAAATTGACGTAAAAATTTGAATAAGTTATGTATATTATTTCAAAAATATGTAAGAATAGAATTTGTAGCAAATTGAATGTAGTTTCTAAGCTACTAGGCTTGTTTAAAAAAAATAAAAATCTATTTGGTGAAAATTTGAAATTTCAATGCAGTACTTAAATTTCAAGGAAAAAATAAGAAGTAGGTTTCTGAGACCACCCTAACCACAATAAAATGAAAATATTTTTTTATAATATTTTAGATATAAGTAGAGGACTCGTGCCCGATGTGATGCATATATTTTTGTAATTTTTTTCCAAGTAAATAACTAATTATGAATTTTTTATTACAAATTTTTAAAAAATATAAAACTTCGTATGTCTGACTACCTTAACTTGGTCAAAACTTCATGAAATTCAATTTTTTATTTTTTTAATCCTATAGTATGTTAAGCATAGAATGTGACACATGTTTTGGATTCAAAAAAAGTGATACCATTTGAAAGCTATAGATGTTTTTCAATCAGCCTATCAATGAGGACTTTAGTTGTAATTTGAATAAAAAATGAATAATAATTACTCATTAAATTCAAAGTAAATAATAATTTATATCGATGGAAATCTGAGAATCTCCTTTAAAAACCCTTTTTGTTTTATCAATTTTGGGTAAAAAAATTGTCATCAGCCACATACCCATCATATTGCCACTTTTTCGCCCATCGTGATCCTACACATACCCGTAACATGTTTATTTTTGACCCAATACTTATTTTTGTTAGTGGAAGGATTTGCATTTATGTTTTTAGGAACATATCTCAGCTATGCCTTTGCAATAAGGGCTTTCTCAATCTGGACACCTTTTTCGACTAGGTCCGTGAAGGTTGTGCAACAATGTACTTGTAATGCATATTTTAAGTGTCTTAGAAGTGTTTGAACGAACATTTCCACCTTTTCCTTTTCGGGTATGTCGATGTCGCAACAATAGCTAGACTTCTCCATTTTTGAAAGAATGGGATGAATGTTTCACCAGCATCCTCTTGTGTGAGATTGCATAATCTAGTAATAGAGGTGTCCACGTCAATGTTGTACACGTAATTTTTTATGAATTTGTGTTTAAGCTCATCGCATGTTTGGATATCCTTTTGAGTGGAGAACCATTCAAGGGAAGGACCTGCAAGACTTTTAGAAAAAAGTCTCATCAAGTATGTTTGTTCATAGGCAACGTCCATATAGTTGGTTGCAAATTCGTGAACATGTTCGATGGGGTTTGTCTTTCCTCTGTATTTGGTAAAGTTAGGTGACACATATCCCAGAGGAAATGGTGCCATGTACAAGTTCACGTCGAAGGGATATACAGATAGATCATATGACACTTCTGATTTTTTTCTGAATATTTGTATGTTTTCTATAGTCTTCTCTAGACACATCAGTTTTGCTTGTAAGGCATCGATTATAGGGTCATTTGTGGTCCCATACATAGGATTGATTGGTATGCCATAGGTACCCATTTTTTGTGCGTGGATGTTGGTGTATTGTTGAGGGATGGATTGTTGTGACATGTGTGATGTGTTTTGATTTGCGTGTTGTTGGTGGGTATGAATATGGGATGAGTATGTTGGGATGTGTCCCCCAACCATTTGGGTCGATATTTTGGGAATATGGCAACCTTGAATATTTTGATGTGCGAATGATGCCACAGGTTGTGTATTGATTTCCTTGTCCAAATTGTTGGGTTTGTACAAGGGGAATGGTCATATTTTGTCCTTGGGAGGTGATGGAATTTTACTATGTTGACGTGTTAACATTTTGTTGTTGTCCTTGAATAGAGATACATCGTTTACCTCCACCCAAAGGATTTTGTGAGATACCAATTTGAGGATATGATGAAGATGTACTAATGGTATTAGATGTATTTTTCAATGGAGTATTTTTATGGCTTTATGATGCTCCGAAGAAATTTATCATAGTGGTAAAGAGAGGATTGAAATAACTTGCCCACACTGCCGAGGACCCAAAGGTGGTTTCAGCCAATTGTGACAGTGTTGTCAATATTGTGGGTATTGTGACAGATTGTGATCCTCCAATGGATGTAGCATTTATTGAATTGGAATTGTTTGGAATGTTGGAGTTAGCACTCATGTTCATTGTGACATTTTGTGAGGTAGCATCAAAAAAGGTATTGCTCATGGTATTTGGATGTTGACCACTATTGGACATGCTATGTGTGTTGTTGACATTAAGGTCAGGAGATGTTTATCTTAACGTGTTAATGTCGAATCCATGGGGTAACATAGCTCCTTGACTTAAGAGTATGGCCAAATATTTGTCTCTATCATATAGGAATATTTTTTCCATGAATCGGGACACCTCCAGATCTTGTGCTACTACCTCTAGGTTTTCTTCAAGTATTTGTCCATATTCATCCTTATGTAAGAATGGTTCAAAGGGGCTGTTTGATGAGGATGGTATGGTCGTGAGAGGTTGAGTATTCGTGTTGCTAAATGGGTCGTCAAAATTCCAATTTGGGTCATAAGTGGGATTAGTGACATTTAAATTAGAATCTTGTCCAAAGTTTTCCATTTTTATTTTCTTTCTTTGGAGTCTAGCTTCCACCATAAAAGGGAATTGCTCAAATGAGGTAATGAAAATGATGAAAAAATGCAAGGATGATACTAGCCTATGTTTTTTTTTTGTATTTTGAGTGATGACAATGCAAGGAAATGACTAAAGAAATGATCGATGCAAAATGGAAAGGTTGTCAAAGCCCAAAGTTTTGAATGAGGACTAAGATGGTAATGTTGACGAAGGACTAAGGTGATTAATACAAAGTCTAGTTTTTAAAATGAGGACTAGAGGTGGAAAATGCAAAGTCTAATTTCAAAATGATGACTAAGTTTGGACAATGTTTGGAGAAAGGTTTCTCTAACCACTCTAAGCTTGATGTATGTCTCAATTTAGGTTATCCAAAGGACTTGGTAAAGGGACTAAATGAAAAGGTAAAATGACAAGTGAGCCTGCCTAACTAGACTGTTGAGTTGGTGGTTCTCACAAAAATGACCATGACCAAAAAGACGAATAATGATTATGTCCCAAGATACCCTTATTTTGAAAACAATGGTCTTTGCAAAGTGAGGAGATTTGGCCTAATCCAAATTTTTCCCAAAATGAAACCTAAGGAAAAATGACGATTATGATGCCTAAGAAATGCAACTAGAATATGGAAATTGTAAACCTATGGTTAAAGTGTGAGTTAATGAATGCAAATGATGGATGTTTTGAGAAATTTCAATTTTGGTTTCTAACAAAGACTTTAGAAAAATATGTTTGACAGTAGGCTAAGATGTCTGGACTCATATTTTGGTCTGAAACAGATTTTTCTTTGTTGACAAGAAAATGCATCATTACAGGCAGCAAATGTGTTGCATCTATCAAATGTGGTTTAGTTTTGCAAATGCGGCTTTAAAGAAGTCAAATGTAGTTCACTATGTCGAATTCCATGACAATATTCGCTAGACTCTACATGGGTTTCCCCAGCCGCATATCAGTAGCATATGAATCCATAAGCTTGCTTGCACAGGCTCCCCCTTATAGTGCACTCTCTTCTTAGGCCAACCAAGCTTCCAACCCCAATGAAACTCCCATGGTAGATTGATCACCTCTACTAAAGACTGCAAAGACATGGAAGGATTCACACCAACCAGTGTTGTACTAGCAAATAGAAGGTTTTGGGCTTACTACACAAGAGTTTTTAATTCGGGACCCTTGTTTGAGTGGCCATACATGGGGCAAGAGATTAATCATTAATTAGGTGGCACTCTAGCCTGAAGAGGTTAAGCTCAACATGATTTATGGGAGTAAAACTTTGTCTGTATGACACATCCGCACTCGTAATCTTAGGTTTTCCCTTAAAATTCACATTTATATACCGGTCAGGGGTAGCTTGGCTTTAGCTTTGTTGCTAGTTTGAGTCGCATTGGGGTGATGAAATCCCCATGCAGGCCCAATTTCTAGAGGTAATAATTGTTTCTCTTACATCCAGGATTGCATTACTATGCAAGGGGAGAGCATACTCTGGTTATTGCATCAAGGTTTTATAACAAATAAAATGGGTTTGGTTTTTTGATCACCAAGTTTTCACAAGGTGAGAGCATAATCACCTACCATTTGTTCAAACACAATCAAACACTTACAAAAAAGGTTCATTTTAGTGCACCAATGGAAATATTCCTAAACTAAAAATCACAAACAAATGGTTTGAATGATAAATCTTTGACAAACGTAGCTGCAAAATCACATATCAGTAGTTTCATCAAATTCTTTTGACCTGTGAAAATGCTAACACCACATTCTACAAATCAAAATTAATAACACAAAAAAACTATGCTATAAAAGAAAACCAGAATGCCCAATAGAAAAGATCAGAACAAAAAAATAGAAAATAAAATGCAAACAAAAAAGAACAGAAACCAGAAAGCCAAAGGGAAGAAAAATTCACCAGGAAGATGCGTCGTAGCAGAGCGAATGCGTCACTTTCTGATAGGTAGATGTGTCACGCTTCTATTGAATGTGGCTTTTCGTACTGCTAATGCGTCGCCTCAAAGTGATTGCATCATTTAGGTTATTGAATGCATCGCAACGCATCAGATGTGGCTTGGGAAAACTCAAATGCATCGTTTTGTACCTGTTCCTTCAAAAAAAACAAAAAAAACAAAAAACTGTATCTAAGGGTTATTTTCCTAAAGTTAGATTATCAAATATCAAAGCACAAAACCCAAAGAAAACTATCAAGCACAATGGAAACTAAAAAAAAATAAAACTATTATACCTATCATTGAAGCTTCCATGATTTACCTTCATAGCACCTTCTAAGTTGTTGGTTGTTGTGTTTCCCTCAGATTCAATGTGTGAGCAATCTTTGACTACAAAAATGTCCTACACAAGCTTTGAAGGATTTGAAGTAACTAAATGAAATATAAGTGTTTATGCCTATGAAAAAATAACTAAAATTCGAAATAAACTCTAAACATCAATACGTCAGAATAACGAAGTTCATGTGTCAGTCCAAAAATGTGAGCAAAATTGGCATTTTATAGAAAATGCAATTTTGAATGGATGGACGAGATTGAATTTTGATAAAAGCCTAAAAGCAGAGGATGAGATTTAATGTGACAAATCCTAGTTAGGGTCAGGGAAAAATCATTAAATGAGTGTTTGATATGTCATATGAGAAGATCGAATCAACGATGGAGAATAAATGAGAAAATTAGTCAAAAAAGTAAAGATTTTCAAAAATCAAGAAGATAAAGACTGCCTAATTTGTGAGATTCAAAAACTAAAAAAGATAAGAATTGAATTGAAAAGCGGATTTGAAACATCAAGAATTTGCTCAATTGCTTGATTTTTAGAAGATTATTACCATTTTGAAATAAATTAATTCAAAATATGTATTTTGTGTGGTAATAAATAATTGATTTTCATATTATTTACTAAAATGAGCTGACAGTGATGAATGTGATATTATTTTAAATAATTTCATTTATTTAAAATGAGGGAAATGTTAATTTTGGCAATTAAATAATTAAAGATAATTATTTAATTTAGAGGATATAATTAATAATTAAATAAATTAATAAATTCATTTAATTATGGGAATTAGTGACATATTAAATAAATAAATGAAATTCATTTATTTAATAATCATGAAGAATAAATGAACAAAGGAAATTAAATAAATTAAGAAATTTATTTAATTAGGGGAAGACTTAGACAATTAATGACGTATTTAATAAATAAATAAAATTTATTTATTTAATAATCATGAAGAATAAAAGGACATGAATTAATTAAATAATTATGAATTATTTAATCAATAGTTGAATGTGGACCAAGGACATAATTAAATGTCATAATTATTCTAGGATGAAAATGGTAAAAATAGAGCTTGTAGGGCTAGGTCATTTTTAAGTGTCTACACAAGTAACACAACAAGAGACCATTGAATCCTACCTATGTTCATCTCCTAACATCTCCTCCTCTTGTAATAGTGATGATAATATGTTGGTGTTAGATAAGTAAACTTTCACACTCTATGATAACACTCTTTATGATCCTTCCCCTATTTTGGAAGACATTACGAAACAAAGGAATGAAGGTGTAAATAACCATCTTAATCATACTTGTTCATCTCCTAGTATCTCCCCTAGTTGTAAGGGTGATGGCTTGATGCTAGAAAATACAACTGATGAGAGCCATGAGACTCTTAGTTGTCCCCCTTTCACCTATGAAAACCCTTATTGAGAAAAATAATTCAACCATTGGTCCTTAGATCATGATAAAAAGGTTATTCTAGATTTCCCCTTATTAGAGATACATCAAACCAAGACCACCGAGGTTATGAATGAACAAGTGTTCATTAGATCCCCTCAATCAATGGACCTCATACATACCCCATGGGATATCCTAAGAACCCTCTAATTCTGTACCCACCTTTGCACAAACAATAAAATCAAAATCAATGTGAACTCATCCTTTATCCACCATCATACAAACCACACACTCACAAAAAAACTGAAATTATCCTTTACCCACCTCAGAATAATGTGTCATAGCAAATGAGTCACAATATCATTTCTCATACATATAACACTAGAAACAATCTGCAACCACAACAACCAACCTCAATCTCTTTACCTTTTCCTAATTCTATATTGCCTAGTTCTCCTTGATTATGGGAGTATGATCTTGTTGAACAACTTAAGAGCACTCCCGCAAAGATATCCCTATGCGATTTACTTAAACATTCACCTAACTATCACACTATGCTTCAAATGGCCTTACAAAAAATTCCTATCCCTTATAATGAACAACCAAATGATATAGCAGCCATAATTCAAGGATTGAACCTTGACATTATTTTCCACCAAACTAAACTCCCCTCTTTGTAAGTGAGAAAAAAAAATGAAGCTTTCATGATCATTTCTCAATACAATACAATATGGATAAATTGAACCCTTATTGATAATGGCTTAGCCCTTAATGTGTGTAGTATAAATGTCTTGGATAGGCTTCATGTGGATAAATAAAAAATTCAACCTGATTCTTTATCTATTAAGGGCTTTGACAATGAAGAAAAGAAACCACTTGGTGTGATCAATTTACCTATTACAGTTGGAGAAGTCACATTGAACACAAAGATCCAGATTATGCCTCATGCTCTTTCATATAACCTTCTAGGAAGGGCATGGATTCATGCAATGAATGGTGTGCCTTCCACTCTTCATCGAAAAATGAAATATATCTACAACAACAAAGTGTGCACACTCGATGCTGATCATGATCCTTATAGTGTCTTGCAACTTGAGAAAAATAAAGAGAACTCCTTAAATACATTAACACCAAACACACAAGTGTAACCTATGCAACAAAAAGAAAATGAACAACACATTAGACAACACATGAAGCTATTAGATGATGATTAGGGTTCCTTAGGTTTCACCCCAACATTCATGGATGAGTACTAGATCATAAACAAAGATTCTAATAAGGAACATGAAAAAGTAGTCGTCTCAACACACAACTCGGAAGACCATTCGAAAGCATCCATGTCAACCACTTTAGACCAAAAAATAAAATATTACACAAAAAAAATTGATGAATATAGCAACAAACAACCACCCAGTCTAAAAGCAATAAAAAATATTTATGGATGAGGATATGAGCTTATGAAACAACTTGGATATAGTGGAAATGAATGTGGTGCTAATGAACAAGGTATCCGCAACCCTATAGATCATATCACACAACAAACAACTCATGGTCTTGGTTATTGTCCTTTTGTATAAATAATCAATCCTTCAATCAATATCAACATGATCACAACCAATTCATCAAAGCCCACCTTAACCATAATGTATCTTGAAGTGATCGAAACTAGTAGTCTTGATCACTATCCTTTACAAGCAATCAAATAAACACATACACCTTCGCTTAATGTCAATGCCATCTCACAAAAAACTAATGAATTAACTTCCTTAAATTTTACACCCTCCTATGAAGGAGAGAAAAAAATCTCGCAATCTGCAGAGTCTTGCATAAGTATGATATCTTGTACTAAGCATGAAGTATCTATATCACAAATTACAAGAACACCTTCTGCCATTGATCAAGAGGGTATCTTTTCACGACTCCTCAAAGATCACTTGATAACCCTTCCTCAAAGAACTCAAAATAAATTCTATTACAAAACTTCCTTTTGTTCATATGATAGAGTTCATGGTCATGCTACTAATGAATGTAAGGTTTTGAGTAGTAAAATCCAACATTTTAAGGAGTTTGGTGTTCTTCCTTATGAATGTAAGGTTTTGAGTAGTAAAATCCATCATTTTAGCTGACCCTTGTCTTCACTAACTGGGGGAAAGGGGATTAAGCAGTACTATCCTCATGTCACTTGTTGTTGCCCCCTTTGGCTAGTCATTAACCTTTCATGAACATATAAGAACAAGCTTGGGATGTGGAAGACATTCCTCAAGTTGGCTTGCACGTGACATACTACCTTTTTCATGACATATCTTATAGAACATATGACTTGGAATAGGGATTTTCGAATAAGATCTCATGTTTTCTTTTATTGCTCACATCAATGGTGTTAGCAACCTCTTTAAAGTGGGGACATACATTGGCTCTCACATTTCATTGTTTTATTTTCTCTCTTGGAAACATTAGGTACAATGTTGCCTAGGATGAGACTCCTCTCTTGGAAACAAGATGCTCTCTTGGAAGCATTAGGAAATATATTCCCTCAGATGAGATCTTGCACAAACTAAGAAAAAATCCTTTTGAACATACCTTACAAAATATTGCATTTACAATGTCTATGAGTTTCAAGCATATGAAGTTTTTCATACTTCATAAAGCTCGAAGATCGTCTTTGTGTGGCACCTTATCAAATTTATCAGGAGGTATAACTTTGGTATGGCTGAGTGGGAAGCCCATTCTCAGGCATGGCTTTTCCCCATAGCCACTTGCATGTGGGTGAGTACACATTGGTTTTATGTGTCTAACCTTTTTCAAACTTCTCACCTAGTGGAAAACCAAGAGTTTCGTTGCCTCAGAGTGAGTATGAATTTTTTGGAAAAACAACCTAGATCTGATCCACAACATGTTGGAAAAATGGTTGAAGCTTTATCCACCTTTTTATTTTCACTTTTCTCTTCCTTCTAGTTCTTTCCATTACATGATTTCATATCTTGTTCTGGTGCAAATAATTGACCTTGTGTGTGTCCTTTTCCACTTATGTCAGTTTCACTTAGGATCTTGGATCCTGGGGGCTTTACCTCCTCCTCAATCATTGTTATCCTAGACCATCCACATTGGTACAATTGGAACCTTCTTGAATATCTACTTTAGTATGAGTTTGAAGCAAGTTAATCCTCTCACTAAAGTGGAGGCTAACTGTGGACACAGAAAAAGTATCCCTTCTTGCTTGCTTGATAAGGGAATAATTAACGACAAATTCGACCTAATGAGGCCTTAATTTGGTGTTGTGAGGTGTCTTTCACATCCACACTAAGTCTTTGACCCTTCTAAAGTTGTTGTAAAGTTTTTCAAGAGAATTTCACACTTCTCTAGACTTAATGAACTCATTTTCCCTTAATTCAACAATATAAAATGTATTTAATTGAATTAATCTAGAAGGCCTATAAACTAAATTTGACTTTAATCTAGTGTTGTAATGTGTTGTACACATTCAAATTTGATGTGCCTCTCTAAGTTGTGTGGACCCTGTTTTAATGGTGCAATGTTTATTTAATCACACTTTCACATTGAATTTTGTGTCCCAATCCCTGATTACTCTTTACATCATCATTAATAGGCCCCTATGACCCCATATTTTGCTTCCTGAGGCTTAATTTGATCAAATAACTAATGAAATGAACATAAGAACTGAAATTATTCATTCCCCAACAATCAAGTTGGTAAAAAGATCCATCTAGGATTATGTTGCTGATATGGGTGAATGAGTCCCCACCAGCTGGGACTAAGTCACCCAGAGTGAAGAATTAGTCCCATTTGGGTTGTTTTGAGTTTTAACCAAGAAAATTTATATTTTAAGTTTATTTTTCTTTCATGTCAGCCTTAGGGATCTAATTCACAAGAAAATAAGGTGGATTTCCTATAAATACAAGCCTCTAAATCCTAATTCACAACCTAATAATTTCATTCATTATTTATCTTCCACCTCTAGTCAAGCAAGCTAGGGTCTTAACATTCCAAGTCATCAAGATAGCATTTTTCAAACATTCAAGGGAAGATTCTTCATAGTTTGCTATAGACAATGAAGATCAATCATCATGGAAAGTTTCTAATCCCTTCAATCCATTTTTTCATGCTTCATTACATTATTTCTTCATTTTGGTTTAATTAACTAAAAATGGGTTTAACCAAGGAAAACCCCATACCCAAACATTCACCATTTCTTTCTCTTTCTTTGCATGTTTGTAGATTTAGATACTTTGAGGATTTGAAAATATTTGAAGTTTAGGGTGAATATTTTTTGAATACCTCTCCTTTCTTGCAAATCCAAAATATCTACTAAAAGTTACTTTCACACCTAAAAATTGGAGTTCCAAAAGTAGACACCTGTAAAGAATCAAAGTGCAGACCGAGGGATTTTTTTTTTCCTTTCAATTTTTTTGGAATAAAGAAGTGGAATAAGTCAGAACTTATGGTTAATTAGTCCCATTGTACATTCCTTTCAATTATTTTTACAGATTTAGACACCCATTTGGCTGAAACAAGCTTTGAAGCAGTTTTTCCAGAATTGGGAGTAAGTCACCCAAATTGGAACAAGTGTTCCAGTTGGCTTCTTCATTAGTTTTACTAGGATTATAGATCTCCATTCCATCCTTTGTTATCCTCCAAGTGCTCACCTTCAATTTCATCAATTTTTGTTACAATTTACCTTCTTTTATAGGTGTTTTTGCATATCACTATGTGTTTTCAAACAAGGTGCATTTCTTTAGTTTTCTTTTAACAATCAATAGCTTTCACCAATTTTCTACATTTAGATCATTTTATTTAGGCATATAACATCCATCCTTCTATTCATCTTTAATGTTTACATTTCATTTTGGCCCATCTTTCTCCTTTTAGGTGAAAAACCCAAGATGTGTTAGAAAGCCATTGGAAACCAAAATCTTTGTAAACACCATATATCCCCTCATCATTGAATATTTCACAGTATTTTTAGTATCCATATTAATGTGATATTCTTGCTACAATGTTTTGGGCTCCTTATCTTCTATCAAATAACCCATTTCATTATCAAATGCACCTAGATACATAAACATTTTGCATCAGTAGGTCTCATGTGTTTAGGAATATCTCTTACTACTTTTACAAATATAAGGCTAAAAGTAGGGACCAACTAATTTTCATCCCTTTTTATTTCCATAAATATTTTCCTTATCACATTTCAACTAACCCTTTCACCAAATTGTTCCACAAATGCTATCATGAAGTCATTCCATGAATTTACATAACATACTGGTAAATACGAAAACTGGTCTCTAGCATGTTCTTTTAAAGACTAAGTAAAAATATTCATGAAAACATCCTCATGATCTACCTCAAAATCTCCCATCAAATCCATTAATGCATTTATATGTTTATAAGATATTTTAGAACTTTTCCCTATAAATTTAGGAATTTTTTTCTTAATATAATTAGGGATCTTGTTTGGGAAACCTTCAATACCACTAAAAATCAATGGCTTATATCCCTCAATAGAGAATTTTATTTGATGGAATGGTAAAGGTTGCATGTATTGCATAGTTTTACTTGATGTTACACAAGGAGATACATGGGAATGATACATTTCTCTTGTATCCTTATTATATTTTTAAATATAAACTTCATAGTTGATTGTCTACTTCCTCATTCCTTAATTTAATCATGATTTTAAAATGCATAGCTCAAGCAAATTCTTGCTTTAAAGCTTTCTAAGAGGAACATTTCAAAAATAAGTATACTTCTTCAACCCAATATACATATTACAATTTGCACCTTAGAAGTATTTCAAATGACTACTAGCCTTCCTTTCACTAGTGCTAAATTCACTTAATAGCCTAGAACAAAAAAAATTCTAAGATCATGCAATATGGATTTCATACAAATTCATAGTTTATGAAAACCAAAACAGGGGAAATACATAGATATGATTGCAATCACCTTAAATATGCTTTTGGCTGGAAAATCCTATAGCTCTGAACCTATCATCACAATTCCTTCTAGTTCTTTGCATAGAGTTTCCACCTCTATTTTTATAGATGAATGAGCTTCAACAACATGAAGTGTTTTTTAAAAGTTAATTTCACTATGAAGATTCTCGACTATCAGGGTTACACATGAATCCCCTATATTCTCTAAGTTCTTTAACACTTTCTCGCTATATTTTCCTCAAGGTAATTCATTACGTGAGCTCAAGTCTACCTTATCTTTTCTCAAAACAAAACTTCATTCCATCATAGTAGATTTCTTCAAATAATGCATACTAGTGCAGAGATCTCATAGTCACCACCCACACTTAGGGATAAATTTTGTGCAAATAGTAATGGAAGTGTGGTAGATCTTCAATCAAAATTTGTAAGGGATAAAAGAAACATAGAAAATTCATGAAACATTTCTTAAGATTAATTTAGTAACACCAAAGATAGACTTGAAAATTGAACTTTACAACAAAATATAAAACAATTCTCAACCCTAATTCCATATGTATTCCCAAAAAAATTTTAATCTCTAGTTCCCCATTATTTTAGAACTTCCACGACTCTTTTAAGGAAAGACAGTGTTCTATTTAGGTTTTCTCAAGTTACTCACCAATTGAGTCGCCAAATCTATTGATTATTTACTTAGAACCCAACATGATCTTACCACTTACTTATGAATCTATTAGAACCCAATAATCAACAAGGGTAAGGATTTTCCAACATACAAGTAAGGATTCTAAGGCCCTTACTTTTACTCTTCAGGCTCTATGAAATCTAGAAGTGTAATCCTTGTTATGTTCATGTCATTCATTTGATAAAAAAAAATTCTACACAGATAAATTATTATAAAGTGCTAATAGGTAACATTCATTAAAGATTTGGCTAACCTTTAAACAAATGACTATCTCTTGAAAGGAATAAGATGGTAGTTTAGATTGGTATATTTTAATTGAAGGTCTTTTAGATGATTTTCATTCTCATTTCAAGCCCTTGGTCAAGTGCATGACTAACTCATTTATATTTAGGATAACCACATGAAAAGACCAGTGCCTTGTCTTGGGATAATGTAGTCGAATTAATAATAACCATTAATACCTTAGCAATTGCAATCAATAATTAATGGACTATTGATATACTGCATTATAGTATTCAACACACTGTGCCTAAAAAAAAATTACTTATCAATCCTATGCTCCTTCCTTACAAATTTGTGATATTATTTTAGCATTTAATGAATTCTTTGAATTGAAGCAAAAATAAACTCACTCATTCAATTAAAACAATTGAAGACAAACAAAAATATCATTAACCATATCACTTATAATCTAGAAGAAAATTACATAGGAGAGAATGTGCTTTCAAACTAGCATTTTCATTTATAAAATGTTGCTACTGTAAAAGTATTTGAGAACACTATAAAAAAACTCATACCCTAGACTCCTTACTAGCCTATTCATTTGTGCATAAATTTACAACCTAATCTTTTATGAGCTTAGTTTTCCCAATTTGACCATTTTGAAACCCAAAAATTAAACTCTGGTAACTAGCCCTAATATCCCATTTATAGAAGAATTGGAGCAACAAGCTTTGGGAGAAATTACCATTTCAATTATATTTCATTTGGCACAAATTTCATTTCAGGTTTAGAGACATCCTAGATGGTTACATTTAATCATTTCAGAACAGGGGAAAGAAAAAGACAAAACTCTATGAAGTCGGTTGAAGAAGACCAACCAACCTTTCAAAAGGCATCTTTCATTGTTGTAGTAGTGAAAAAATACCTTATCCACATTGACCAAAGAAGATTATCCATTAGTAATCAAGGTAAAAACTTATATACTAACTAGAAAAGGAATATTTTGCATCAAGGACACAAAGTCCAAAACCTCTCCTTCACACCAACCCAAAATATTTCCACATCAGCACCAAGGACAAAAAACCATATACATGTTGAAGAGGATGAGTTTTTTGTAGTGGAAATGGTGTCATCAAAAACTAAAACAGGATCAGGATGCTACTCTGATTTGTTAGCATCAGAGTATGCCCACCTATTCCATGTTCATGCTAAAACTAGAGGAGCTACTACTCTTCCCTCATCAGAATCTTCATATGCCACCAAAGAAAGTAGATAATGGCCATACTCTATGTCAATATCTTCTCCAACACCCCAAGGGATGTCTAAAACCCCAATGGGAAACTTGTGCCTCCTTAGATAAGCCTTGTGATACTTATTCTTCTTTGCTTTCTTCTGAGGGTTCACCGATTCTTTCTTTTTAAACTTGACCAATTCTTCTAAAACAACCCTAGTCCTCAAATTATAGGTGCTCTTGACACCACCCTTCTTATTTTTACCACGGGATCTCTTCTTGCCATTTGGTGTTATAGAAGTCCCAAGTATTTCTTGTTTAGCTTTAGATATGTCCTCTTGAAATTCAAATACATTAAGTTTCCTAGACCTCCTAATTGGTTAGAAAAACACACTTGACTTACCCATTCTTATAGGACAGATGGTAAGGACTAGAAATTCTTTAATTATGAGAAGACTCACTAGCCTAAGCTCTTGAATTTAAGTTGTAGAAAAGGAAACCCTCAAACCTAGACAATTACAACTAGCCCTAGTGATAATTACAGACAATCAAAACTCTCACTATCCCAGAAATATGAATCTCTCAAACCAACTAATGCATGACTCAAATAGAGGTCATATGAAAATCAACTTATCTAGGATAAATACTTCAATACCTTTGTAATTAAAAGCCTAAGACTCACACACTTCCTCTATGGCTCACACTTCTCAATTCTCAAAGGTTGCAAATGGTGAAATAAAACAAGCGATCTACATTAAGTAGAACAATTAGGAGTGTGTATCCATTAATGATTAAGGAGAGCTTCACGCGAGCAAGCTGACAACTTAGCCGCTTAGCCTTCGATCTGGGCCCTCAATCGTTTTGTATTTAAAACACCATCAATGGTGATCCTCAAGCATCATTTTTTGGATTTTACAACTTGTACCTCAAAAATAGTGATACCACCTCATAAAGCTGCCACATTTACCCTTAATTTCATTAGTCATCTTTAATATGATAATTATCATGTATCGCCATCCTGGTCTATGCTTTTTCATTTACACCAGTGAAGTACAAAGAGTCGGCATTAAACAGAATATTCCCTAAAAAATCCCATTTCTCCTCATGAATTTTCCTACCTTTTCAAAGTTCAATCAATGATGAGAGCATTGGTGCTATGAAATCTTGACCATTGGATCACTTCATTAACAATCCTCACCTTACATCGTGCATCATTGAATTATGTTTAATATTCTAGACCTCATTAGTGAAGGATTAAAAGTAGTGATGGAACTAGATTAGGCCATGCACATCTTCATTCAAAATCAATGACATAAAAATATCTCTCATTCACCTATTTCAAAATAGTGACACTTCATTAGGATTAGGGACATCATCTCTCATCGCCAATTTGAATAAGACAAGCACACAACTATCTGTGATGAGCAATGGAAAGTGTAGCATAAAATAACTTATCTTTGGACTTTTTTACGCTCATTTGGGTCTTTCTTTTGGATGTTGGCCTTGTTTTTCCTAGATTTAATGTTGTAATGTGGTCAACACATTTACATAAGGTCTTGGACCCTTGTGAATCAATAAGAACTTTATGATGCCTTGAAAAAGTGTTATGAAGTGTTGGAACACACTTTCACATTTTTCTAGGATATTTTTAATATAATTCACTTAAATAACCTCTTTTTATCATGTACCAAGCCTTATTTCAAAGTGTTGTAACAAACTTTCATGCTTTTCTAGGCCTGTCATCAATAATTTAACCCTTTCTTATGTGTAATTGGCCCATTTTTACAATTATAGGCCCTACTTAAGTGTATTTTAGAGAATAATCCCATTAAACATTATTTAATACACCTTAATTCTTGACACCCACTTAAAATGCTTAAGTGGGACCAAGTCACCAATAGGGGTGACTTAGTCCCACTTGGCTCAAAAATAAAAACTATTTCAAAATTCTAGTGGGATATTATTTTCCAAGCCTTGAGGTCGGCCTGTGATGTGGTATTTATAGGAAATTATGTATAATCATGTATAAATATAGGTTTTTCCCTCTCATTTCACCCCCATTCAGCTATTTATTCGCTTAATCATTCTAGCAATTATCAATCATTCTTAAGCACTCTAGGTATTTCAAAGTCTATATCCATTGGAGCTTCTACTTGCATATCTTTGAATTTCTACTTCAAGGGTTTGGTGAATTGTAGCATTGCATGTTGTTCATTCATCATTCTCTTTTTATTTCATTTTCAAGGGTTTAATTACCAAACTGTGGTTTGAGCAAGGCATACCCCTATTCATTAATCCTTAACACTTTTACCTCTCTTTACATGTGAGTTTTACAAGTCTTGTATGTATATTTATCAAAGATAAAGGTGTGAAAGGGTGTCAAAAATTCATCAAAGTCATTAAAAGTCAAAAAAACCCTAAGAGAAGCTTGGAGATCATCTATAAACCAGATTTTGCAGATTCATATTTAGGTACCTAGAGGAACAGAAAGTGCAAATTGGGAGCTTTCATTTCCACCTTTGAATTTCCAAAAAGCTGGAGGTGGACTAGTTACCATTAGTGGAAAATTAGTCCCACTACCAAGCTTGAAAAGTGTTTTCTGTAGTTTTGGATACCCTTTTGGCTTAAACCTGTTCCGACAGAATTTCCTTGAAATAGGACTAAGTGTCCTAGTTGACTTCAACAGTGAATTACATAGGATTTTAGAGCTTCTTTACATCAATTTCTAGTTTCTAGGTGTACCTCTTCAGTCTCATTAATTCTGTTATAGTTTGTTTACATTTTTAGGTCATTTTGAATATCACATTGTGTTTTCAAACAAAGTGCATTTTTTTAGTTTTGCGTAAGTATTCAATTAATTTTATCAATCAAGTGCATTTAGGAAATTCTATCTAGAAATATTTAAATCATATTTGCATTAGTATTGAGTGAGCAATCTAGGTTTTTGGGATTCCTTTCTCTTTTTAGGTGAAAAACCTTATAAGTGTAAGAGAGCCCCTATCCCAAAAAATCTATGATTCATTTTGGTGAACCTACATTTAGAACATTCCTATTTCTGATTTCTAGTGCATTTACATTGCATTACATTCTCCATTGTTTAAATTGTATTCTAGGGTTTTAAAAATTGCATAGTAAAAAATCTCATCTAGCTTGCAATTTTGCACTTTATTTCATTAAAATTCAACAAAATTATGCATTTTTCAGCTTATATCTGCATCTAAAAACCTAAAAAGCATAAAATCCAATTTTAATATTATAAAAAAATTTAGAAAAATCACTACCTGGACTAATTGGCCACCCTGGGTGGCTTAGTCTAGTTGCATATGTTTCACTGCATTTTCTAGCATTTAATCTACAATTTCTGAGTTTTCTGTTTGTTTTTTTTACATTTCAATTTTATTTTCTAGAATTTCAGTTTTAAGCATTTTCTTCCTGCTAGTTTACATTACATTTACATTCACCCTGCATTTAGAAACCTTTGCATGATTTTTTGGTGTCCTATTGCTAATACCTTAGTGATAAGAAGTTTGAGACTCATGTTATCCCCTGATAACACACTCATTGTGGATCTTGGGTTATCTAAAGATTGCACTCATACTATGGCAACTAGTACACTAGGCATGGATACTACCCTTAGTAACTCTTTTCCTTCCAATAACATGCAAGTTGAAACAAAAAATGATCATATCCTGCAAGACAAAATAATTCATATGCATTAGGACTTGACACATCTCCAAATTCAAGTAAGCCTTGAAAACATTTTAGCCACTACAATTCCTACCATAGCAAACATCCATCACATGCTTGAAAGTGATGAAGGCTTGGATGTTGTGAAACATATAGTTGAGATATATAGAAAGCATGTTCCTTCAACCACTAGTGATCCTCAACCAACAAACAATGTGGTAATCCAAGGAGGACCTCAAAATCATCCCTGAACAGTAGCATCCATAGCTATACATACCACTCCTAAAGTCACAACAAAACTGCAACAAATTAGTAATGTGATTCCTTCTTCGAGTATTTCTATTAGCATCCCTAATTCTTATGTGGCATCACATGTTCTATCCTCTTCTACAATACCATCTATAAGCATTCCATTCATTTTCCCTACCACTACATATACTCCATCACCACTTTCACTTCCACCACATACCACTTATATGACTCTCTCATAATACAACTTTTCCAAACTATTTCATCCATGCAAAAAAAAATCTTCACCATAAACCAAAATCAAAATGGACCACCCACCTATTATGTTTGAAGCAGTCCACTGTCTTTGGAAATATTGCGAACACTGATGCCACACAGAGTAGAGATTCCTAGATTTGAGAAATATGGAGGGAAGGGAGATCCTTCCAACCATTTTAACGTCAACACATCCTTATATAGTAATCTTTTCCTTGATGATAAAATGTTAGCAAAAATGTTTCCTAGGACTTTAAAGCATACTACCTTGGAATGGTTCTCATCTTTACTAAACAGTTCAATTAGTTTCTTTAATGAACTTTTTGATGCATTTATAAATCATTTCCAAGTGCATATGACTCCCAAGAAGACCTTGGCTGATTTGATGAGATGCAAGTAAAATGAGGAAGAAAAGATAACTGATTTTATTTCATGCTATCAATTGCTTTATTCCCAAATTGATGTCAAGATTCCTAACCCACACCTTCAAAATATTTTTATCAAAAAATTGAAAAATAAACTTCAGGAAAAACTCACTATAATGAAGTTCCCCTCCTTCATGCACTTGTGTACTGGGTATGTGCGGGATCATGATGGGCCAAAAAGTGGCAATATGATGGGTATGTGGCTGAAAACTTTTTGTAATCCAAAATTGATGAAATGAAAAGGGTTTTGTAAGAAGATTCTCAACTTTCCACAAATATAAATTATACTTTACTTTGAATTTAATAAGTAATTATTATTCATTTTCTATTCAAATTATGACTAAAGTACTGATTGATATACTGATTGAAAAACATCTATAGCTTTCAAACAGTATCACATTTTTTGAATCCAAAACATGTGTCACATTCTATGCTTCGCATATAGTTATAGGATTAAAAAAAGAAAAATTGAATTTCATGAAGTTTTGAACAAGTGAAGATGGTCAGACATATGAGTTTTTTATATTTTTTAAAATTTGTAATAAAAAATTCATAATTAATTATTTACTTGGAAAAAAATTACAAAAAAAAAGCATCACATCTTCTAAAAAATATTATCATTTTATTGTGGTTAGGGTGGTTAGACAGACACCTACTTCTTATTTTTTCCCTGAAATTTAAGTACTACCGCATTGAAATTTCAAATTTTCACCAAATAAAACTTTTTTTTTAAACAAACCTAGTAGTTTAGAAACTACATTCAATTTCCTCTAGATTCTATTCTTACATATTTTTGAAATAATATAGATAAATTATTCAAATTTTTATGTCAAGTTTCCTAACTCTGATTTTTCTAATTTTTTTACCACTTAAGGACCTATTTTTTCCATGATGATCCTGCACATACCTTACTACCCTTTATGATTATCACAATTTGGTTAGTAGTCAAGATGCAAGGTCCACTTCTACCTAAGCTGAGAAATCTAAATCTTCCAACCAAAATAATTCTCAACCATTTCAAAAGCAAGCCAAAGGGTTCTTAAATTTCAACCACCCTCCACAACCACCTCAAACTGTCAACAACCAAATAGCAGTTGTTAAAAGCATAGTTCCCTTTAATTATGGAGACCTGAAAAGACAATTCACACCTTTACCTGACACCCTTCATAACAAAATGTCCAAAATTTTGCAAGAACAAATGATTACCTTCCTACCATCAAAGCACTTGATCCTACTAAGCCTTTACATTTGAACTTTAAATCTAATGATTATTATCATTATCATAGACAAAATGGACATGAAACAAAAAAATGTAAGCATCTTAAACATCTTGTACAAGACCTCATTGATTTTGGTCATCTATTCATTGCAGGAATTAATGATCAAGGCAAAAAATTTGTTGCCCCTCCAAATCAAAACATGCCAATTTTCACTAATACAATGCCCAAACATAATATTTCATTTTCAAAAGCTAGTGAAACTACAAAGAATGATGTGATGAATGTTGATATAGATGATGGTTCATCCTGATCCTATCCCACATGTTACACATGTTAATCCTATGGATGAAATGGTAGGTGTGATAAATGTTATCCCTTGTAAGGAACAACCTAAGAAAACTATTGATATTTTGTTCTCCTCTAAGCATATACTTAAAAATATCCCTGATGGTCCTCTCTACACAGCCAACCGTATGATCCCACATGTGGAGAGAACGTGATCACCAAGGAATTGCTTGTATTACATGACCTTTATCAAGATGACTATGATAAACTGAAAGCATGGATCAAGATACACAACAATTTTGCTTGTCTTACGATAGGATCGATAATACTTCCATTACAAATAGGACCAAAAATATTTGATGTCACATTCTCCATCATCCCACAGTTGGACCAATTTCATTTGTGGCTAGGCCATATATGGCTTTGCTCAATGAAAGTTGTCCCTTAAGCTATACATAAATGCTTAAAGTCTCCATTTGAAAATTAAATATTCATTGTTCACCATAGTGGCTTTAACCCCTTGTCTTCCAAAGGAAAATTTTCCTCAGAAGCCTTTTGGCCTGAGTCCATGGAACCTATCATGCCTCGATAGGATTTATTTTTGATAGCTTACCAAAAATTCAAAGTAAAGAAAATCATAGAATTGTCTCTCTGCCAAATGTCCCCATATACTTTTGACACTCCTATCCTAGACGAAACCATGCTACAACCCAAACAAGATCAAAAAACAAAGAACAACCAACACTAGAAAATTCACCTACCTCATCCATGAGACCAAGAGACAATGAAAGTAAATTTTTCAAGCCTCCTCAAATAAAACAAGTTTACAAAGAAAAGGAGAAAGTGGATGAGCAACCTTCCATGGTTCCTTTTGTTCGTCCACTTTGGGAAGAAAAGCAACCTATGTTTGACCAACTCAATCCTTCACAAACACAACTTGATAACAAAACAAAAAGAAAAATAGGAGATAGGCAATGTAGGCATAGACGTTGTGCCCTTGCTCGCAAGTTACTTGAAGAAGAAAATAAAGAAAATAAATATCCACACTTAAAAAAAGCAATACATGATGACCTTCCTCCAAAACCAAAAAAAAATGATCCAATACAACAATCACAGCAAGAGGTACACTCTTCATTGGACATTATTGAACCATTGATTTTTGGCTCTCTAGGACTTCTCTAAATCTTCTAGGGTTTTTCACCTAAAAGGAGAGAGGTAGGCCCAAAAGTGCAAACTAGTTCATTAAAATTATGTTATGTGTAATATTATCTAATATAAATGAAGTAAACTAAATGCAATTGAATGATCTAAATGATTACATATGAATGCAAAACTAATATTTATACCTTGTTTGAAAACACAGTGTTGTTTTCAAAAAGCTTAAAAGAATGAACAAAAATGCAAACTAATCTAAACAAAAGGATGTTTCTTAGAATTTGTGCACCGGGAAAACTATAAATGACTAGAAAACAATCTAGAAAACTAATGAAATTTCAATCTGGGCTGACTGGGACTCATTCGCCACCTTAGGTGAATTAGTCCCAAATCAAGACTTTTCTGCACAAAACCTTTTTCTGACAATCGAGGACCTGGAACTGCATCCAACTCAAATTTTCACCTTAGTAGGGACTCATTCACCATTCATGGTGAATCAATCCACTTTCAAATTTCTACAATTTCAAACTTCAATCCTACACCTTAACACCTGTATAATAATTTATGATGGAAACCTGACTTCGAGTCTTAGAAAATTCCTGCAAAACAACTCAAAATTGTTTCTCTAATGGGTGGTTTTCCTTTTTCAAACCCCTAGTTGGGTAATTAAACCTTGAATGGAGAAAAATATTCTTAAACCCAACCTTAGATGTGTTAAAGACTAGGAAAGTCTGAATCATAACAAAAACCCTATTGTATTGATCTAGAATAATACATGCAAGAATGATCTATATGATGCAAGATCTCAACCCTAGAAACCTTACAACATATGAAAAATAAGAATAAAATGACATAAAAATCATAAATAAACAAGATGCAAACCTTAATATGAAGATAGAATGAAAATGGAAGATGGAATCAATAGGAAACCCAGTGCTTAGGTGTGATTTGGTGGCTAGTTTCACCTCTTCACCCTAGATTTCTTCATGATTCAACATAGGTATCCATCATCACTCTTTTGCAATGTTGGATCTTGACAAGAAAAGTGAGCTTTAAGACCTACAAAACCCCTAGTTTGCTTCCCTGAAACTTCAACTTTTGCTAATAAAAATTGTTGTAGAAGACTTAACTTTATGAATTTCTCTTGAGAAATGATAAAAGATAAGATGAGATGATAAAAACATGTGTCAAATGACTTGAAATGAATATTTATAAGCAACAACACCTTATTTTCCCGTTAGTTAGACCTAAGAGGCTGACATTCACTAGAAATTAAAGTTAAATTGATTAAATTCCTGCTTGAATTTGAATTTTCCCTCAAAGGGGACTCATTCGCCACACTTGGTGAATGGGTCCCACCAAAGGGGACTTAGTCACCCAAGGTGGAAAATGGGTCCCACTATTGTTGTTTGAAGGTGGGTTTTCGAGATATGATCTAATTAAATGTTGTTTGTCGACTTTATGTGATTTCTCAGGTAAAACAGGCCTCTAGATCAAAATTAATGGGTCTAAGGGGCCTATAAATGCTATTTTGAAAGGTGAATGATGTGAAGGGACTCAAAAGTGGGTCTAATTATGCATGAAATTGTCTCTTTTCTCAAGAGGGTCCAATTTTCTGTAGCACAATTATCATTCATCCTCCTGTTGTGATTAATCTGGATGATGATGATGAGATTTCCAAAATCGATGAAGAGGTCCATAATGATTTGAACACATTGTTTTCCTCTTCCATGAGATTAAATGAAAAATATCCTATAAATACTATTGAACCTAGAGCTTCCCCTAGTTCAAAACTTTCTCTTGTCCCTTTGGCTAGTTTCCCACCCTCAAAATGTCATGAACATGACTGGGAGACGAATGACTTGCTTGACAATTGACTAGCATTTACCTTACTAGTATTTTTAATTTTCTTTTTCTTTTGTGTGTTTGCATGTGCATAATGTGATCCCTCGTGATGTTTTATTTGATGTTTTCTCTCTTTGTGGCATTCCTCTATTCATACCTTCATTCTTCTCTATGTCGTACATCACTTTTTCCTTTTCTTTTGTCTTTTTCTTATGTTTTCCTTTAGGGGATGCCACAAGGCATTGAGACATTCATGTCTCTTTCATGTTGACCCAAAACGCTTTTCTTTTTCTTAGTATTTTATTTTGTCATTTTCATGTGTTTCCCTTTTGGGGATGATGCAAGGAATTGAGACATTCATGTCTCTTTCATGTTGACCCAAGAGGATTTTCTTTTTCTTTGCCTTTTCTTATCTCTTTTTCTTGTGTTTTCCTTTTGGGGATGAGACAAGGCATTGAGACATTCATGCCTCCTTCATCTTGACCCAAAAGCTTTTCCTTTTTCTTTCACCTTTTGTTTTCATTTGGCTTGTTTTTTCCTTTTGGGGATGACACAATGCATCAAGACACCCTATGTCTCTTCCATGTTGACCCAAAAGGTTCTTTCCTTTTCTTAGTTTTTGCTCTCTTTATGTCATTTTTCTAGTTCTATGCATTTGGGGAATGATGATAGTTCTAAGCTCTTTGAACAACATTGCAGCAAAGAACATACCAAACCCAAATCCATAGATCCCTTATGTGTTTGGTGTTTTAATTTTGGGAGAAACCCCTTTCTTTTCTTTTTCCTTTCCTTCACATGACACAACCTTACTCAAAAACATATGACTTTGCATAAGGGCTTTCCAAGTTGGTTCCCATGTCTTTGTTTTTTTTGCATTATTCATTTGCTACTTTAAAGTAATTGCTAATAGTACGGTGTGTAGCAATTCCTTTAAAGTGGGGGCATACATTGGCATTGTTCTTTTGCATTTTTCCTTTTTCTTGGTTCCTAGTGTTGCCTTCTTACTTCATACGATGCATTTGTCACTTTGTGGATGACATTGGGTGTGATGTTCTTCATGAGCGTGATCTATCTTAGCATATTGCATTCCTCCTAGTGGCTTTCAGATGAAACATACTGCATCCCCTAAGTTGTGAATCTTATATTCTTTGATTGGTCCTCCCTTGGAGACATTAGGCACAATGTTCCCTAAGTTAATGGCCTTGCATGAACTAAGCAAGACTCCTTTCAACATCCTTTGCATGGTGTACTTTGCATTTTTTATATTGCCACCTTGCATAACACAACTTGCATGCCTATGGTGCCTATAGACATACAAAAATGACCTTGGCTTTCAAGTTCTATTTTTCCCACATTTCTTCCTACCATAATTAAAAATTTTTATAATGTCCTATAGTCCACTTTCAACTATTAATTAAATAATGCATAATTATTTAATTCATGTCTTTTATTCCTCTTGATTATTTAAATAAATAAATTTTATTTATTTATTTAAATGTGTCACTAATTCTCTAATGTCTTTCCATAATTGAATAAATTCTTAAATTTATTGAATTATCTTTTCTCCATTAATTCTTCCTGATTATTTAAATAAATAAATTTTATTTATTTATTTAAATATGTCATTAATTCCTACATGTCTTCTCATAATTAAATAATTTCTTTAATTTCTTTTAAAATTATTATCCAACTTGGCATTTTCCCAATTTTAAATAAAATTATTTATTTAAAATGGTCGCACTTTCTAATTTCCCCTCCTTTTAGTAAATAATTCAAATTAATTATTTACTATCACATGGCCCCACCTTTTGAATTAAATTAATTTTTATTTTAAAATGGTATTTTCTTCCAATAAATCAAGTAATTTCTAATATTATTTGATTTTCCAGCTCTCTCTTTTTTTGTGCCATTCTTATCTCCTTGTCACATGCATTTTCAACCCTTGATTTGATTTTATCAAATAAAATATTGTCCACTCATTTAAAATTTTGCCTAATGTTGCCCTAACCCTAATTGTGGGTTGTCATATTCAATATTTTCCATTGATTTTAGGGAATTTGTCAACTTTTAATCTTGGCCATTCATCCAAAATTGCGTTTTCTATAAAATGGAATTTTTGGTCTCATTTGCACATCTCATGACATCTTATCTCTTGCAATATTTTCTTGGGCATACTTTACATATCTTAGAATTTTGGCATACTTTAGGCATATTTTAGTCATTGCTTACTAGTTGCATAGTATTGCATTTGTGATCAAATCCTTCAACATTTAGCTTAGGTATTGCCATAGTCATATGTTGCTCACATAAAATATGAGGGAAAAGAACATATTAGAGCAAATAAAGAAGGTGTAAGGGAGATCAATCATGGAGTTTGAAGATATTTGGTGAGATTATTCCTTTTATTTTCAAATTTTCCTTCTTTGTACTTCATTATTTACATCAGATTTTTATTTAATTATGCACTAATCTACTAACATAGATATATCCCATAGTTATAGTGACACCACGTTTGTTCATGAGCTCCAACCATACAAAGTTTTGCTTGTCTCATGAAGCTTGAAAATTCATTTCCTTTTGTGGCACCTTATTAAAGTTATGAGGAGGTATAACCTTGGTATGGTTGAGTGGGAATCCCATTTTGAGGCATGACTTTCCCCATAGCCATCTACGTGTGTGTGAGTGCATACCAGCCATGAGTGTATGTTTCTCACCTTTTAGGCCTTCTGACCTAGAAGAGAGCCATGAGTTTTGTCACCTCAAAGTGAGTATGTTTTTTCTATACAAACAACCTAGAACTAATCCCAAACGTGGTGGAAAAATGATCTAAGCTTGATCTGACTTTTTTTTTCCTTCTCCTTCTCTTCCCTTCATTCTTCTATATCATCTTCATGTGTGTTCTTTTGTGTTTATGTTTGGTTTGCCATGGGATCTTGATCTAGGGGACTTCATCATCCCTCTTGATTGTTTTTGTCAAATCTTGCTAGCATGGGTTCATTTGGATCCCTCCTAATGTGCATGTTTAGCTACTTTAGTGTGAGTTTGAAGCAAGTTAATCCTCTCACTAAAGTGGGGGCTAAATGTAGCATAAAAAAAGTATCTTTGGACATTTTCACACTCATTTGGGTCTTTCTTTTGGATGTTGGCCTTGTTTTTGCTAGATTTAATGT
The DNA here is from genome assembly GCA_007258455.2 of Sequoia sempervirens. NCBI lineage: Eukaryota > Viridiplantae > Streptophyta > Pinopsida > Cupressales > Cupressaceae > Sequoia > Sequoia sempervirens. Next base: position 265,812,305 of record VDFB02000008.1, on the reverse strand, counting down.
TGTAATGTGGTCAACACATTTACATTAGTCCTTGGACCCTTGTGAATCAATAAGAACTTTATGATGCCTTGCAAAAGTGTTGTGAAGTGTTGTAACACACTTTCACACTTTTCTAGGACCTTTTTAATATAATTCACTTAAATAACCTCTTTTTATCGCTTACCAAGCCTTATTTCAAAGTGTTGTTAAAAACTTTCATGAATTTCTCAGCTTGTCATCAATAATTTAACCCTTTCTTATGTGTAATTGGCCCATTTATACAGTTATAGGCCCTACTTAAGTGTATTTTAGAGAATAATCATGTTAAACATCATTTAATACACCTTAATTCCCGACAGCCACTTAAAATGCTTAAGTGGGACCAAGTCACCAATAGGGGTGACCTAGTTTGACTTGGCTCAAAAATCAAAATTATTTCAAAATTCTAGCAGGATATTATTTTCTAAGGCTTAAGGTCGGCCTATGATCTGGTATTTTTGGGAAATTATGTATAATCATGTATAAATATAGGGTTTTTCCTCTCATTTCACCTCCATTCACCCATTCATTCACTTAATCATTCAAGAAATTATCAATCATTCTTAAGTATTCTAGGTATTTCAAAGTCTACAACCATTGGAGCTTCTACTTCCATATCTTTAGATTTATACTTGAAGGGTTTGATGAGTTGTAGGATTGAATGTTGTTCATTCATCATTCTCTTTTCATTTCATTTCATTTTCAAGGGTTTAATTACCAATTAGGGTTTAACCAAACCAAGCCCCTATTCACTAACCCTTATCACTTTTTCCCCTCTTTGCATGTGTGTTTTGTAGGTATTGTATGTAGATTTATCAAAGAGAAAGGTGCAAAATGGTGTCAAAAATTCATCAAAGTCATTCAAAGTCAACAAAAACCTAAAAGAAGCTTGGAGATCACCCACAAACCAGATTTTGCAGATTCTGATTCAAATACCTGGAGGAACAGAAAGTGCATACAAAGAGCTTCTCTTTCCACCTTTGAATTTCCCAAAATCTAGAGGTGGACTAAGTCACCATCAGTGGTGAGTTCATTCGACTGCCAGTCCTTAAAAGTGTTTTCTACAGTTTTGGATACCCTTTTGGCTATAACCTGTTCCGGCAAAATTTCCCCGAAACAAGACTAGGTCACTCAACATGACATAAGTGTCCTAGTTGGCTTCAACAATGAATTTTTCAGGATTCAAGAGCTTCTCTAGATCACTTTCTAGTTTCTAAGTGTACCTCTTCAGTCTCATTAATTTTTGTTATAGTCTATTTGCATACTTAGGTCATTTTGTATATTACATTATGTTTTCAAACAAAGTGATTTTTCTTCGATTTGCATTATTATTCAATTAATTTTATCAATCAATTGCATTTATGACATTCTATTTAGACATATTTTAGCCATATTTACATTAGTCCTGAGTGACACATCTAGGTTTTTTGGGATTCCTTTCTCTTTTTAGATGCAAAACTGTAGAAGTGTAAGAAAGTCCCTATCTCAAAAATATATGTTTCATTAAGTAATACATAGATTTCTAAGGTCATCAGACATCGCTATTTCAACACTCAAAACCCTATAACAATTAGCGATAGTCGAAACCTCAAGAGATACAAAGAGAAACTTATGCATCGTGCATCGGTGATGTGAATCAAACATTGTCAAAGCCATCCATGATGAGTGATGGACAAAGGCAGTGGATGGGACTTAAGTGAAACAATTTGCATGATCTCATAAGATGCATTGAGAAAGGGGACCACCTAGGATAACATATAAAAAGGCCTCACAGGACTTAAACCATAATATTTCAAAGCATGTAAAGGCCAAATAAGGTCAAATGCTCAACCTTAAAAATAAAAGTATTTCTCAACTAGGCACAAAGGGCTGGTAATTTCATGGGCTTCAATAGCTCAAGATGTTTTAACATGACTGAGGATAGACAAAAAAAGGTTAACGGTGGATCATAACATTGACAAGGGCTAATACTTAAGCATTTTTAGGAGAGACCTTGACAAAAAAATCCCAAGGCAATAATAGTGGGAAAAACCCTAAGTCTAGACACTTGAAACTGACTAAATTTAATAGATTTTAGAAATGGAACAAATATTTTTTAGGGGTTCCATCAGCTATCTAGTAATCAAGTAACTTAGCTATGAGTAACCCTTTAGCTACCCTTGTTAATCATATCTAGTATATAAATACCTATGACAAAAAATCCCCTTTATTAAGGACTAATTACAAGCACTTCACAAAACAACAAAAATAACTTCTAATTTCCTTTCAAAGAAAATGCTATCTTTCCCTAATGCAAGTAATCTCAATAGATCAATTAAAAACTCAAGAGTAAATCTTTTATAAACAAGACAAATAAAGGAAGATTATCCTCATGCTTGTAATACACTTGTCTAATTGACTATTGTTGCACAACCTTCCAATATTAGCAACTAGATTCACTTGATGTCACAAGCAATGCCTCAATAAAACCTCTGTCACAAATGAATAGTATGCTTCTCTCAAATTGATGAAATTCTCTCACAAAATATTGAAGATTAGAAAATACAGAGTAGAATGTTATAGAATGCAAATGGATGCATGCCAAAAGAGAGCATATTCCTTTCTATTTATATAGCAATATGGAGAATTCATAATTGTACCATAGAAAAATGGATCATTGAAATTTTCATGGTCTTTTAGGTCTTTTTCCTATGATTTTTGACTTATCTTGCTTTGATTTAATGTTGCAATGTGGCTTATGCATTTACATTAGGTCCTAAATATTCAAATTATGATGTCTTGTGAAGGTGTTGTGAAGTTTTGTAACACATTTCTACACTTTTCTAAACTCTTATCATTATAATTCATCTAAAAATAACCTTTTTATCCCTAATCAAGTCCTATTTTAAAGTGTTGTAAAGTCTTGAAACAAAATTTCATGCTTTTCTAGACTTTTTATCACTATTTACACCTTTCTTATGCTTTATATGACCCCTTTATGCACATACAAGTCATAATTAAGTATATTTTTTAATGTAAATATGACAAACCACATTAAATGCAACTTAATTCCTGACACCCACTTACAAGGCTAGAGTGGGACCCATTTTCCATGGGTAGTGAATGTGTCCTTATTGGCTCCAAATTTAAAATAATTCAAAATTCCTTTCGAGTTTTTATTCAAAAAGATCTTATGTCAGACTATGATGTTGTATCATTGGGTAATTAGGGAATAAATTTGTATAAATAAGTGTTTTTCTACCCATTTTACATCTAATTCATCCAAGCATTCATCTTATTCACTAGTTCATTTAGGCATTCAATAGCATTCAAGCAATCATCAAGAATCTTGGACAATCCATTGACATATCTTTAGACTTCAACAACAAGGTTTTGGCGAGTTTAGGACACTTGCATGTTGTTATTCACCATTTCCTTCTTTATTTCATTTCATTTATTTATCAAGGGTTTGATTACCAAAGTGGGATTTGACCAAGAAAAATCCCTATACTCTAACCCTTAACCATTTTCCCCATTTTTCATGTGTGTTTACAGAATTTATACGTAGGTTTATCAAGAAAGTATGTGTTGAAAGGTGGTCAATAAAGTCATGAAAGTGTTTCAAGTCAACCAAACTCTAATTCAACCTTTCAGAAAACCTACAAATTTTTTTTTGTAGATTTGACTCTATCAACCAGAAAAGAAGACAAGTGTAGATTTGGACCTACAGGATTGACCTTTGAATTTGTAGGATTTTAGAGGAGGACTAATTCAGGATCAGTGGGGAATGAGTCCCACCTATAGGCTGAAATTTTTTATTATGTTAGAATCCATTTCTTGACAACCAGAAAGCAGATTCAGGTCTTTTTACTAGTAGGAGGATTAATTCGCCATTAGTGGTGAATGAGTCCCATTGATGATCAATAGTGATTTCTACCAATTTTTAGAACCTTCCAGGATCAACATTCAACTTCCAGGTGCACTCTATTAAACCTCATTCAATTATGTTTACATTAGTTCATGTTTTTAATTCATTTTTGTATACCTCAATGTGTTTTCAAACATCGCATATTTTATTATTTTTACATTCATAATCAATCAATTTCATCACTTAGTTGCATTTAGATAATTGCATTTAGTCTCAATTCCATTTTGCATACCTTAGTTTGAGTGAACCACCTCAATTTTGGGGTTCTATCTCTCTCCTTTTAGGTGAAAGATCCTAAGAGTGGAAGAGAAGTACATAGAACACACGTCAAAATTGATGGTTCAACAGCCTACAGAAAAGACATGTAAATTGATAGCAACATCCACACTAGTTGACTCACTCAACTTCAGCTAAAAGTTGGTGAACAAATAAAGAGTGTACTCAGTATAAATGTCACAGCTCAACCTCGATGGTTGATAGAAAATTAAGAAAATTTCAATTTTCACATGATCGAATGGTGACAGTCACATTGTTCCTAGATTGGACTTCTACAACATTAAGAACTTCATAATATGGTGCCAAGAAAGCAACCATTTCCCTATAGTTTGGTGTGGATTTTAATTATTGAATCAGTCAACATTTAAAATGTAACACTTTTGTTTAGTCTATAGAGTCTATGCTCAATGGGAATGGTGATTCACCTTGCTCATAAGTGACTCTTTTACCATTTCCTTACCTTGTTGTGACTTATCCTTCTATCATGCATTTCACTTTACAACACTACAAGTATTTAATCCACCAATGTCAAATTGTTGTTTACTAATTCAAATATGTTTTACCAAAAAGCATCAACGAAGTCAAATACTCCATATCGACTTAATTGTTATGTATTACATATCATATATAGTGACCTTAACTCTTTACCAATATGTATAATAGTTGGCCTTTAGCATGCTTTTATATGTTGCATACAAATCGGCCTCTAAGCATTGCTTATATAAATATATATCCATATATTTACATATACATATATACATGTATATCATCTCATATATATATATATATATATATATATATATATATATATATATATATATGTATGTATGTATGTATGTATGTATGCATATGTTAATATATATATTTATATTATGCTAATAAAGTATGTTTACATTCAATATACCATTGAATACAACCAAGTTAACATTCTCATAGTAATAATAATTAAATCAATTATGTACATATATATATATGTATGTATGTATGTATGTTTACATATATCGATACATTCATATGTGCATGTTTGTTGTGAAACATACATGTATATTGAAACATGTATACATATGGATATATGCATATATATATCATATATACATATATATACACTTTTGATTGCACACCAAGCACATACACAATTACTATCATAAGTTGATAGGTACCTATGTTTGATATATCTATGCATATGAATATACATGGCATAATGTACATTTGATAATTCCATGTGCATAAGAAACCTATTCATAAGTGTGCATAGGTACATCTAACTATGTACCCTCATGTACACATTCCTTTATGCATATGGTCTATCATTGACATGCATATGTGTACATATACATACATTCCATGTGCGTTTAACTTATCATTAAAATAATTGTAATAAAAGGAAGAACTCACAAGCTCAAATAGATAAACATCACCTAGTAATGAATTGAATAGTAATCACGACTCTTACAAATACAAACACGCCAAACTAAGGATTACTTACCAACTTCCAATATAATAACTTTACTCAAGCATACTATTGTGATTGTGTGTAAGGTCAGATAGGTTACGTTATTGGTTACCTAACCAAGATATTCTCTTGAGTGATACTTCCCCTCCACCTGGAGGAATTGAGCATATACCTACATCCAACTATCATATTCCCGTGGTAGTCAACTTTTCAACAAAACATTCCTTACACATAATACATCTCCATTGTTAGAATATCAATTCAATAACCATTAATTTCACATAGATGCATTTCTTCACATATCATTAAATGAGATAGAATTCATTCATAATTTAGTGATAAAAAAGTGCAATCACAATTTCTTTATCTTCAAAATTCAAATTATATTCACATTTACCCTATATAGTAATAGTAAATAGTAAGTACACAATTGCGGTGTAACCATTTTCTATTTATAGATTATTGTAGGTCTAAATCCGAAAACAAATATTTGTAGGTAAAGGATTAGAGCATAAATAGAGGGCTACAAATTTAATTTTAATAGTTTTGGAAAAGACTACCAAGACCTATTTGCACTATGGTGAACCTATCCTTCAATAAATCTCAAAAAAAAAAATTGGTGATAGGTGCATGTCTCCTTACCCTTCCCAAATCTTCTTGCAAACTATGATTTCAATTTATGTACTTTTGGGAATTTGAATTTTATGTTCTAGGTGTTTTAATTTATGTAGTTAAATGAGTATTTGAAACATATATTTTTGGGACCCTATGGACTTCTCTTGCACTTCTAGGGTTTTTCACCTAAAAGGAGAGAGATAGGGTCCAAAAATGCTTATGTAACACTCAAATTAGGATGTGGGTGATGTTTTATGATGTAAATGGAATGATATAAGTGAAATTAAGCTATAGATTTTGTTGATCAACTATATAAAATTTAAACAATAAGACTTGTTTGAAAACACATTGTGTTATGCAAGAATGAATTAGAAACTTAGGCAAATGAAAACCAAAAACTGATGAGACTAAATAGAGTGCACCTGAAGGAAGAATGATGTTAGCGGAAGATTTTGGAATGTCTTAAAAACCTTTTTTAATGGCCACTAGGACTCATTCTCCATGGGTGGAAAATTAGTCTACCTACAGGAATTTGTAAAATCAAAGGTTGATTATATGGAGTTAGATCTGCACTTGTGTCTCCTACAGGTATATGCTTCTAAAACTGCTAGATCTAGGTCTGAAAATGACTTTTTGTTGATTCTCTAACTTGAATGATGAAGGTATGACTTGAATTTCTTGGAAATTCAATATTCAATGATTCATAAGCCTCCAAGAGTCCTAAATCTACAAACAAACAAGACAAAAGAGAGATGTGTTGAATGTTAGGGCATGGGGGTTTTCCTTAGTGAAACCCTATTTAGGTAATTAAACCAAAGTGATGAAATAAAGTACTAAAACATGCAAAAATGGAGATGATTACCTTGTCATGAAGATTTTATCTTGAAATTATGCAACAATGGAGGAAGATTCAACCCTTGAATGATTTGGAAAGATAACTTGAAGACTTCTAATGAAGGAACCCCAAATTCCTTGACTTGGATGATAAGATAGAAGATGAATTAATGATGATGTATGTAAGAATGAATTGTTAGATGCAAAATTATGATAAAAAAACTTATTTATAGACAATTGTGCTTTAGTACTTGATAATACCTCATCACAAGATCATATGAAGTAAAATTAATTCAAATTTCACTTTATTTCCTGCTCAAAGGTCAAAATGGGTCTAGATAGGACTTATTCACCACACATGGTGAATGGGTCTTACTTGGATGGGACTGATTCACCATGCATGGTGAATGGGTCCCACAGGGGCCATTTCAACACCTAAGAAGCCAAGGAATTAGGAAATAAGGTCTAAAATACCATCTTTTTTGGTATTTGATAAATTAAAGCCTCAGGATGCACAATATGGGTCAGTTAGGACCTATTAATGATAATGTAAATGTTAAATGGTGCTTGGGACAAATAAATCAATGTGAAAGTGTGATTAATTACACTTTACAACAATAAAATGTGGTCCACACAGCCTAGAAAAGCACAAAAACCAATGTGAATGTGTAAATCACACTAAAACACTAGTTTATCATTAGTTTTACATTAAGAACCTTCTAGATTGATGTGATAATCTTATTAAACACATTTTATAATGTTGAATTAGGGAGAAATAAGTTAATTAAGTCTAGAAAAGCATGAAATCTTGTTACAAGACTTTACAACACCTTTACAAGATGACATTAGAAGCATGTTGTTTGATTGCAAGGGTCCAAGACCTAGTCTGGTCACATAAAATGCCTCACAACACTAGATTAGATCACCATTAAGTCCATTTAATCATGAATTAATCCCATGTCAAGCAAAAAGTCATTTTTTCTATGACACAGTATTGAAATTAATTTTAGTTTGGTTTCATATCTATCATATTGTCTTAAGTACTAAGATATAGGTTTGATTTACTCACCTTTGACATTGAAATTCAATCTTACACCTTGTGATCTCTTTCCTAATGAAATACCTTATCGAAAGGTACAAATAGAGAAAAATACCCCCTTACTCTTTAAGCACCCCATTTCCCCATATTTCATTTTAGTGAACATAAGTTAGAACAATATTAATGTACACTTAAAAAATTAGAAGAGATAAATCACATATCATCACCTAGAACACTAGATCACTAGTCAGGATCTGAATAGACAATGATAGGTGCCCTATTAGGATTCCTCACACGAGTAGGAAGGATGGTAGCTAAAACATGGTTGCACTTTCCATGCTCATGAGATGAGATTCCTACTACAACTATTGTTTGTGCTTAGCTAACACGAGAACCAAATTTTTCTCTCTCCTTAAGGGAATCTATGGCCTTTGTTGGCTCCTCTCTCATTGGCTATTGATCATCCTCTATATCCTTTGGTATGCCATCATCATTTGTAGGATCACCATCAATGACCACGTCCTCTCTCTCATCTCTATGACCTAGAAGAGGTTTGGTCTCACCTTGAAGATGATCGTTAAGGGAAACATGTGGATTTAATGCTCTCTTCCACCATCTCTCAAGACCTATATTAGTTCCCACATCATGCAATTCATATGGAGGATGTACATCCTAGTCCTCATCACATGTCATAAAAATTGACGTCCTTGATGGTAGGATGATGGACATCTCCTAGCTTGGAACCACTCCATGCAACTCTGAAGTATGTAGGTCATGGCTTAGGTGCTACCTAAACCTCCCCAAACTAACACGTTGTGTGATCATAATAATATCCAGAAAAATGTTATAGTCATTTCATCCAACCAATAATCTATCCTACTACATCCTGGTAAGTTGTCGTGTATGATCCAACCACTGTTTTCTTTATACTATATCATCCTCATCTAAGTGATCAAAATAGGCTCTCTAGTATAAAAGATCTATGCACTACTAGGATCATCTTAGTGCATAGCTATAGACTCTCGAATAACCAAGGACTTGTCGATCTAGTGCATGTTAAGTGCTTGAAGGTACACACCTAAAGAAGTGTACAATGTACTATATTGTGAAGATCTTGATAAAAAAAAGTGACCAAGATCATAATAAACATGAGGGAGCATACTTAAACACCATACATATATGATCTGATGTTGCTTCATATCACAAATAGTGGGGCTGAGACCCCCCTCGAGGTGTGTTCCTCATCCATAAAGTACAAGTGCTAGCACAATGATAACACACATAATCCATTGAAGAAATAGAGAGCAAGTATATGGAAGCCATTAGAGCTTGATGTGAGCTTGAGTATTAGCAGGAGAAATAAGGTAGTTGGTATGGTAGTGAATGTAATGCCTCATCTATCAACATGTGTAATCTTCTTTTATGTGGACAATCTCCCCTTGGATGGGTATCTGAAGAATCTAATATACATCCTCCAAGGTCACTATCATCTCCCTTGTTAGGAGATGAAAGGTGCAAGTATCTGGGTCCCATCTATCCAATAGCATCATCACCATTTCACAATGATACCTCATGGGTGGCATGAGGTATATCTAAAATAGTTTAGTAGTGTGAATTGTTTCCTCCTCTTTAGTCAATTGGGTAACCTACTAATGGAGGAAAGAGAGCAAGTGTACTCCCAATAACTACTAGGTGTTAGAATTCAACATGCTCTAATATCATGTCAAAATGATGGATGCTGAATCACCCAATGAAGCTACAGATGCTTCAAAGGATCTTTCCAAGAGAAATTACACCACACTGAAAGTGTTGCAACTAAGGGCTACAAAGAGAGATTACTATTGATCTACAACATTAGATCATAGATTGATATTTTATTGATATTGGATTATTACAAATGTACAAAATTCCCTTAATATAAAGGCATGAGAGAAAACCTAAGATGCATGAGATGTTGCCATGTGTCATGATCTAACAACATGTGACAACATGTGAACCTTGTCTAGAAAATTATTAAATGTTGAGATAACCTCTAGAAGGACAACTCGTCTTCTACAAGGAATCTTATCCCTAAAAAAAAGGAAGGGGATATTACCCCATTATAAAATTATTTATTAAAAATGCAACCTAGGACTAAATGATATATGACCTAAGTTAACTTATGCTAGTGTAATAAATAATTAATTACACTAACACCCCCCATAAGTTCAACTTAGGGAGGAAAATTAAATTATTATGAAAAGATGATGATGATGATGGGTCCTTAATATGAGGCCATGTTAGGTACCCATGTACATGATGAAGATGCAGAAAAATCTCCCACAACTGGAGAAAAGGGGAAAACCTAGTGGGAAAAAAACCCGTCTACAAAAAGGAGATGAAAAAGAAAAAAAATGTGAGATAGGATGGGAAGGATGGAGGACTTCCAAATACCCCCCAAGTACACCATCCATAACATAGATACAATACAATAGCCCTCCATAGAGAGGAAAGAGAGAGACAATATATCCCCCCTAGAACATGCGATCACCTACAGAAATGGTAAGTGTCTGAAGACATAGCATGATCCAATGTCGACAAACAACTTGTCTCCCTTTCAAAAGAAACAAAACCAACGGAAAGTGCAGAGATGCTTCCCATTCTAGATAGGAATTGAAGGAAGAAATGATGTAAGTTGATGATGATGTCTCTGAACTCTACTCATGTGTCTCCTTGTCTGAAGATGAAGATGCCACAATGAATGAAGAGGGTGACAAATTAGGACACTACAGAAACTAATGTTGAACAATATCCAAAGACAGTGAGATGGATACCATGTTAGAATTAAACATGCTCTAATATCATGTTGAAATGATGGATATGATGGATGTGATGGAGACTTGATAGCTCCCCTGAATGAAGTGTCCTAAAAATCACTGAAAGAAGTCTACAAAAAATGTGTCCAAACCACAAGTCTCCCATTAGGAAGAAACAAATCCAATGGTTGATTATGAAGAAACACCTAATTCTGAATGGAAGGACAGGGAAGAAGTCTCATACATGAGGTATTTGAGGAGAAACCAAGTGCCTCAAAGAAAGTCTCTAGATTCTCAATCAAGGTTGAGACAAAAGGATGTGGAGACTCAAGAAAAATCTCCAAAGTGGAATCTGAATAAATGAGTGATATCCCCTCAAGAATTTCCTCCAAACCTATAGAAGTATCCAAGTCAGTGATACCTGAAACAAAGCCATCATGTGATGTCAAGTCTAGAAAACTGAATGTGTCCTGATGAATGATGATGGTGGAAGCCTCAATCAATGATTTTGGACAAGGAATCACTGAATGCGAAGGGATACCAACTATCTCTCATGGAGAAGAAGCATCTAAGGGAACCTTGTCAACCTCTTCAGAACGTTCAAGGAAATCAACCTCCTGTACAACAATATCATCATGGGGTACTTGATCAGAGGAATGAAATTCTAAATCATGACCATTGAGGAAGGGTGGAGTGTCTGATCCTCCATACATCTCCCAAATCTTAGCCCAAAGGATATGAGGGCAATCACAATGATAAAAAACCTCACAATCAATGTGCATAGAAATGATCTCCAAGAAAGTGTATATGCTGCAACTCCAAGCAAATTCAAGAATACCTTCACTCGGATGCAGAACTATACCATACAAATGTGGCAATAGATCAAGTGATTGGAGGTGGTAGATGATCCCATCTTACCATTTCTTATAGTTACCCTTATGCAACATAACCAAAGAAGGTGTATATGCAAGCCCCATAATGGACTATCTCCAAAAATACAAAGAAACTGACCTTCAATATCAAATAGAAGCTTCCAAATATGATACGCAACTGAAGTGATGCTACCCAGATCAAAAAATATTTTCCCAAGCTTCAGGATATCCAATTTATTAAACAAATGTGCCAAACTAAAAATAAATACAAGAGTACCTAGAGCTAAAACTGATCAAGGGTTCTAGACTGATGAAAAAAGCTTTGAATCACCTTCTTGATGTCACTGGAATCACTAAAATCTGATGAATGGTTGTGAAGATATGATCCTTTGGGTCTAGATTAGGGTTTTGTCTTCAGTTGGCTATAGAATTTTCTGTGAGAAAATTTTCATAGAACTAATTTCACCAGTCGACAGTGCTTGTAATTCCCTTTCTAACAATATCTTGTTTGTTGATTTTTGATACCCTGGTGAAAAGTTATGATAAAATGAAAAAAAATCCTAGATAAAGCACTCTGGAAAAATATAGTCCTAGGGTGCTAAGAGTTGGTCACTGATATGACCTTAGTTGAATGTAAGGGAAAAAAAAAAAAGGTGCCACAACAATCGATGGCATGACAAAATTTTCTAGGCTGGGCAACCTATTCAATGGTTACTCCGCTTGGATAGAACGAAGTGCAGGGGCTCCAACAATGGAAGAGTAATTGGTGGCGGGGAGCTAGCGGGGAGATGGCTAGTCGGAGAAACGCCGATGGATGGGATCCAATGGAGATAGGAGCCCGGTTGGCAGAATGGGAGAAACACCAGTGATTGAGCTGAGAAGAATGGTCGGAGGGAGATAGAAACTGGCGAGGACTTCACATGGTGATAGAGAAAGGTACGTAGGAAGCCGACTATACACGGACCCAATAGAAGGTAGGGCTGATAGAAATATGGCCGAAAAACCTTTCAAATCAATAATAAATCTCCCTACAAAAAATATGAAATATAGCCGACAAGTGAAATATTTCTGTAAACTTTGCTAATGCCGACAAATATATATTTTTTGAATATTTCCTATGGCAATTCAAAAAAAAACATGCCGATAAATATAAAATTAAATTTGCAAAAAAAGATATATTTCTATGGAGATAATACTATAGCCCAATGAATTAAAAAATAAAACCCTATGCATGTCGATGGAGATGCCGAATGGATGCTAACTGAATATAAAATGCAAGTCACTATAAAAATAATTTTTTTCTAAAACTATATAAAAATAGCCAAATATATATTTTTTTCCAAACAATATAGATAAATTACTTTTTTTTTTTGAAAAAAAAGTGCCTGCGACTAAAAAAAAATTTCCTCAGAGGACAACTGATCGTGATGATTTTTCACTGCAAATTGTATGGATCATATGATTGATTTTACAAACCCAAAAATACCTTTGATGGCTCTCAGGTTGATGAATCCAATTTTGATGTATGATCAAGCGATCCTTAGGTTTCAAGGCCTTCTGAAGACAATGACAAGCTCGGATATGACTCTATCTCCTTCAAAAATCAGCTTGGTCCTCGGGTGGAGTCAAGTAGCCTTCAATGGAAACCTTCAAGCCTGCAAGAATCTCTCTAGGCCAACTTTCTTGATCTTGTGATGAACTCTCATTGGAATGGCTTTGATACCATGTTAGAATTCAACATGCTCTAATATCATGTTGAAATGATGGATGTTGAATCAGTCAATGAAGTTCACACTTCAAAGGATCTTTCCAAGAGAAATTACACCACACAGAAAGTGTTGCAACTAAGGGCTGCAAAGAGAGATTACTATTGATCTTCAATAGTAGATCATAGATTGATATTTGATTGATATTTGATGATTACAAATATACAAAATTCCTTGAATATATAGGCATGAGAGAAAACCTAAGATGCATGAGATGTTGCCATGTGTCATGATCTAACAACATGTGACAACATGTGAATCCTATCTAGAAAATTATTAAATGTTGAGATAAGTTCTAGAAGGAAAACTCATCTTCGAGAAGGAATCTTATCCCTACAAACAAGGAAGGGGATATTACCCCATTATTAAATGATTTATTAAAAATGCAGCCTAGGACTAAATGATATATGACCTAACTTAACTTATGCTTGTGTAATAAATAATTAATTACACTAACACTAGGAATGTGGTGGAATCTGAAATAAGAAAAGGAAATCATTAATAACATCACAAAAATAGTCAACAAAATAGATAACAACAATGCAAAACTTCCCTTAGATATTCTTCCCAAAATGGGATAGTGTCGTCATTTTTTCACAGGGTCACCAAAATGGGATAGGGTCACCATTTTTGGATGGGGTCCTCATGGTGTTTAAAAAAAGGCATAAATAGTGCACGATGTATAGAAAGATCATAGGGAGAAGGTAAGAATAACTCGCCTATAGCAGGATGTGGTTTCTTACAATTTTGGATTGTAAAACCTCTAATTGTGAAGGCTCATAGGGTCATTGGCTCGACATCTTCACTCCTCTAAAACAAGGTAATCTTCAAATGGTAAATGTCAAAATGATAGTCCAAATGTGATTTTGCACTAACATATAGTAATGTTTCTTAATAGTACATTTCACTCTTGAATTACTATATAATCGGGGCTAGAGAACTTTGTTTTCAATGTCGTTTGTTGTGTTGGATTTTTAGTTATATTCTCAATATTATCTAGTATTTATTGATAGATGGTATTGTGATCTCATAACCCTATCTTAAGCATTTCCATCAACAAAACCCTAGAAATTTGAGGGCCATACATCTACCCTTTAATTTTATCATCCATAAAAGTTTTACATGTTTTAAGATGATTTTGAATAGCTAACAAATCAATTTTGTAGGATATGGTCTGTAACATTATGGTTTTACAAATAACTACTGTGGGGGCTTCACTCTCCCTATTCATAAATGAATTACAATATCCATATGAGTATCCTTTTTATAAAGCATGATTTACTTTCAATTACCTTTTTTGGCATATGCATGTAGCATTATATGGCTACTAAAGTGGGGGCTAAATGTAATGTAGAAAATTTTACTCACTTATAGGTGATAGTACAATTTCATGCTTAGTTTTGACCTATTTTAGTGACCTTACATTTATGCATTTTTGCCCTTCCTAAATAGTCCCTAATTTCCTTTATTATGCATCCCAAGGCCTTTTTAATCATTTTCGACACTAAAACATAAATCAAATAAATGCATTCAACCATAAATCTATGATGGATCCTGTGTGTCTTTGACTTTTTGGCTAGGACCCATTCACCCAAAGGTCCCCTTTAAGTGAAAGACCCAATTTTAGATATATTTTTGGTGGTATTTTATTGATTCAAATTCAACTGGTAACTGTTAGCTATTAGGAACTAATATTCGAGAAATTGGTGAAAAATCTTATAAAACCTATTCCTTTCACCATTTCAAACTAGATCCTTTAAAGAGAAAGAAATCAAGCAAGGAGATAATATTTAAGCAAGCAAAGTTGAATTCTTGAAGAAAAACTATTTCTAATTGTAAGTATTCAAGTCCATTTTTAGAGTTTGATCTATCTTTTGTCACATGACTAAAAGTTGATTCCAATAGAAAAACATGATGGATTATAGGTGCAGGAGATGATTGGCCATTTCCAGTAACCTAATTACTTATTTCCTAGTTTTCTCATCCTCAAGCTTTGTTCTACTAGCATCCTACTACAAGGTATCACCATATTTCAGATTTATTTGGGGTGTTTTTACTTCTCCCTAATTGAATCTTTTCATTGTTGTTGATCATCAAAGCATTTTCCTCTCTGACATTCTTATGGGAAATTCAGCAAGTGGGGGACAAATTGTGTCTCACTAAATACCTCTAGGTTTTTTATAGAAATTTGGCTCTTCTTTGGGGTTTTGAGATAAGGGGAGAAGGAGGCATAAACATAAAACATAAAATGTGATGCACCAAAGATTTTACATAATTTCAAACACAAAGCATTCCTATGATTGATATAAATAGACACAGAACACCACAACCCCTCATTTTTTGAAAGAGAACAAACAACAAAAGCTAACTTCAAGCACAGTGCAAACTTTCAAATATTTTTGTAGGTAGTGTTCATTAAGGTATGATCAAACATAAATATTTTCTATGGGTAACAAAACAATATCCTAGAAATCACATGAACTCTTCCTCCTAATACATCATAGGACAATAAAATAAAAACTTTTAGAAAAATAGAGAAGTCCAATGACATAGTCCTATTTTCTTAAGACACTACTCTATCATATGAGCATAAAGCATAGAAATACACTTCTTAAACTACTCATATATAGCTTGCAAGACATAGTGTTTCATTCAAAACGATAATATAAAGAAAGAAAACTTGAAAAAGGCCATACATGCATAGTCATAACAATTTCTTCTCAATATTTCACTCTTTTAAATATCAAATAAACTTTGAAAAAGAGGTCGGATGCCAATCTAACAATAGTTTAAACTTTAATAGATATAACATGCCAAAGTAAATTAGTTGTGCAACTTGCTTCTGAAAATAATTCTAAAACCCTAAGAAAACTAAAGAAACCTTTTTTAACAAAGAAAATATCACTTGGAAAATCCTTCTTCTTTTGTATCATTTCCCTCCTTATATAGCTAGAACAAAAGATACACGCCGCCTTAGCTCATAAGTTATTTTCTCCTGGTCTTGACAGTTAATAGCACACAATCCAATCATAGATCTTTGGTTAGGTTGCAACAGTATTTGCACCACAATTCTCAGCTATTGCATTAATATACTTTAGATATTTTAGCAAAGATAGAGGCTCATAAATGATCAAATCCTAAAAACAACAACTTGGAAAAAGGCCTAGTTGATTGATCACATCACTCCTAGGCACCATCTCAAAACTTCCATCATAAAAATTGAGAAAAAGAAAAGAAAAGCAGGAAGCTCTGACAAACTCCTCAATCAACTTGCTACATAGGAGGTGCAAATAGCTCGTGGTGAAAATATGATGTGTCAACAAGGCTAAATCTCTAGAGCTTATGATTATACCTCTCAAGAAAGTGTTCAAAAAGTCAACACCTGCCCTGAACTCTCTCCCAAAAAGAAGGCGAAAGATGAAAGTTTCCCATCCAAAATGTGGTGCGTTGCACATCTTTCTGATGATTCTATTTGAGCATGGGTGCACCCAAAGTTGAAGACATTTATGCAAACCAAAAATTGAAATGAGTGAGGTAGAAAAAGTAATTTATAGTTTTGGAAACTCATAGGGGTCTATGCTCTGTGAAGATATGAATCTAGGCCTCTGGTTGTTCTTGGAATTTGACGAAAGCAATACACTGAACCTCCCAATCTACATTAGTTGGTAGAACAAGGGTCTAGATCTTCCTATATGCTTGGTCGAGATAAAAAAATCTCCTTAAAAGAGATGACCCCCCATCTGGAAAAAATTGCACCTAGGTGATAATAGAGTTGAGAAAGAGGGTAAATCCCACGCTCAACATCATCCACTGTGGGTGCGATACTCAAGCTTGGAATTTTTGTGGTGGTTTGTATTTTCCATCGGATTGCATCATTTATTTGCTCCATTTTTATTGCATATTCATCTAGTGAAAGAAAAGGAGGCAACCTGAAACCAACGGGTATATGTAGGATCATGATGGGCCAAAAAGTGGGGATATGATGGGTATGTGTAGGGTATGTGCCTGACAATTTTTTTTACCCAAAATTGATGAAACGAAAAGGGTTTTTAAAGGATATTCTCAGCCTTCCACTAATATAAATTATGCTTTACTTTGAATTTAATAAATAATTATTATTGTAGATACATAAAATGGGTCATATCTAATTAATCCTAGAATTTAATTAAATATTTATTATTTAATTAATTTCTCTAAAGTCTTCTACATATGATTAAATTTAATTAATTTAATTATATTGTTCATTCAATTTATTCTTCTATCATAATTAAATAAATCAATTTTATTTAATTATTTCACATTCATGTCCACTTGATTAATTAAATAAATACACTTTATTTATTTTAATTAATTATCACTTTTTGAATTTAATTAAGTCTTTTTGATTTAATTAAATTTAAATATTTCTTTTCAAATCTTTCTTCTAGTTAATTAAATATCTTATTTAAATAAAACAAAATCTTGCTTTTTATTTTCTTCTATTTTTCTTCAGTCTTATCCATCCTCAACCGTTCGATTTGTCAGGAATTTTCAAAATCGTTTATCATATTAGCCAATCAAAAGCTTTTGAAAAACTCTATAAATAGCAAATCCAATCCAAGCAATGGTTACAACACACAATAGATGAATTAGAGATTAATTGCATTCTAGCATTCTAGCATTTTAGCATTATCATTATAGTTTTATTATTCATAGCATCATCATAATTTTTCATCTTAGCAATAATGTTTTAGAATAATCATGTCTTAGCTTAGCATTACATGCATTTCATATTAAAATCTCATTTTCTAAGAAGACTGTTCGTTGAGCCTAGCATACAATCTGAGAGCCAGCTAGAATTAATGAAAACACTGGAGATAGAGGATGATAGGACGACATCGATAACAAGATACTGAGTTTGCAACCTCTATTATTTTCATATTCTATTTTTGATATAATGTCTTATTGGTGTGTTTGATTCATTTTTTTAACATATTTAACATGCACAAAAATTGACCACACATTATTGGCACCCACCGTGGGGCATTGCCCCATTTTTAATATTTATCTGTAGGTTTTCTAACAAGATTTCGCTCTCTGGAATTTGGATTTTGGACAAAATTTTCTGTTTTAGCACATATGTGGATTTCGGAAGCGCATCTGCAGGTTTTTAAAGCCCATCTATGGTTTCTTTCAACACTTTTGTAGGTACTTTGGTGCATCCAGGAACTATTTAGCTGCATCTAGGAACTGTTTCGGCACATTTACATGACAAAATGGTGCGTATACCCAACTTAGTTTGTTAAAAATTTCTGAAAAAAAATAAAATAATAAATAAAAAATTAGATGCATTATGTTTTAGTGCATTTAGGAGTTTTTGTAGCACATTTGGGACTTTCTGTAGTGCATTTACGATCTGTTTTGGTGCATTAAATTTTTTTTGTTGCACATAGAGGGGATCTTTTGGCGCATACATGTTGTAACTAAATAGGTTTCTAAGTCTAACACCTTCCGCAGATAGAACCTTTTTCTGTCATAAAAAGAACCAATCTAGGATAGTCACAGCTAGTTTTAAAAGGAAGCAACCCTAGGATAGACATGGATTTAAAATAAAGCAATCTAGGATAGTCACCACACACTGATTTTGCAGTTAAAGTGAATCCCATGCTTTTTGTGAAGCAACATCTTCACGTAGTTTAGATCATTGTGATTTGAGTTTTAAAAAGAATAGTGTCTATTGTGTTTGTGGCAATAGGTCTATGCTCTCCCCTTAACTTGGGTGATCAGAATACCAGACTTTCCTTTTACATTCATGCAATTTTACTACTTTATTACATCCTATAGAGGGCCTACTCTTGTGGGAAAAAGTACTCACCCAAGAGGAACGACTCAAGTGGGTTCAAGCCAAAGCCAGACTATTTCGCCCACTATAAAATTTAAAGCAAATAAGGGGAAATCCTTTTTTTTCCAGTAGTGTACAAGATAACCATCTCCAAAGCCTTTGTTCTAAAGGTTGGGAGGTCTCCTGAGGGATTTTATTATTGCTACACCGAATGGAAACCCTTACTAAAAACCTAGTGTAGTATCCAACCGAAGTCAATTTCTGAACATCATAATAATCATAGTGCAAGGGGAGGGAAGAATATACCCCCAAGATACTCACCATATAACTGCCAAGGACCATTTGCTCAGGGGATCTGGTATCCACTTCCATCACTCTAAGTATGCGCCTGGAAAAGACAAAAACATGGGCGCCCCTTCGGGGGTGACATGACTGTGTGAGTCGACGCAGTTCTAAGATGTGGGTTGTCTATTATTATGATGACCTACTTGAGTATTAAGAGTGAGTCTGCTTGAATTTTTTGTCATGTGTAAAACCTGTGAAAACACTTTTTGAGGGAAATTTTTGAAACATACACTTGGTGTTTAGTATAGGATTTCAAAACAATTGTTTTCAAGTGTTTGTTGTGTTTTCAATCACACTAATTCAGATAAACGATCATCCAAAATCAACATGTCAAAATTTAGCTAAAATTACTCATAAACTGTTCAGAAAGTTACCTTGGAAAAACTGTTTTAGCGCATCTAGGTTATATTTTGGTGCATATAAGGTCTGTTCTAGCACATTGACTGGTTAATTCAAAGCTTTTATGGTCTATTTTATCGCATTAAGTCTTTTAGCACATACATTGGCTATTCTGAAAACAAAACTTTTTGGTCACTGTCACAACATTTTTTTTGCAATGCATATAGGATACAGAGTAACACATCTGGGATATTTTGAAGCGCATTTGAGCATTTCTCTGGCACATACCCCTGTTTATAAAGCACATATAGGAAACATAAAAGCACATCTATAATTTTTCCTGAATCATTGTTTTTCTTGACAGATATGAGCTTATAGCAATCTCAGTCCAGTAATGTATCAACATTTTCTCTCATTCTTAGGGACTGGAAATCTACCAAGTTTGTCAAGAAATCAATTACCAATAGGATCACGAAACCAAAAAAACCTCTAAGTTACAAGAAAACCCTACAACGAAGGAAGTTTTTATACGAGAGTCAAAACGTCTTGCTCCATTATCATAAATTTCTCCATAGATACCAAGATTTTGTAAGAGGATTTAATGATGAATACGCTATGGACCCTCTAGATTCACAAGCCTATTTTCAAAGAAGAGCCCTCTCTTAATGGCACAATCACAATCAGGCTCTTAATTTCAACTATATACCACAACCTTCTATTGAATATTCCACACATCCTAGTCAAATACTTCAGTGAGTTGAAATGGGCTATATGATATATTGATCATTCTTTGAAAACAAGGATCAAATCCTACAAGTGGACCTTTCATCAAAAACTTCTAAATTCTCGGTTCAACTTCTCCCAATAGGATTTTGACATCCTTTATCATTGGAAGCCACAACCACGAATTAGGAAACATAGTTTTGATCATCTCATAATATTTTCATCTTATTAGATTAAAACATCATCATTGATTGCACTCATCAAACTATGATCTAAGTCTAGGAGAACACCTTGAAATCATATGCCTATTTTTACACAATCACAATACAATAAACTGAAGGGAGATATTCAATAAGAAGATCATACCTCAACAACTCAAAAGGAAGGTGAAAATAGTGACTCCCTTTATAGTGTGAGTCAAAATCCTCTTTTTGAAGACAACATGACCAAAGGAGCAAAAGATCTATTTACTTCTGATAGAGATCTGAGAAAAACCCTTGAGGATAGTGAGGATGAAGAAGAACATCACCTTAAAGAAAAAAAACAAGATCCTAAATTTCTAAGAGCAGTAGAAAAGATCGTAGCACAAGACAAACAAAAATATTTCCTATTTTTGGCCGATAAAGGAGCTAAACTACCTCATGATTTTGATACTAAGAACATAAAGAGTAATCCTGATGAAACACCATTATCTGATCTTAGTGCCTTGACCCAACATGTTAAAACATTAGAAGTGAAAATTAAAGATCTACAAGGGGGAACCACAACAAAGACATACGCTCTTGATGATATTTTTCCATATCCTTTTGATCGATGTCTCAACATGATTCTGTTTCCTAAGCATTGTGAAATTCCAAAGTTTGATCATTATAACAGAAAATCGGATCCCACTGACCATATTAGAGACTTTTGAAACATGACTTTAGAATTCTCTCATGAGGATACATACTTAATGCGTTTGTTCCCATGAAGTCTTCGAGGCCAATCTATGGAATGGTTATCAAAAATTACACCGCCTGTCAAAAAATTTGAGGAATTGATCAACGAGTTCATCTCTCAATATTCCTATAACATACAACACCAAATCACAATGATTGATCTATGGAAGGCTAAGCAAAAACCTGGTGAACCGTTCATCACATTTCTTCAGAGATGGAGAAGATTGTTTGCTAGATATACACGTCATGTTCCTGAAAATGAAAAGATCACTACATTCATAAATAGCTTGGATCAAGAGATTATTTATAGTCTAAATCTTCATTTTCCTCCCTCTTTTCAAAAAATGATTGAAAATGAAATCACAATTGAAAATGCATTAGTCCAGAGGGGGATAATCAAACTTGATAAATACAATCCTAGCTCCTCAAATCACCACAATGACAAATCTAATTTTCGGACTCACAACAAGAATGTGGTGAATGATGGTGTTGTAGATGCACATCATGTCTCACCTAAGCTAGTTGTTCTTAGTGTTCCTCGCAACAACTACAACAATTTCAACTCGGTTATGAATCAGGGAAACAATCCTCCTCCTCTGAGGAATAACCAAAATCCAACTTTTGTTCCAAATCAAAGTAATACCAACAACCAAGGGTATCATGGAAACAACAACAATAACACCTTAGGAAATGCATCAAACATGAATCCACAGTGATCTTCATTTTTCTCCAATCGAAGAACTTTTACTCCATTGGGGCAATCTCTGGAATCTACCCTTAAAGACTTGATGGCAAAGAACATTATTACCCTACCACCTCAAAGTAATTTTGAACCTAGTGTGAAGCTGCCATCATGGAATGATGTGTACTATTGTGAATATCATAGATGTAAAGGCCATCGTACGAATAATTTCCAAGCCTTGAAGAACGCTATTCAAGATTTAATCGACAAAGACATTGTCACAATAGAAGGGAACTAACAATCAAACGAAGACCACCAAGCATTTTGAAATCCTTTGACCAACTATCAAAAGGGTGAGTCTTCTGGAAAGAATGTGAATCATGTCGATGAGCATATAAGCAATCATATCTACACTGATGACGAGTGGGTTAATGTCATAAAAGTCAAAGACAAAGCAGAGTATCAAGAAGTTAACGTAACAACAAGGGCACAAGCTAAAGTTGTCCTAAAAGGAGCTCCTTCAAAATCCATTGTGCCACTACCTCCACATCAATATGATCTTTAATCAATCAACTTGGAAAAAATTCTGCTCATATCTCTATCTTAGAACTTCTGAAGATTTCCCCAGTGCATAAGGAAATTCTAGACAAAGCCCTCATTGAAACAACTATATCTGATAATCTGAATATGGATCAATTTCAAGCCATGGTGGGACATTTTTCCTCACCCACATGCATTTCATTCTCTGAAAAAGATGATGTTTCCATGACACATCCCCATAATTCATCATTATACTTAGAAGTCATGGTCCACAAGTTTCATGTCATACGAGTTCTAATAGATGGAGGTGCTGGTTTGAACATATGTAGCATGAACGTAATTCTGGCTTTAGAATTTTCTGAGGATTCCATTGATCCCAGAAGAAAGATCACCATTAAAGCCTATGATGATGAGGAAAGAGCATCCAAAGGTTTTATCATGTTACCAATCAGAGTGGGGCCAGTTATTAAAAATACTTTCTATCAAGTGTTAGACTGTGATCTCGCCTACATTATATTGTTGGGTCATCCTTGGATCCACGAAATGCAAGCTATACCATCCACATACCATCAATGTCTTGATTTTCCTTATAAAAAATAGGAGATCATGATACCAGCCAATAATTCTCATAGTCCAAGTTGTGCCAACATTAAATCTATTCAAGACACTTTGTTTCCCAACAATCGAGAAGCAGCTGCTAATACTTCTCTCAAAGTTGATACACAAATCAGTCAGACAACCAAAAGCTTTGACAAGCAATTACAGTTCAAGGATAATGGAGTAGGAGAATATTCTCTCTGTCTGGCTAATATTCCTACGTCACCTCGGTCACATGGACAACCTTCTATCACACTCCATCAGATATTTGTACTGTGAACATCAACACAATCAGCGGCAGAACCAATCACAAAGTTCAATGGAAAATTTATCAAAGAGAAATTCCCAATGGAAGATCCTAAGGATAGTGAAATGCTAAAATGGCTCTATAGAGATGAAGATGAAGATGAAATAGTTCTCAATATCAAGTTACCAATTGATAAATATGGTAAAGGATATTCAATCATGCAAAAGATGGGCTATGAGGGTAATGGTCCTATCAGAAAAAGAAAAGGAGTAGTTGAGCCTATTGATCCTCCAGGACTTGCTGCAAAAGATAGAACATGACTAGGCTATGATACTAGCTTGAAGGAAACAACATCCAAACAATTGAATGATACTGTACTCACATTGCAAGAAACTTCTGATCTAAGGGAAGCATGCTTGACAGAAATTTAGAATTTCATCAATAATAACTCTGACACAGACTCTGGAGAATACAAATGGGATACCATCCATAATGATGAATTTTGGAGGGAAAAATAGGTTGATGTGATACACACGTATACGCCTACTCTAATCAAAGTAGAAGCTTCAGGGACCCAACCACACGAATTTGAACTACAACGCAACTATGATTCTAGTGATACCAAGTCAGATTTAATCGAACAAGACTATCGTGAGGACAATACCATCATTGATCTACCTCATACCTCAGATCCTATAGACACCTCTGTTATGACCATAACCATAGCCGACTTCACACAACCTAATGACCTGCTACCACCAATACATCTCAAACTCATTGACTAGGATCTATCTGAACCTCCCGATATATCTTTGTTCCCAACCAACGAATCTATCGTAAACTTCCTTTCCACAGATGATGTAAATGATTGTTCCACTAGCAATTTTCAGCACAAGATCCTTAGTCAGGAGTGTGTCAAGTTTTCTAGCTACAAAAGTAAAAATAAAAAAGAAAGATCTAATGGTGAAAACCATAATCTGGCAGTATTAGATCAAACAAAAGATGAAACAAAGAGCATATCAAATGGTGAAAACCTTTTTAAGGCACCAGATGATGGGATACTTGCAACTCTCCCAGAGCACTATCATGAGAAATCACCTATCTTAATTTAGCCTACAAAAGTAGTTAATCTTGAAACTACATAGAAACCAAGGATTCTACAATTAGCTGCATCAATGACAAATAAAGAAGTACCTAAGTTCATGGAATTTCTTAGAGCAAATCAAGTCAACTTTTCCTGGTCTTATGTAGACATGCCAAGTCTTGATCTGGATCTTATAATGGATCACTTGTCCGTTAAACCAGGAGTAAATCTTGTGAAAAAAAAACATAGAAAGATGCATCCTCATGTGGCACTACTAGTTAAAGAAGAACTTAAGAAACTCCTTGATGTGGGAGTTATAAGATCAATTGACTATGTAGAATGGATCTCCAACATTGTTCTTGTATCCAAACCTGACAAAAGTGTTTGAGTGTCCACAAATTTCAAAGATCTTAATAAGGAATGTCCTAAGGATGATTTTCCTCTTCCAAGCATTGATACTATAGTTGATCTAACGACTGGCCATTCCATGTATTCACTAATGGATGGTTTTTCTAGTTATAACCAAATCAAGATTTCACCAGAAGACCAGGACAAAACAACTTTCACATGTCCCTGGGGGACTTACTGTTGGAACGTCATGCCATTCAGTTTAAAGAATGTTGGGGCTACATATCAAAGATATATGACTAAAATTTTTCATGACATGATGCACACATTCATGGAAGATTATGTCGATGACATACTTGAAAAATAATACACAAGAGAAGGACATCTCGAGATATTATCCAAAATATTTGCAAGGTTGGAAAAGTTCAAAGTTCACCTCAACCCTAAGAAATGTGTTTTCAGAGTCATATCTGGAAAACTCTTGGGATACATAGTTTCAGCAAAAGGAATTGAAGTAGATCTCTCCAAGGTACAAGCAATCATGGAAATGCCTCCACCAAGGAATACCAGTTAGTTGAGATCCCTACAGGGACGATTTCAATCTATACGAAGATTCATTGCACAACTAGTAGATAAATGTCTACCTTTCACACATCTACTACATAAGAATGTTTCTTTCAAATGGGATGATAAGTGTGAAATGGCCTTTCAACAAATCAAGTAGTATTTAATGAACCCACCAATTATGATACCACCAAATCTAGAAAAACCACTCATCTTATACATTACTACCACATAGATGTCCTTGGGGGCATTGTTAGCATAAGAAGACTCTAAAGGAAAAGAACATGCAATCTATTATATTAGTCAAACATTAACAGGTCATGAACTCAACTACACTTTCATTGAGAAGGCTTGTCTAGAAGTGGTCTTTGCTTTGCAAAATTTTTGACACTACATGTTAACTCATACAATTAATCTTGTTGCAAAGATTGACCCACTCAAATATATGTTAAGCAAGGCCACATTAACATGAAGATTAGCAAAATGGGTCATGATCTTAAGTGAGTTCGATATTCATTATATTGATCGCAAAGCAATCAAAGGACAAGTTATTGCTGACCAACTGGCTAAAGCACCCCTACAAGTAGAACATCCCATGCACATTGAATTTCTAGATGTTGATGTCTTCACAGAAGAATCAAAGCAACATTGATCATTATATTTTGATGGCTCATTTACTCAACATGGCTCAGGGGTGGGCATACTCTTTGTCACCCCTCAAGGAAATACCATTCCTCGATCATATCGGCTAATGTTTCCATGTACTAATAACATAGCCGAATATGAAACTTTAATCACTGGATTCAAAATACTATTGGAATGGAGAATCACAAAATTGCAAGTCTATGGTGACTCACAGTTAGTCATTAACCAAATCATTGATGACTATCAGACCAAAGATGACAAATTGTTGCCATA
This sequence comes from Sequoia sempervirens, assembly GCA_007258455.2. Taxonomy (NCBI): domain Eukaryota; kingdom Viridiplantae; phylum Streptophyta; class Pinopsida; order Cupressales; family Cupressaceae; genus Sequoia; species Sequoia sempervirens. The sequence continues at coordinate 265,785,584 of VDFB02000008.1, read as the reverse complement.
GAATAAAATGGTTGACGATTTCAAAAAATAATTTGTAGACATCAAGTTCATTCAAATTCCAAGGCTTGATAACAAGGCATCTAATGTTATGGCCACAATCACTTCATTGTTACAACTCCCAAAAACTCAGGCTCACTACGAATCTTTGGTGGAACAATCATTTACGCCTGCCTATGACACACCTAAAATACAAATCATTTGCCACTTAGTAGGATCCGATTCACCTTGGTATGGTAAGATTTATGCCTAGCTAAAAGATGACATCTTACCACTTGACTTATCCCGTAACCAAAAGTGCAACTTTATCCGCCAATCTTCTCGCTATACCCTTATCACTGACACTCTCTATCGTCATGGTCTTGATGGTACTTTACTTCGATGTCTTGAATGTGACGAATCTAATAAGGCTTTACAAGAAGTTCATGGTGGCATTTTTGGTACTCATTCAAGTGGACTAACCTTATCTAATAAATTGATTAGAATGGGTTACTACTGGCCTACAATGGAGAGGGAATCATTCACTTTTGTAACAAAGTGCTCTAAATGTCATATACATGGAAATATCATTCATGCACCAGCACAGGAACTATAGCCATTTGTACCAACCTAGCCATTCTCTTAATGGGGGTTGGATTTAGTTAGCAAGATTCATCCTTCATCCTCGAATGGACACAAGTTCATCATCACAGTGACAGATTATTTTACCAAGTGGATTAAGGAAGTCCCTCTCACTAAGGTCACCGGAAAAAAAATCTCATCATTCATACTTAACTATCTCCTTTGTAGGTATGGCATTCCCAACTCCATCATCATAGATAATGGATGGCCATTCAAGAATCAAGATGTTGACAAACTTTGTGAGAGATTCCATATTCAACACAAATACTCAACACCTTATTATCGACAAGGGAATGGCCAAGTAGAGGCCTCAAATAAAACAATATTAAATTTTTGAAGAAGATTGTAAATGATGCAAGGAAATATTGGAACATCCAACTTAATCCCGCATTATGGGCCTACCAAACTAGTATCTAAATGCCAATAGGATCAATGCCATTTGCTCTTGTCTATGGAGTAGAATCCATTTTACCACTAGAAGTTGAGATCCCATCACTTAGATTATCACTGAAAGGTCTCATAACAGATGATGAATACAAAATTTCTCAATTGCAAGAACTGGAACTTCTTGATGAAAAGAGACAACAAGCAGCTAATTATTTGAAAGCCTATCAACAAATGATGTCTCACGGTTGTAATCACATATTCAAACTATATACCTTTCAGGTTTGTGATCTTGTTCTAAAATAGAACCCACACAATCAACAAGACAGAGAGAAGAAAGGAAAATTTGAACCTAATTGGCTGGGTTTGTACGTGGTCATAGTAGTATACAGTTTAGGAGCATACAAGTTGTCAACGCTAGAAGGGGACCTATCTGACGAACCCATCAATAGCATGCACCTGAAAAGGTGTTATGTCTAAAGCAGTTTATCATCATCTCTAAAAAGTCCTGAAGAAATACAAAAACATCAAAAAAAGTCCAGAAGAAATACAAAAACATCAGAAAAAGTCCTGAAGAAATACAAAAACATCAGAAAAGTCGTAAAGAAATACAAAAACAGCAAAAAAATTCCTGAAAAAAATGGTTACCTTGGTGAAAACCTAGCAAACAAGCATCTCGGTAATGACAAAAAAAAAAATTAAAAAAATTAGAAGAATGCAATAAAAACAAATAGTGAAAATCTAGCAAATAGACGCTATTTGTAGTTCTCCATCTATTAGTTCAATTTTTGCACTAGGATTTCATTTCATGCATCTTTCCTTCATCTTAGGGTCATACCAGCATCATGTTACCATCATTTTCCTAGAGCGATAACGTCTTACCAGGGCTTGATTATTCTACATATCCATTTCAGCAAGTTGTGTCAAATACTGGGGACAAATGTTGACATACTTTGGGGCAACCAACTTTCAGGTTCTACCAAAATAGCTTGACAATGATATAGAACTCAGTCATGTGAACAAACAATGAAATCACATGAACAACTATCCAACCATTGATTCACATCACAATGGTTTTTCATAAAAATAACATATCATGACTCATATCTAGATGATCTAACATCTGAATAATGATTGAAATATCAGTTCTACATTTTGAACAATGATTGTTTAATTTTTTGATATCATCTCTTTGGAGCACACTCAATGATGTACTGAACTAGAGTGGCAAGGAATGAGGATGATTTTTCTTTGTCTGTTGTCTTGAGGTTAACTATCGATTTGATGCAAAAATGTCATGAAACATGATTTCCAAAACATATCATTGATGACAAATCCACATTTGCATCAGAAGGTGGTTAGTCTTTGTCTTTTTATGCAAGAAATACTCAAGTCACCTCGGTTCAATTATACCTTGACGCTTGTGTTCGCTTGCTATATCAAAAATCATGAAAGTTGTACTCAGGTCATCATTGGTGCTAATCTCCCCTATGATGCTTGTACATACTTTCAACATTTTATAAGGCTCTATGATGATTCAAGAAAGCTACCCAAAGGCTCGGCAAACAATTGGTTTTATTTAGTTGCATTTCATTTAGATCAATGTATATATTTGCATACTGGATTCGCATTAGAGTTTTAAACAAAGCTGAAAAAATAAATCAACGGTTGTCATGTCTCTTTAGACTATATGTGGAGGAAATTTGGACATTTTTTTCATCCTCATTTCATTATCATTTATCCTTCATGATGCATTATCATTTTATATTTCACATCATTTCATTGCATATCATGGGACATTCTCCTTTTTATCATCGTTGTTTCATTCCCATATCATTCTGATCCTTTATCATTTCGTATCATTCATTTATTCATTTAACCATTTTTCATTCTTATCCTATCCATCATTTTCATTTTACATTTCATCCTTTCATATCATTACATTTCATTTTATCTCATTACATTTTACATATCATCTCATTTTCATATAATTACATTTCATCTTGTTTCATCTCATCTCATTTCATTTCATCATATCATTCATTTTCCTTTCATTTTATCATTCCATATCATTTTATTACAGTACATTGCATATCATATCATTCAATTTCATTTCATTTTTCCATATCATTTTACATTTTCATATTAGTACAGTGCATTTTCTATCATATCATTATTTAATCATTTTTTTTTGTATTCCTCATAATTTTCTCATCATTATCATATCCTCATTATTCATATAATTATCATTTATCATCATCTCATTAGCTCATATCATTTTATCATCTCATTTCATCTCATAATTCATTTTCTTTTACTATTACATTTCATTTCATTTTATATCATTACATTTCATTTCGTTTTATCATTCCATCTCATTTTATCATCTCATCAATCCTTTTCATATTCATTACATTTCATCATTTATCATTCACATCTTTTCTCAGTTTCAATACCATTTTATTTATCATTTTTCGTACAACATTTGATTCATATTACATATCATATGGAAAATTCATCATGCATTTCATAAACACAACATCACATCATCATCATTTATAACATTTTGGAAAATCAAAACACAAGAATTTCATATAAACATTACATTTCTACATCATTAACAATTCATGTCATATATCATATCATCTCAACATGTTGCATTTTTTACCATCATCATCCACCTACATGAGATCATCAGTACACATCATATTGCTTATCATCATATCATAATCATATCACATCATCCTATAAATCGTGTTAGTAGATCATCCCAACTATATATCAAAATCCATATCACATAAACAAGGAAATAAATGTATATCCATCTCATATCATCATATCAAATGCAACCTATCATCAAAAATCATTGCCGATGCATATCATCGCTCATCAAAAATACATACAAATGTCCAATAGTCCAATGACACTAAAAATTCTAAAGAGATACATGAGATATGATCAAAAATAAATATACATGCTCCAAGAATATGAAATACATCACATAAAATCCTGCATACATCAATCACAGCTGGCTAGTGGAAACCCCTGATGGAGCTGGTCTCACGGATGGTGGCCTACCACTAGTCCCTGCATCTGGATCCCATCAAGGCCCAGTAACCCCCATTTTGTGTGTCGTTGTCCATGTCCTACTCTTGGTCCTAGTGTGGGACCATGGGAAAGGCTCTTTGCGCTTAGGAGGACACAACTCCTCATATCGGACTCGATAATACTCTACCTCTCTAGCCATCTCGAAGACCTTTGCAATGACCTCTCGTAAGGATGCACTCTCCATGGTACCCATCAGCCTCTAAGCAACACCCTCGGCCTCTATCGCCCTTTGTCTCAATGCATCCCTCTCTGTAATCAACTGGGCTACCTGTGGGTCTGTGCCTATGCCTATGCCATACTCTGGACCTGTGCCTATGACTGTGCCAGTTGTGCCTATAACTATGCAACCAACCCCTGTGCCTGAACCAACTAGCTCTGCAACTACACCTGTTGTCCTTGTAATGTTTGCACTTGGGCCTGCAGATTATCTATCTGCCCCTGGTGAGAGGTGGAGGCAACCCTGATCACTGTCCTCTACCCAATCCTTGTCCTTGGCCTTCGCATGATCCACACACCGCCCAAAATATCTGGCCTCGGTCTCACTGGCAGCAACCCCTCATGTCTGTCGTCATCCCCATGATCCCCATCTGAGCTCTCCTTCTCCTCTCCACTCCTCATCCTCTCCCCCAACCGCTGCCTACTCACCACATGCCACATCCTCCTGTCTCCCTGCCCCTGGCTATGGTACCACCAAAATGGGTGCTGGCTCATCAGGACATGTCAACTATGGAAATGGATGTGTATGAAAATAAACAGAGTACTCTCAGACATCCCAACATCAACAATATCCAACCTATCATCCCATGCCTCGGGCACTAAAGCAACATACTCTGTATAGGCTATCTAGTATGAAATGCCAAGTCCCCATCCTGCCTCATCCTTGCTTCGCACATTTTGAGCAACTCCCTGAGGTATACCCTATGTAAATCCAAACTATCATTGTACTCGCATGGCCAAAAACCTCTCAATAATAAATGGAGTCCTCCCTATCAAAAATTAGGGCATACATACAAACAACATCTCTAAATGATTTGTATCCCAAGGCTCACAATCTAGGTATGGTCGCCATATCATGGCATCCATGTCATCAAGGCACCGCCTCCAGTAATCTAACTTTCCTAGCTTGGGCTAGACAAGAAACGTCGCATATGCATACACATAGGGCCTGCCTTGTGGCCTAACTCTAGGACAAGCTGGTCTTGTCACCACAATATGCTCCCACGCCCAGATCTGGAGCAATGTCACACCACAGGATATACTCGAAGCACCTTTGTACACCACCTAATGAAGGTCATGATACAGATGCCCCAACATGCAACTCCCCCAGGTGTACCTCTGTGGCTATACCAACATCTGCTCAAGGATCCTCCCCCATCCCACTAATAGTCCCTTTGACTGGCAATCTAGACAAAGGAGACCTCCAATAAATGCACCCAAAATTGTAGGCAAGGCTGGATATCCCATGAAGTCAGCCCATGGCACCTAGTACCCTGCTATCTGTGCATCACCAAATACAATCCTCAGAGCATCTGTACCACTAAGCTCCTTGTGATCACAAAACACAAGGGCGCCTACCACTGAAGTACCAAGAATCATATAAACATCCTCTAGAGTCATAGTCACCTCACAAGTCAGAAAATGAAAGGTGTTGTGCTCTGAATGCCACCTCTCTACTAACGTGGTCAATAGTCCCCTATTGACCTGAATCAGAGGCATGGAAAACAAAGATCTCAATCCATAGGAACCTATCAATTCTACATCATCTAGCATCAGCTCAGGTATCCTATCCCACCCTGCCGAGTGATGCTCCCTAATCTGGAGGTTTTTGAAAACCTCCTATTTTTGGTTATCACAAAGACAATCAATCAACATCATATCAATGATTCAATCTCAATCAAGTAAAATCAATCTGACTCATATCTATCTATGACCCATATCAGTGACACATACTCATCAGACCCATATCAAGTGACCCATATCAAGTGTTCTATCTAAGTGATTCACATCATACAATCAATACACAAAGTATCTATCTGAATATCACATCAATTTGTTCTATCATCAATTACTATTTGTTTTCTTTTTCAAGAATTCAAATTTATCAACAATCAAAACATCATCCTATTTGTATTTTGGTCATGAATGCAAATATGTTTTCACATCAATAATCTACTATTTGGTTTTCTATCGCAGAAAGAAAATTTATCAGAAGTCCTATCAATCATCTACTCTTTGTTTTTCGTATAGGGGAAACAAAGTTATCAGCTATCTACTCTTTGATTTCTATTTTGGAAAGAAAGTTATCAATTATTTATCAGATTTTCTATTCATATCAACATGATGATAAGACAATTTCTCTCTCTATTGACCAAAGAGCCAATATACATCATCATTTTTATCAAACAAGCACATTTCCTAAAAATGCTAATCTGTGGCCTCTATGCACTATTATGTATCTTGGATGCGCTAAAAATCAGATGCGTCATTCTTTGCCCTCGATGCACTCAAACATTTCCTCTATGTGTTATTTCCCTCTAAGCGCTAAAACTCTAATTCAAAGTGCCACTATATTCTCTAGACGCGTGATAACCCTAAATGCGCTAATATTTTCCCCAGATGTGCTAAAACTCTAATTTTTCTATGGAATCCTAAAAGCGCTACTCTTTCTATCGAATGCGCTAAACTAGTTTCCACAAAAAAACATGCTAAATTCATCCTATATGCGCTAAAACACACATCAAAAGCGCTAAAACAATTATTGAAAGCACTAAAAAAATACTAAAAGCACTAAAACAAAATTTTCAAACCTAAATCCATGGGAAAAACAATAAAAATTGATTCAAAACAGAAAAATTTGACAACAAAAGAGGTTGGATTGGCTCACCGGTGGTCCATACACAGCTGGTCTCTGGTATCGGTGGGCGCAATTGAATTTGTGTTGGTGGTACATAATCTTCATCTCGCCAGGTCACTATCATAGCAACAAGATTCTAAAAGTCAAAAAGTGCAAATGATTTGTCCTTTTCTACCTTTTTACCTTTTAAAGGTCAACCAAAGGTAAGTTTTGTGGCATTTTTTTTATCTTTTTATCTAAATTTGACTTTATTTTCACACTGGGGCATCCTTATACATCATTTTTCGAGAGCTAAATCACTGAATTCACATCAAAATCCAAATCTCATAATCAAATCACATTTTTTCCAACATTATCAACAACTCATCATAATCAATGATTTACCTCCTGAGGGGGCATCATTAACACCAACAGCATCTTTCAATTGGAAACATGTCAGAATCATGTTAGGGGCATATTTTTTAGAAAATGAGCAAAGTCAAACACAAAAAATTTCGAAAGCGGGAATATTTTCTTTAAAGCAATATGTTTCACACATCACTTCAAAGAGAGGAAAAATGTAGATACATAAAATTGGTCATATCTGATTAATCCTGGCATTTAATTAAATATTTATTATTTAATTAATTTCTCTAAAGTCTTCTACATATGATTAAATTTAATTAATTTAATTATATTGTTCATTCAATTTATTCTTCTATCATAATTAAATAAATCAATTTTATTTAATTATTTCACATTCAAATGCCCACTTGATTAATTAAATAAATACACTTTATTTATTTTAATTAATTATCACTTTTTGAATTTAATTAAGTCTTTTTGATTTAATTAAATTTAAATATTTCTTTTCAAATCTTTCTTCTAGTTAATTAAATATCTTCTTTAATTAATTTCATTTACATACCATTTCTTAAAAATTTAATTAAATATCTTTATTGAATTGAATATCTTCCATATCTTTTCAAAATCATAATTAAATATTCTATTTAATTATGAAATCTTCCATTATTCTTCAAATATGGGGTAAATATTATATTTTAAGAAAAAAAACTTTGTATCATCCATAAATAAATAATTGAATTCAATAATTCATTATTTATCTTCTTCAAAATCTTTCCATAATCTCACAAAAAGATGATTTTTACAATTCATCTTTATTATCTTATCTTACCTCTTTTATAGAAAAGAAAAGAAAATCTTGCTTTATGTTTTCTTCTATTTTTCTTCAGTCTTATCCATCCTCAACCATTTGATTTGTCAAGAATTTTCACAATCATTGATCATATCAGCCAATCAAAAGCTTTTCAAAAACTCTATAAATAGCATAGCTAATCCAAGCAATGGTTACAACACACAATAAATGAATTAGAGATTAATTGCATTCTAGCATTATCATTATAGTTGTATTATTCATAGCATCATCATAATTTTTCATCTTAGCAATCATGATTTAGAATAATCATGTTTTAGCTTAGCATTACATGCATTTCATATTAAACTCTCATTCTCTAAGAAGACTGTTCATTGATCCTAGCATACAATCTGAGAGCCAGCTAGAATCAATGAAAACACTGGAGATAAAGCACAATAGGATGACATCAATAACAGGATACTGAGTTTGCAACCTCTATTATTGTCATATTCTATTTTTAATATAATGTCTTATTGGTGTGTTTGATTCATTTGTTTTTACATATTTTACATATTCTATTTTAAGAAAAAAAACTATGTATCATCCATAAATAAATAATTGAATTCAATAATTTATTATCTATCTTCTTCAAAATCTTTCCATAATCTCACAAAAAGATTAATTTTATAATTCATCTTTATTAGCTTATCTTACCTCTTTTACAAAAAAGAAAACAAAATCTTGTTTTATGTTTTCTTATGTTATTCTTTAGTCTTATCCATCCTCAACCATTCGATCTGTCAGGAATTTTGACAATCATTGATCATATCAACCAATCAAAATCTTTTGAAAAACTCTATAAATAGCATAGCCAATCCAAGCAATGGTTACAACACACAATAGAATTAGAGATTAATTACATTCTAGCATTATAGCATTATAGCATTATCATTATAGTTTTATTATTCATAGCATCATCATAATCTGTTATCTTAGCAATCATTCTTTAGAATAATCATGTCTTTGCCTAACATTACATGCATTTCATATTAAAATATTGTTCTCTAAGAAGACTGTTTATTGAGCCTAGCATACAATCTAAGAGCCAGCTGGAATCAATGAAAACACTGGAGATAGAGGACGATAGAACGACATCGATAACATGATACTGAGTTGGCAACCTCTATTATTGTCACATTTTGTTTTTGATATAATGTCTTATTGGTGTGTTTGATTCATTTGTTTTTACATATTTAACACGCACAAAAATTGACCACACATTTTGGTGCCCACTGTGGGGCCTTGCCCCGTTTTAACATCTACTTGCAGGTTTTCTAAGACGATCTCGCATTCTGGGATTTGGATTTTCAAAAAAAATATTCGGTTTAGCACATATGAGGATTTCTGAAGTGTATATGTGTCTTTCTATAGAGCATCCGTAATTTATTTCAGTGCTTTTAAAGGTCTTTCGATGCATTCAGAGTTGTTTCAGCGCATTTAAGGAACAAAACGATGCTTATAAGGAACATAATGGCGCATATACTCTTTTCATTTCATTAAAAAAGTTATAATTTTTTTTTAAAAAAATCTTTTAGCACATTTAAGGTTTTCTTTAGCGCATACAGGGACTATTTTAGCGCATATGGCACTGTTTTAACACTTTTGAAACTTCTTTTAGTGCATATGGCTCTGTTTTAACAATTTTGACACTTCTTTTAGCGCATTCAATGATTCTTTTAGCGCATATGGCTCTGTTTTAATAGTTTTGACACTTCTTTTAGCGCATTCGATGATTATTTTAGCGCATGTCTCTGTTTTAGCTTTTTTATAGTCAATCTTAAAATGACCATATCTTGGTCATTGTTTGCTCTTTTTCGGAGCTTTTTTTTTAAATGGGGTAGAATTTCATAATCTATCCAATGGTGTAGGATTTTATCAACTTTGACAGAGATAAAGTTATCAAATATTCATATCTTCTTCAGCGCATATGACTTGTTCTAGCACATTTGTAATTTGTTTCTTTTTGTCTTGGTGACTTGTTGGTGAATCATACAGAGCTGGAAAAGCATTTGGATCAATCACAACAACAATTTGGAAAGAAAAAATAATTAGTTGTACACATTCCATTTTAAATCTCTTAATCTTGTTTGTCACATATTTCAATTTGGGGCATAAAATCAAATCTTGTTTGATCACATATTTGAAATTGGACTTAAAAAGAATTTTTTCTTCAATCACACATCTTGATTTGGGGTTAAAAAGAACAAGCGCTTGAACTATTTTGCAAACATTTCAATTTTCTAAAGGGTTAATTAACAATTGTGAGTGTGAATCAAGTGTGTGTGTGATAACAAACACCTCACTTGGTTTGCTTTTGTCAAACCCTTCATAGGAGGCCTACTAGGGGATTTCATCACCCCTGGGGATGACCTCAATCGAAGTGTGAATCGAAATACACGCTTGTTTGGGAGTTAAAATCTTGTCACTCTTGGCTAAGGCTTAAAGAACTTTATACATTTGGGAATCGAAGGTGAAGGGTGTGTTACCCCTTTCTCCCAATTGTGTGGCAGGATTTTTCTTTCAAATCATTCCTTAGTCAACCTTGTGCAAACAAGCTTGAGACCTAATTGGCCATACCCCACTTGAATAGTCATAGGGCTTGTTGTTGTGTATTCAACTATTTTCTTAATCATAACATCTAATCCTCAAAGACAAATTTATCATTGTGTTTGGTGTGTGTGTTCATGCATTTACATGTGAAATATTGTGTTTGATAGTGCCCAAGTCAAACTTCCAATAAACACTTTCCAAATCATCCAAATCATGCAATCTTGTCATTCCATATCATATCCTAATCATCATCATCTCTTTAATCTAATCAACATCATTTTACACCATGAAAACATTGGAAGACATAGCAAAAGAGGTTGTTGACATGCTTCACATGGTTAAAACAATTCAAAACCCTTTTCCCCAACAAATCATTCACGAATTCCATGACATAATACAAATACTTCAAGCAAACAAGTCACCTCAAATCCAACACCTCCTAGCTCAAGCCCAATACCTCATGGCCACTTGTCAAATCCAACAACCACCACATCATCCCCTATCCATTCATTATCACCCTTCCACCTCCTACAAATCTAATCCATCCACTTCTTCGCATGACAATGCCACATCAACCTATCAAGCCACATCACAACAAACACATGTGAATTTAAGTCCACCTGGGCAACAAAATCAAGAGAATTTAAGTTTTAATGCAACCATTCACAAGGGGAACACTAATCTAGGTTATGTACTCTCTAAGTATATCATACCACTATCCAATAAAAATAAAAATCCTAAGCCAGCACCTTCCACCCCTACACTTCCAAAAGATGTCACCCAAGGGCTACAAGCAAGGAATCAACTATCGCCATGTCATTCAACACATATACTTGAACATACAAAAGAGTCCTTAAACATCATGCCAAGTCCTTCAAGTCAACCATGTCATCCACAACCCCTTGAGCCAATTCAAGAGTCTCCCATCATAAGTTCAAGTCACCCTCTTTCATGCTCCTATGTTGTTGACCATCAAGAACATGTCAAGTCTCTCCATGAGAAATCCCTTTCCACTTCCATTCAAGCAACCCAAGAGTTATATCAAGAGTCTACTCCCAAGCATGTGGAAACATCAAGCCCTAGTTCTAATCAAGATCAAATCATTTTCATCCAACCTATCCATAATCTATATCATTTTTATGATCAAGATGATATCCATAATGATGAAGAGCCTATCCATGAGCAACTTGATCCTATACCCATCCATGATAAATATATTCTAAATTCACCTCCACCTAGTCCTATCCATGATACACAAACATCCACTTCACATGATGAGACAAGTGCCTCCCAAGCCAGCACAGAAGATCAAACAAATACCTTAGATCTAAGTGAACACAATGCTAATCAAGATCATAATGATCCCCCATCACCCACTATCGACCCCATTGAAAGTCCTCCATCATATCCTATTGGTCTTTCCACCCTCATTCATGAATGTTCATCCTTAGAACAAAAAAAACCATTATCTTCCCTTGCGTCATTTTCTCCATCCAATAAGGAACTCATGTCTAGTGTTCCACCTTCACCTAGTCCCATTATCCATTGCACGTGCTCCAAAACATGAACCACCAAGGTAAAGGTCTATACCTTCATGAACAAGGTATTTTGGATCCCATCCATGTCAAAGTCCCTCCACGCTCTTATGGCCTTGGACATACACCCCAAGGACAACAACCTAAAGATGTTGGTATATCCTCCATGCATCCTAAGTCCACTTTCCATCATGAAGCCTATTGTATCCCTAAAACATATGTTTCCATCCGTCCTCCATCATCCTAAAAATGTCAAAAGCATGCAACCATACACCTTCCACCATCAACTTTTCCACCATTGCTTCGAACTCCTAAAATCCCTCCATCCAATTTTCCACCATTACTTCCAATTCCTAATATCCCTCCCTCCACTTTATCACCCTTACTCCCAACACCTAATATCCCTATGATTCAATCCTCTTATCCATTTATCCATAGATTCTCTAAACATCTTAATCATGACCCATCAATACACACATTGTCTAAACATGAAGCTTCCACTCATTCCACCATACCCATGGGATTCAAAAGAAAAAAAATCAATGACTACACATAAAATAAAAAATTCTAATGGTCCTAATGTCTTCTCATACAATTGCAAAATATCAAATCCAAGCACATCTAAAAAGTTATATATGCCCATACCTCCAAAGGAAAAGTCTAAAAACAAAATGGTTTGGGTACCTAAGCAAAAGGAAAGCAAGTCAAATGAGGCATCTACATCACAAAAATCCCAACCATCCACTTCCACCCCACATTCTCATTCCATTCAAAAGTCTCAAATTCCTAAGTCCCATAAGCCAAACAAAAATCATCAAAATACTAAGTCTATGTGGGTACCTAAAACACTTCATCCACCACCTCCTAAGAAAACATCTCCATTTCTTCCTACACCTCATCCACATCAAAAGATTCAACATTTATCATAGTGTGTGAAACCATTGGTCATGGTTCCCTTCCATTTCACAACAATCCCACATACCTCGATCTCCCCATCCTTCAACTACTATCCTGCATATATTCCCAATCACCTTCTTATGGTCCATGCTTTTGCATAAACCTTTCATCCATACTTTTGTACAAGTCCTATTCAATCCACATCATCATCCACTATTCCCCATCCATTCTTGCATAAGCCTTTCATAATCTGCCATCTACATACTCCATTTTCATTTCATGTCATCCCTTACCAACATCTATGAGCATAATGACATTTGGCATGGTCCATGCAATGACATCCATCTCTAGTGGGACTACCATATTTCATACAACTAGAAACTTGAGTCCCTCCTATCCATATTCCCCTTCTCCTAGTCAAAAAGTCAAAAAAATTAAAATAAACCCAAAAAAAAAGAAGTAAAGAGAAATCCTTTCATCCAATGGTGAAAACCTGGTAAACAGGCACCCTGGATAAGTACCATTATGAAAACCTAGAAAACAAGTGTCATGTGTAGGTTGATCTTCTATGTCACTTACACTTGGGGGCATAATTTCTTATCTATCCAACCTATCATTTTCATGTCTTATCATTTCCATCCTGCCTACCATCTTAGCCATCATACATACCTATCATATTGAGTCTATTCATCCACCCTTCTCCTTTTTATCTTGATGAAGATATAGGGGAAAAATGTTGAAACATGTTTTTTGGGTATCTCTTCACATACCTCATCCTACCTAAACCAATCATATCATTATCCTATTGTCATGCGTTCTGTCATGAAAAATCCTAAGTGTTGTACCTAGAATGGGGCATGTTATTCCTATGCAACATATTCTTTGGAAATCACATCCTTGCTCTCCTATGATGCATACATCCATTTCATTCACTATGACCTATCATTTCCATCCATCCATATATCATGAGCCTTTTATCCCTTATCCTATCACCCACCCTTTCATCCACCAATCCCATCTATCTCCTTGCACCTAGACTTGGTTTTCCCCTTATCATTCGTATCTAACACAAAGGCTACTCAAATTTTCATCATTTGACACATCAAAACATTTCAAAAAAAATCCAAAAAAATCAAAACATTTCAAAAATCCAAAAAAATTCAAAATATTTCAAAAAATCCAAAAAAAAATTGAATATTCTTAAAATACAAAATATCAAAATATCCCCAAAAATACAAAAAATGGAAAAAGGTCCTAAAAAAAGTCTAAAAAAATCAAATAGCCAACAAAAATCCAAGCAATAAAATCAAACCAAATCATTTCTTCATCAATCCAATCAATCAAAATCATTCCAATCAAATCAATTCCTTAATTCAATCAATCAATCATCTAATCAAATCACTTCAACCTAAATCATTCTAATCACATCAATTCTTCTATTCAATTCATCACATCCTCTCATCCAATCAATCATCATATCATTACTAACAATTTCTTCAAATCAATCCAATCAATCCAAGCAATAATCCAAATGCAAGTCAATCCTTAATCCATACCAATCAATTCAATCAATCTTGTCAAATTATCCAATCAGATCTTTCGGTCTTGACCCTAATCTTGTCGTAAACCAAATCAACCAATCAACCAATCAATTATCATCATCCTTTTGTTGCTATAGGGACATGTCTCTCCCCACAATGACAACACTATCATCATCATCAATCAATCCTTCAATCAACAGTTTACAGCTTGGTGGGGGCAATTCCTTATTTGTTTTTGTATCATTTGTGCATGCTTGCTTGCTTGCTTGTGTGTGTTATCATCTTGCATTTGTATCAAATTCATATCATTCCAGCTAATATTCATATCTTGTGTATGTTGGAGTAGCTTTTTGCACTATCCTTTGCATCTAAGGTCACATCATACCTTTTGTGCATTAGGACTTTAATGCTCTAAGTCTACTTCCTCATACGTCTAGACAAGGTTGCATTACGTTGGGGCACGATACACATCGTCACCTTGGTCCTTATATCTTGGTGCATAACGTCTAGTGCTAAATCAAATGTCATGGTTGCTCACTTTCATTGTAGCATAATGTATCATTCATCTCCTTCATCCACTTTCTATCTTGTATCATTCATCTTATCCCCCCCTTTATCATTTCATTTCGAGAGCCTATTTGTGTTTGTTCAACCCGCCTGTCCTCTCGAGGCGGCATCATCATTCCATCATCCTATCTTTCTATCATTATCCATTTTCCTCTATCCATACCTTAACTTCTTTGAAATGATGTTACTCGACACAAATCTCATCATCTCGAACATCATCTCAAAGAGGGGCAAAATGTATGCAATTAAAAATGGTCACATTATAATAAGTCTAGTAATTAATTAAATACAAGTTATTTAGTTAAATATCCAATTCACTCTACATATAAATAAATTAAATTAGTTATATTTTTCATTTTCTAATTCTTCTATCTTAATTAAATAAGTTTAATTATTTATTTAATTTAATCACTTTTCTAAATTCTTCTTAATTAAATTAAATAAGCTTTACAATTTATTTAATTTAATTATCACATTGCTTTATTTTGAATAAAGTAAATATTCTTCCTCTTTCCAAAATAATGAAATCATCTTTAAATCTACTAAAAAATCACATTGCTTTATTTTAAATAAAGGAAATATTCTTCTTTTTTCCAAAATCATAAAATCATCCTTAAATCTTCTAAATATTCTTCTTTTCCAAAATCATGAAATCATCTTTAAAATCTTCTAAAAAGCCATCTCACACATAATTAAATATTTTTCAATATTTAATTAGAAACTTCCAAAACCACATGTCACATGAAATTAAATAATTTTATCATTTAATTATTGAATTATCTTCAACTACCAAAACCAACTCATAACTAAACTTGACAAATGACAAGTTGCCTTCATTTTTGAGTGAAAGGTTTTGTGGGAAGGAAACATCTTCCTTATTTTTCTCTAGCTTCCATCTTTCTCTCCAACTTCTCCATCTCTTACCGTTCATCTTACCAAACTGAATCTCAACCGTTGATCTTTGCCAACTAAGCTTTTGTCTTCAAAAACTCTATAAATTTAGCCTTTCACAAGCCATTTGCATCGAATTCTTCTAGCATCCTCATTTTGTCAAAATCAGTCTTCAATCTTCCATCCATCTTCATTTATCACCTTTGTCATATTATTATGCTGCAGAATTGAGCAACTGACATTCTCCCAACAATCAACCTTCAAAATCTTGCATTCTCATGCAGGTGGAGAAGAGCCATGGAGGTCAATCAAGTCTAGTTTGAAAATTGGTTTGCATAACTTTTATTTATTTTTATTCTCATTCTAGTTTGTGTTTCATGGTGCTTGATAGCTTTTAATTAGTTTATTGTTTTCAACACATATAAACCTTTGGATTTTTTCCTATCTACAATTATTCATTTTCTATTTGAATTATGACTAAAGTTTTGATTAATAGGCTGATTGAAAAACATCTATAACTTTCAAATGGTATAACATTTTTTTAATCCTAAACATGTGTCACATTCTATGCTTCACATACTATAGGATTAAAAAAAATGAATTTCATGATGTTTCGAACAAGTTAAGGTGGTCAGACATACGAGTTTCTATATTTTTAAAAGTTGTAATTAAAAAATCATAATTAATTATTTACTTGGAAAAAAATTACAAAAAAATATGCATCACATTGGGACATGAGTCCTCTACTTATATCTAAAATCCTATAAAACAATATTATCATTTTATTTTGATTAGGGTGGTCAGACAAACACCTACTTATGTTTTCCCTAAAATTTAAGTACTACTACATTGAAATTTTAAATTTTCACCAAATACATTTTTTTTTAAAATAGACCTAGTAATTCAAAAACTAGATTCAATTTGCTACTGGTTCTATTCTTACATACTTTTGAAATAATATAGATAACTTATTCAAATTTTTATGTCAAGTTGCGTAACTCTGATTTTTTAAAAAAATTGCCACTTAAAGGCCTATTTTTTCCATGATGATCCTACACATACCCCATAATGAGCATAGTTTTTGGTCCAATTTTGGGTAGAATCTATAGTTTATTTGTTGGTAGATGTCATGGAATTTAATGTTAAATGTTGATATTTTCATAATGTTTCCCTCAAACCATTGACATTCGAACTAATCATATCTCTACAAGCTTTAATATCATTTGCCATACTATGTGGATTATCTATATTGATTTTGCATGTGGTTAATGAGTGTTCCTTAAGGTGGTTATAGATGTGTGGTTATTATGCATACTAACATTACCATGTAGATTTAATATGCTAAGTTGAGGAAGACACTGCCAACTGGGCATGGACCATAACATCTAACAAAGGAATCGTCTAGGTCAAAGGAGGTCGGTGGCAAAATATTATTCATGCAACTAAATGTAACTACCTTGTAGTGGACTTTAATGATCGGGCATGCACAGGAATTACTCATGTGCTGAGCCTACGTTTGGACCTACATGTTTGACTAGATTCCATGCACGGGTAACCGCCATCGCTCTATTTTCTCTATTTTCCCTAAATAGCATCCTCCTAGTCGTGGAGTTGACTGCCTTGTTTAGTTGTTAGTATAAATAATGATTTGATGCTCCTTCTTCAAGAAAGGTTGTATGATTTGATATTGTACTTGCACTCTCTAGTTTTTAGTAGTACAAATACATTACTCTTTTGTACTCATGATTCATAATGAATAAAATAAAGTTCTAAGTTCGAGCATTTGAGTTCTAATTAATTTAGAGGATACTTATCCAAGGGGGCCCACTTGATGAGTAATATATCTTCTTAGTTTAGCATTACTTGTTGTTTAGTACTTGGTTAGAAGTTTGGAACTGACTATTCCTATAGCCATTATAATTCCATTTTGTGACTGTTCCTATAGCCAAAGCAGACATAGTAGTTTCTTATTTGTTGCTCAAATTTTTATTCTTGGTATGCATTTTAGCTTAGCATAGTCCTTGATTAATTTTCAACATTTTCCTCATTCCTTTTCAAGAAATTTACTTTCAGTATTGTGTGTTCCTTAGCTATAGAATGAAATGGCTACTTTGAGTTCCTAGTGCACATATTGTGCCTACCCATTTCATGTTCACATCCCTAGGTTGAAAAGTTAAATTCACCTACATGATGATTGAAATAGCTATTCAGGTTAGATGTCCAATCTATGAATCATGGTTGTAAAGACTTAGTTATTAAAATCATTGTAGGAGGCCAACTTTTTTGCCACTGTTTTTGAGGATAGTGTCAAACTAAGGTGTCTTTTGGAGTCATTGATAGTTTTCTTGTTGTAGTGTTTTTGGAAGTTGTTCTTAGTATATGATCCTCATTTAGGAAGTAATGACCCCCCTTATTTTTTACCAATTCTTTTTGTGAGCTAACTAATAGTGAGTGATACTACATGCATAGAGGAAGGAGAAGGGATGCTTATGGTAGATTCCTTCCTAATAATCCTAATACATTCCAGCTAGTTGAATATCAAAATCTACTAGAAGAAGAAGAAGAAGAAGATCCACACCCCTTTACTGATGCATATCCTAATCTGACTAGTTCTGAAGTCTCCTCTGAAGATCAAAATCAGCTTGAGAACCCCTTTGCATTGGAACCACATCAAGTAGGCATGGGTGATGCAAATAGGAATAGACCTAACCAACCAGCTTTTCCTTTCCCCATTGCCCACTAGAATGAAGTTGACAACATCAAGAACATTCCTTCCTTAGCACTCTCAAATTTTTATGGACTTGTCACAAAAGATCCTAATACCTTTCTATTTGAGTTTGATATACTATACAGGAGTTATGATTATATTACTGATGCCCATAGGCTTAAGCTATTTCCTACCACTTTGAAAAAGGTTGCATTAAGATGGTTCATGAGCCTAGGAAGAGATACTGTGGAAACTTGGGAAGACGTGAAGAAATTTTTTCTTGAGAAATACAAAGAATATTGCAGGGGTAGTGACATGAGAGGAGGTGACATTTTCAGGATGCAACAAAAGGGAGATAAGAGTCTAGAATATTACATTGCAAGGTTTCTATTTTTCCTACAAAAATCTCCACACCATAAACTTAGTGAAGACTCATAGAAGTTGTTTTTCCTAAGAGGAATCAATGATAGTTGCACTGATGCCTTGGACCTCATGGGAGGAGGAGATATCTCCCAAGTTCCTTGGGAAGATATCAAGAAAATATGTCAAAAATACTCTAGGGTAGCTTCAAAGAAAGGGAGAGCTTACCAATCTTCCATGGGTAAGTCAACTACCAGTGGAGTTTCAAAAATGGAGATTACTCATTTGCTATCAGACTTCAAGAAAGATATTATAAATAATTTATCTACTCAGCTAGATACACTTCAGGCCAAGAAGAAGCAAGAGGAGGCATAGGAAATTTTGAAAGAGTATTTCCCTCACTAGAGACAAAAGAAGGACTACAGATGTGAGATAGTAGCTAATTTTGAAAGCAAGCAGGTTCCACCTAAGTTCGAGCCAATCCATATTGAAGAAGACCAAGTCTACTATGTTTCGCAAAGGAAGCCTTGGGCTCCAAGACAAGGTATTCCATTAGATCCACTATCCTATGCTAGGCCATATTTTAATTTCTATTCATCTCGTAACTGATGGCAGCCCCATATCCACCCAGTTATGGAGGATATCCACTGCAGCCTTGGAGTAACCCTCCAAATACTTGGCCCATTCATTAGAGTTCTCCACCCTAGTGGCAGCAACCTCAAGGGAATTGGAAGCAATTTCAAGGGTATTGGTAGCCACCTCTAGGAAATTGGTAGCAAACAAATCAATGGAGAGGAGGGTAGTAATGGCTTACTTAGACAACTAGTTACATGCAACCACCTTCTTAGCCCCAAAAGCCTGCTATAATGCCTCTTCTTGCTAATACAATCTCAAATGGACCTAAACCTACTCAACTACTAGCTCAGCCCATACCCAATCCAAATAAAAAACCACAGCAGTAGCCTACATATTCTACTGATTCAAATCAATTCCCTACATATGTTGTGAATGTAAGTGATATCCACTTGTGTTCAAGTACTACTCTACTAGCCCCTTCCAAGCCCATTATCACTAAGCTTCCTATGGAAGACGAAGAGGAAACTCTGAATGATCCCATTTAGCCAAGTGTACCTAAAATTACTTAAGCAAAGCAAGTCAAGAAGATTGAACAAGAACCACCATTTCCTCAGAGATTGGAAGTTTCCAAGAAGAAAGGAGAAGAGGAGGATACAAATTTTGATATCCTGGATCAGCTAAAGCATATATGTGTCCAGATACCTCTATTTCAGGGTATAAGGGATGTTCCAATCTATGACAAGTAAATCAAGGAGGCATGTCTTAAGAAGTCAGGTAGGAAAAAAGAAGGACCCAACTATAGTTCATGTGGTGAGATAACTAGCTAACATCATGCTAGGAAAAGTGACTATTCCCAAGTATAATGACCCAGACAGTCCTATGGTTGCAGTTGTTACAAACGGGGTCCAAGTAAGGAATGCTTTGATTGATTTAGGAGCAACAATAAATGTAATGACCAAAGACATCCTACAACAATTAAATGTCACAAGCATGAGAACTACTCCTAATTTCATCCAGCTTGCTGATAGCTCTATTGTTAAGCTTGATGGTTTAGCGGAGGATCTTGTGTTAGTTCTAGACTCTTGGCAGTACCCAACAGACTTTATGATTATTTCTCCTATAGCTACACTAGGCAGGTATCCTATTATTCTTGGAAGGCCATGGTTAGCAACTATAGATGCATACATTAGATGTTCGTCAGGTGACATGACCATTTTAGATGGGAGGAGCACTATAAATTTTGTTCTTTATCCACCTGCTCAGCCATCTCATGATGAAGATAATCTCGTATGGCCACATGTTGGTGAAGAGGCCAAGGAAGTTAACTCTGTGGCACAACTTATTATGCTAGGTAGAAGATCTTTCATGCAACTCCAAGATGAGGATGAAGTATTGACTAATATCATTCAAAACCATTGTAAAGTGGAGGAAGCATCATCTTCTCTTTCTGCTACTCTAGTCAAGACACTTTTTCCTGCTCTTCTTCCATCCAGTGTTCCTATAGACATTCTTCTTGTAGCCACTCTTCCTATAGCCACTATTCCTACAGATAGACTTCTTGCAACAATAGGTATGTCCCATACATTACTTCCCTATGAACTAAAGGTAGCATGTGTTAATGAATCAACCATGATAGAGTTAACTACACAAGTACAGGTGTCAGAAGGAAAATATCTAAATGTTAATAGTAAATTAAATGAAGAACAACAATTGTTATTGGAAAACCTATTAAGGACCCATTAACATGCATTTGCATGGGATTATACTAATATGAATGGATTGGATCCTAAAATTTGTACACAAAAAATTTACATTAGAGATGATTTCACCCTAGTAAGACAGCCATAAAGAATAATTAACCCTGCACTAAGAGAAATTGTAAAAGGAGAACTGTAGAAATTACTAGATGTAGGATTTATCTACCCCATTTTAGATTGTTAAGGGGTGTCTCCATTAGTGATTGCACCCAAGAAAGGATGGAAATGGTGAGTTTATGTTGATTATAGGGAACTTAATGCTACCACCAAGAAGGACCACTTTCCTTTACCCTTCATTGATCAAGTTTTCGACACACTTGTAGGAAAGCAATACTTTTCTTTTCTAGATGGATTCAACGGCTACAACCAAATCCAAACTGCACTAGAGGACTAGGAGAAGACTAAATTTCCCTATCCATGGGGGACCTTTTCCCATTTGGTGCTCCCATTTGGCTTATGCAATGCACCTCCAACTTTTTAGAGAGCAGTCATTAGCATATTCTCAGACATTTCTTATGATTGCATGGAAATTTACATGGATGAATTTACCACTTATGGTGTTGATTTTAATCAAGCATTGGAAAGTCTTAGAAGGGTCCTACAGAGATGTGAAGACCAAAACATGTCCTTAAATAGTGAAAAGTGCTTCATGATGATGTAGGAAGGTGTATTTTTTGGCCACTACATCTCTCATAAGGGAATTCAAGTAGATCCTATAAAGATTGAGGTGATCAAAAATCTACCCACACCTACAAAATAGAAGGATGTTATGAGTTTCTTGGGTCATGTAGGATATTATAGGCATTTCATCAAGGATGTTTACAAGGTAGCAACACCATTGTACAGTCTTCTCACTAAAGATGTTGAATTTCAATGGACTGAAGCCTATGACAAGGCATTTTCTAACTTGAAGGAAACTTTGACTCATGCTCCTATACTCAAAGGGCCTAATTGGGAGCTTCCTTTCCACATCTATATTGATGCATCAAATTATTCCAAAGGAGAAGTATTAGGATAGAGAGAAGGGGTTGTTGAAAAATTCATTTACTTTGTCAGCAAAAAACTACAAGGAGCTGAATTCAATTATACAATGACAAAGAAAGAAATGTTGGCAGTAATCTATGCACTGAACAAATTCAGACATTACATAACAGGCTACCAAATCTATGTGCACACTAATCATGAAACCATTAGATATCTCATGAATAAACCTTTGATCATAGGTAAATTGGAAAGATGGTTATTGTTGATGCAAGAGTTTGATATAATCATTGTGGATAAGCTAGAGAAGGCCAATGTTGTTGTATATTTTCTTTCAAGGCTAACTAAATTAGAAGACAGTTAGCCCATATATGACTCTTTCCTTGATGAGCATATATTCTCCCTTAGTGTACAAACACCCTGGTATGCTGACATAGCCAATTATTTGGTCACAGGTAGAGTTCCTTCTCACTTCTCTCCAAAAGAAAATAGGGCACACATTGAAAAATCTTTTCCTTTCTCTTGGATTGTTGGATGTTAGTTTTATACTCAACCAAACCATGTAATGAGGAGATGTGTGAGAGAATATGAGACATGTGAAATTTTGCATGCATGTCACAACGAACCATTTGGAGGACACTTTATAGCCAAGAGGACAATAATGAAGGTTTTGAACATAGGATATTACTCGCCAACACTCCACAAGGATGTAGGAAGGTATACCAGAAAATGTGATAGATGTCAAAGAATGGGTAGACCAACTAGATCTGATGAGATGCCACTGTGACCTTAGGTAGTAATTACTCCCTTTAACAAGTGGGAATTGAATTTCTTGGGACCCATTGACCTTCCATCAAATGTTAAGTCTTATATATTGGTATGCACTGATTATGTGACAAAGTGGGTAGAAGTTAAGGCCATGAAGCATGCAAGAGATAACAAGGTTGCATAATTTCTTTATAAAGATATTTTCACCAGATATGGAGTCCCAAGAGAAATAGTGAATGATCAAGGGAAAAAATTTAAATCAACCCTTGTTGCAGCACTAGTTAATCAGTACAACATAAGGCATAGGAAATCTACTCCTTATCACCCATAGGCTAATGGACAAGTTGAGGTGAGTAACAGAGAAAATGAAGCCCTTCTAACTAAAACAGTAGCTATTCATAGAAAGGATTGGGAAAATAGATTACCAAAAGTTGTTTGGGCCTATAGGAAAACCTGGAAAACAACTACAGACTTCACCCCATTTGATTTTTTGTATGGAAAGACAATTATGATGCCAGCTAAATTTGAATATATGACTCTGACAACTATAGTAGATTTAGGTATGGATATTTCTGAGGCACAAAGAGAAAGAATCATGCAACTAAATGATTTGGATGAGATAAGAAGAGCAGCCTTGCAGCATATGGAAGTAGTCCAAAATTAGAGGATCAAGTGGCATGACAAATTTATCAAGGACAAGAAATTCCAACTAGGAGATTGGGCCATGCTCTATGACTCAAGATATCATGACAATGCAAGAAAATTGTAGACAAGGTGGTTAGGGATAGATGAATTTGTTGAGGTATTTCCTAATCGAGTTGTTTAGCTTACTACCATTGACCTTGTCAGGTTCAAATTACTTGATAATGGTCATCGCCCTAGATTATATCACAAGCTAGCTTCCAAAGAAGAGTTCCTACAATAATTCACCCATCATTCAACACTTGAGCTTCCTACAGTCAAACGAAATGGACCTAGTCTCCCTCCTTCTCGCTAATTAAGGTATGTACTTCTCATAATAAAAACTTTCACTTATGTGGAAGTCCATTTCTTTTTCCATCCACCCATTCACCCATCCATCACCACCTTTCTCGCTCTTCCATCACTTCATTCCACCTCATGTCATTCCACTTATTTTTCATTAATTATTAAATTTATTCCCTAAAAGGTGAGAGATACTTTCTTCCCAATATTTGTAGAAAATATTTCACACATTCAACTATGTGTGCATTAATTGCTATCTTTAATCATCTTTTAAGTGTGTTCATTTAATCACTGTACGTTAGTATATGTTGATTGGTGTTTTTGCACACTTTCTCAACACAGGAAATCCGTATGTACACTACCTCTCTTGAAAGGAAATCTCCAATAGCAAGTTGTTGAAAATCTTTCCAAGGTCTCTTGGGTGTCAGGTCATGACTTGCATGGAACCCCTTAGTTGATGTTTGATGTGATTTTCCTGGTAATCATAGGGCGGACTTACGTAGCTAGATGTGGAGTGGATCTTAAAATCTGAATTTTATGAGATGGGAATCAAGGTGCATTTTTTTGTAGGTTCAGACAATAGTCTAAAACTTCAATTTTTTCTTCAAGTTTTGGATTTACAATGTGCAATGAACCTTAGCATACATTGTTTCTTTAAAAAAAGAAAAAGAGTGGGCAAGAGAGAAGGTTCCTCGATCTACAACTAACAATGAACAGTAATCATGAAGTTCCCACTGTGGACAGCTTCCTTTGAACAAAATCTCACTTAACTAGAAATATCATAGTATCATGAAATTTGTGCTATCTTCTAAGGCTTGTAGATATTTCACCATTCATTCACCATACACATGCATGAAAAAAGATGAAAATGTGGAGTAGATTTGAATTCAAGCCCAAACTAACTTTACATAGCCATCTACCAGTAGCAAACAACAAAAAGTGTGGACCAGGAAGGCATCTACACAGCAGCAACTTTCATAATTACAGAATAGCATTACCAAAATATATCCAAGTAGTTTAAATCTAACTTAAAGAAGCAATGTAAATCTAGATAAAGAATTTAACAATGGAGATTGAATCATGAAACATGTGGAGAACTCAGAAAATGCACCAAGTCAATGTATTTTCATTAGAAATTTCAGTAGCATGTCTCTACAACAAATCAACTCTCTTTGGAAATGAGAGGAGACCCCCTATTTATAGTTCCCAAAAAGTAGAACAAATGGACAAGATTCAATCTCATTGTGTGGCCAAGATTCACTACAAACTAGGGTTCTACCTACCCCCAATATATTACAATTAAAAATACAATTTTGTCCATATCCCTATTTCGTCCTCTAGTGATAGCACTGTAGCATTTTGTCTTTTGCTGATTGCTCTTTTTGTTGTAGCTATTCCTTTATGAGTTCTTCACTGATAATAGGGCTTCCTGCCTACTTCTTCAAAGCTTCATATTCCATGATTTTCAAAATCACTAGTTGGAGTTTGTCAATTTCTATGATCTCAAACCATAGCACTTGATAACTCCATTCTTTGGAGTTGTCCTCAAGCTTCTTCTAGTCTTCATCGTACTTTGCGGTGTGATCTCTAAACAACTCTGACTGGGAAAAGGCATGGGTGGAAGAACTCATGAAATCCATAGTTATCTAATTTGGCATCTCATCCTCCATTTTCTTCTAGAAATAAGTCTTTATTTTCTCCAGATCAATTTGCACCACGAGCGTGTCATATTCCATCATTAGCTTCAAATATTGGACGCAATCCACCCTGATTTCCTTGACCCATTTGATGTACGTATCAACTTTATCCATTATTTTCTCTAACCTTTCTCTTTTTTTGTTGAAGTCTCGCTTCCATACGTCCACTAGCCATTGATCGTCCCTCTTGAGTGCAAGCTCATTTTCCCATGTGGATTTTGGTAGCTAAAGGATGGCCTCGATCTTTGGATAGGTGGAATTGTATGTTGTAGGGAAGTCGGTGTAGAGCTTCTTTGTTCCTTCTAGAGACTGATGTAAATCCAAGAACTTGTTGGCTGTCTGAACAGCCCGACTAATGCCCATGTTCCCGATGTACAGGACTTGTTGGAACCAGCTCTCTGTAGTCTTGTCCAAGTTCTTTCTCTTTTCCATTTTGTCAATCTCTTCTATAGATAACAATTGGGGTGGAGCCCTGGATGTGGTAGGCATGTCTTCAACTAAAGACCATTGTTGGATGTAATCCGTCAAGGCGGCTACTTGTTCTTTAAGCTCATCTTTCGAGACCTTATCTTGTTGTATTAGGTACACCACCGTAGCTACTAACTCTTCAAGATGCTCTACCTTTTTCTCTCTGGTAGCAGTCCCCAAGTTAATGGTGGAGACATTATAACTTACTCACTCCTGGCCTACCACTGGTGTTGCTATCTACACTATTCGGGACCCAGAAGCATCCATCATTACTTTGGATCTAACCTTGGGTTTCTTCTCCTTCCTAGTTGATATTTGTGCTCGGGCTAAGATAGCTCCTAGCCTCGCTCTTGGGTCCTTAGGGACAGGAGTCTTCTTCTCAAGATGCCTCTCCAGCAATTTAGGCATGGTAGACTTTTCTATGGGAAATTCTCAATCACCCTCACCTTCCCCTATTTGGATCTTTGTTTGTTCACTTGTGGGAGTCTTTTCTTTCATTTTGGTGTTGTCTCCTTTTTCCTCATCAGATTCTTTGATGAACGTGAGGAATTTGATGGGAGGCTTAGTAGTCAATCACCCTTAGGAACTTTCCTCTATCTAGATTTCCTTCTCCCTGGGTATGTGCGGGATCATCATGGAAAAATCAGGCCCTTAAGTGGCCAAAAATTCAAAAAAATCAGAGTTAGGCAACTTGATGTAAAAATTTGAATAAGTTATCTATATTATTTCAAAAATATGTAAGAGTAGAATCTGTAGCAAATTGAATGTAGTTTCCAAACTACTAGGTTTATTTTTTTTAAAAAAATCTATTTGGTGAAAATTTAAAATTTCAATGTAGTAGTACTTAAATTTCAAGGAAAAAATAAGAAGTGTATTTCTGACCACCCTAACCACAATAAAATGATAATATTTTTTTATAAGATTTTAGATATAAGTAAAGGACTCATGTCTCAATGTAGTGCATATTTTTTTGTAATTATTTTCCAAGTAAATAATTAATTATGAGTTTTTTATTACAACTTTTGACAAATATAAAAAACTCATATGTCTTACCACCTTAACTTGGTCAAAACTTCATGAAATTCAATTTTTCTTTTTTTAATCCTATAGTATACAAATCATAGAATGTGACGCATGTTTTGGATTCAAAAAATGTGATATTGTTTGGAAGCTATAGATGTTTTTCAATAAACCTATCAATTTGGACTTTAGTCATAATTTGAATAGAAAATGAATAATAATTACGTATTAAATTCAAAGTAAAGAATAATTTATATTGGTGGAAAGCTAAGAATCTCCTTTAAAAACCCTTTTCATTTCATCAATTTTGGGTAAAAAAAAAGTCATCAGCTACATACCCACCATATTGCCACTTTTTGGCCCATCATGATCCTACACATACCCCCCTTCTTTCTTCAACCTATTTGTCTTCGTGCTCATGCCCCTCAGGCTTGTCCTCTTCTATATCTTCTTCTTCTCTATAAGGTGGTGGCTCAACCTCCAACTGTTCCCCTATAGGGAACTCTACCATTTTCGTTGCCCTGCCACCTTCTTGCCCCTCTCCTCTAGGAGGTGATCATTCTATCTCTTCTTCACCATGCTTCAATTGCTTGGCCATTTCCTCTTCGAGATCATCATTAAAGGTTTGTATGATGATTTTTCCACCTATACCCTCCTCCTTGTCTCCACTCTTGGAAGACCTTGTCTCTTCTTCTTGGAAAACCATCCTATCAATCGTCCGGAGTTCATACTTGGGTGTTCATGATATTCATTAGCTTCCTTCTCCATTTCCCTCTAGGCTTCTTTCTCCTGCCTCTCCCATTCCTTAGAAATCAACATTGTGTCCTCCATTTCTGGTGGTCCCATTGGAGGTTACAAAGGCATAGTAGTAGCGAGGACCTACGCTAAGGTAGCTTGAATGGTGGGGGGCATAAAGATCTAGGAGATACTAGAGGGGATATTCTGCATATGTCGTGAGAAAGCCTCTGGTAAAGCAAGTGCAGGCATTGGTGTTGTCACCGTTGCTAATGGGAGTGATGTGGTAGGTGACATGGTGGCACAAGAAAGAGGAGTAGTCACGGCAGAGGAAGAGTCAATCACACTTATAGGCCAGACCGAGGGTGAAGGGGAAAGATGGACTGAGATATCCACTGCAGGTGGGGTTGTGGTGAACATGGCTTGGTAGACAGATGTCAGGGTGGTCGAAACAGGGGGAGCTGGAAGAAGTTTTGGCTGATCTATCCTCTCTTCCTCACCTTCTTGAATTGCAGGATTTTTTTTGGCACTTTCTGTTTGTTTTGGGCCTCTTCGAGGGTGAGCCCCCTGAATATTTCCTTGCATACACCTTAGAATCTGGAGACTGCTCTGTTTCAGTTCCTTTCCTCTTTTCTAATCTGGTGAGTGGAGGAGACTTAGATGTCCCACCCATTGAAGTTGTATCAGTGACATCTTCTGTGGCACTAGGCTCACTCTTGAGCCCTTCATATGTCAAAACGACCCCTTGTTGCTTTAGTCAGGCTACTTGTTTCTTAACCCATTCTTCAGTTCGAGCCATGATAGGTTTGGTTACAATGTCAAGGTCATCAACCTCATATTCATCCCAATCTACTAGAGACAATGACAAGTTGGAGACTACATTATACCTAGGATCCATGATGGTTCTTTTGTCCTCCTCAACTTGATCCAGTATAGGAAATAGTTGCACCCTTCTTACGAAGTATGCAGTCATCCTCATGTAATGTCTTGCACGCACCTCTTTGTCATCCTGACAATCTGCCCAAAAATCTTCAACATGATGTAGGTTGGCATACTCTGGTCCCAGTGTTTTTCTCACATGCCCATATGGGTCCACTCATGGGTGAGCAGTGTGTAGGCAGAAGTGGTACTCCTCCAATTCTTTTTTAGAATTCCTAGCACACTGGGAAGTTTGTAGCTTATACATCCCCTCATCGAAGGTGAAGGGATAAGGGATCCCTACCAAATGTTTGCTACCAAGGACTGTATGTACATGTTTCAGATGTCGGGAGAGTTCCAATAGTATAATCTGGTCATTGGGGTACCGGGGCAGCTTATTCAGTCTTTGAGTGAAACCATGGGCATGAATATAGGTAAATTTGGGGAACTGTAAGAATAGGAAGGTGTACTGCTTCAGGAATGCCCACACGCTATGAGAGACCCTTCTCTCAAAATCCCCTCTAAGTAACCAGATGATGTGGTTGATGAAGGCGTCATTTACCCTACAGTACTCCTTGAAGTTTCTGAATTGTAGCTGGGGATATCTATCATAGGCTTTTAATCTTCACCTCGACTCTTCATCGGGTGCCACAAATAATCTGCTATACTGCATTTTCTCTACCAGTCAATAGACCAGATAGAAGGTCATGTAGAATTTAGAGCTTTTTTTTCACGTTCATAGACTACTCATGGAAGCAGTCACTTATGATGAATCCCCAGTAGAATGTGGCTTTTGTGGTGACATCTTCGTCCCCACGGAGGATTTGTTCAACAAAGTACACCATCCATTCTTGAAAAAATGCAGCTGAAGGGAGGCCCATTACCCAGCTTAGCATGGTTACTAGGTCATGGTAGTCTTCATGGAAATCGCTGCAAAAGAGTTACTGAGGAACCTTTGCAATGCTGCCCCTTTTTTCCTTAAGCCAGTATTGATTTATCAACTTTTTACAGTCCATCGGGTTTTCATCCCAAATTTCCTTTCCTTCCTCCATGGTGGGTACCTCCATTTCCTCAAAGGTGGGAATGTGAAAAGTTCTCATGATTCCCTCAGCTGACATGTCAGCGAGGATGTTCCCATCTCTATCAACGATGGTTCTTGTCTGGGGTTGGTAGGCCTGTCGGCAAGCCATGACTAGTTCAAGGGAAATGAGAGACGGGGGGAAGCCCGTAGCTTTTGCAATCCCACTCTGTCTGATCAATCTAGCATTGTTGGTTTTTGGGTGAACTTTGACCCTTTGTTTAAATTCATCATTATCGACATGGCCGGTATTGGTGTTTGTGTGATTTCCTTCCAGTCAGTGATGATTTTTGAATATAGAGGCTCGCCTTGAAACTAGAACTTCATCTAGTCTTTATCCTCCTTTCCACAAGGAGTTTTTCTTGTTTTCTTTCCTTTGTCCTTTTCTGTAGCTACCCCCAAGGGACCTGCACCCAATTCCATATATTCGGCAAGCATAGACATAATGAGTACAACCAACTACAAAAGCATTAACATTAGCCAAAATCCTGTGAACTAAATCCAATTAGACATTATTTGATTAATGAGGTTAAATTTTCTCTTTCAAATGCCATTAGTCACTTTCCAAAGGGATTTTGGACCATCCGGGCCAAAGGGATCGAACTTCCCTAGCAGGAATGTTATCTGAAGGGTGAACGGGCTGGGGCAATCCAAGTGATTTCTCTTGTCTCCACATTTTGATGGTTTGAAAGGCTTGTGTTCAAGAGGGTCAAATTTGAGCATGTGGGTCGAGGTTGGTTTTCAAATTTGAAGTCAATTTGCTCAATTTTGGGGCCCTTAGAGGTTCAGGGTCGGGAAGCTGTTATGAGTTCGCTATTTAAAATGACTTGGAAGAAACAGAGTTCTGGGGTCAGAACTTCGAGCTCCAGGGCCCAGAAGGCTAAAAGCTAGCTGATAGTTTACTTCGGACTTCAAGGTGTTTGGGATCAGAGGGGCAGAAGGTCATCACTGTTTTGTTGTTTGCAAAGGAAATCCACATACGGAAACTTGACGAGAGCGGCCCGGCGGACCAGACCCGATGGAGCGTTTGGCTGTTGGTCTTCTTTGTCAAGTTTCTCTAGGAAAGAGAGGGGGCAAAACTTAGGACTCGGGAAGACACGTCTATTTTGCGCTTGTGTATTGGATGACGATAGACAAAACCTCGGTGAGCGGAGCCCGGCAGGAAGGTTCGGCGAATGGAAGGCCAGGACCTAAGAGTTGGGGGGGACGTAACCTGACGGCTGTTGTGAATGGCGAAGTCTCCACATAAGTCCATGGATGGAAGCCCGCAGACCGGGACCCAGCAGTACAACGAAAGAGTTTATTTGGCATTCAAATTAGGGTAGCAATGTGGAAAGCAAACCCTAGAGGATGGAAACACGTGCTCTTTTCATCGTATGGAAATGACGAGGGAGACACAGAGTCCTTAGGACGGAAGTCTCACGGGACGAGCCTGGGATGGGCAAAGGCAGCCAAAAAAGTTTGTAAATTTCAACAGGTGGAATCCAATGAGTCAAGGCCTGGGGTTCGAGAAGGTGGGAGCCTTCTACCATTCAGAACGGTGAACACCCAGGGGAATCCCAAAAAAGGATTCTTAGCGACGCAAGCTCGGGAGGCTGAAAAGGAGGCCAAACCTCGAGTGCTAAGTTTGACAGCAATTGGCCAGTGAAGATCCTGGGTGGCGGGCCTGAGAGGGCATTTCACCATTTCAAAAGTTCATTGTTTTCAAATTTCTTTTAACGGTAGCAGGAGGGGTCGAGCCCGGAGGGCATGGATACCCTGCGAAGAATGATAGGGGTGGCATTTGGTTCCAACCTGATCATAGGAAGTGATTTTGGAGGTCTTTTTGGATTTGAAAACATGGGTTTTGTAGGTCTTAGTGTGTTCTATCAATTAAATTCATTTTCAGCCCATTTTATTGATTATTTTAAGCGTACAATCATAAAAAATCTCTAGATGGAATGAATGGCAAACCTACCTCGAAAGCCTGATGGGAGAAGATGTGAAATTGACAAAGGGTGGCTGAATGATGATCTCAGATGCGAGGGCGATGGGTGACGGATGCAATGATCTCCTCTAGAAAGCACTTTGATCTTCTCTGGAAAACCTGACAAATGAAAATGACAAGTCAACCACTATATTTATACCCTCATATGCATTTAATGCCTCCATTTAATGCATGTATGGATGACCGGTTAGTTGGTAGATTTCAAATTCACAGACGGTGGTGGGAGGTCCAGGGTTTGGGGTCCAGAAAGCCATGGTCAAACGGCCGGTGGAAACTTTCTTTTCAAATCGAAGGTGAAAGGAGACTTGGAGTCCAGAAGGTGGAAAGGCATCAAATTTTTTCTGTCGAAAATGACAAAGACTGAAGGTAATTCTAGGGACAGAAGTCCGGTGAATCAGACCTGGGATGGTGGAAGGTAGCCCAAAACTCACAAATTTTAAACCAGCGGAAAATAGGGAACTGGGGCCTAGGGTTTGGGAAGGTGGGGAGCCTTTTGCCATTCAAAAATTGCAAACGCCCAGTGGGGTGAGCCCACCAAGCCCCAAGGTCGCCAGCTGAAGAAAACTGCCAAGGAGAATCTAGAATGCTCAAGGACTCAACCAAGATGAATGGGGAAAAACATGGTCAACCAAAGATGGGAGCTCATAGGTACATTGACCATCAGGGACACCAAAATGAGGCATGCAAAACGAGGCAGCGAAAGAATGACCTGGCAAGGCAAAAGAAAAGAGGGTCCCCTTTCTGAATGGGGTGTGTGTGCTGAGGGAACAACAAATGGCAACTCGGCTGGGAAACACCCTCAAAGGTTCTAGGGATAAGTGTTCATTTAGGACCTAGAATCTTTGGTTTCACAAACCAGGAGCAAACTTCCAAGAGTGAACTGGGAGAATCGGATCCTTAGTTGGGTTAGTCTACATGGCATCTCAAACATGTGTGTTGTGAATTCATTCCTTTCCATGGAACTGTGAAAAGTGGTTGCTAATCCAACCAAGCAAGCTATGTAAATCTCCCAACACCAAAAGTAACCTGGACATTTCCCCACAGCCAGTCAGGCATCCATAGCCCTGGTGGAGTTATCATTGTGATTCCAGGGATATTTCTCTACTGCCAGCCGGGCATCCATAGCCCTAGTAGAGTTATCTGCACACCCATACGGTCGCTTGATTTTAGAATTTTCTTCCTCTTCTATTTTTTGATGTTTCTTTCAGCTTTCCATTTTTTACTTATCTTTTTCTCGACCGTGTAAGCACTGAAGCCTATAATGGGTTTGGGAATTCCAGTGGTCACTGGAGTGGACTTAGGATTTTCACTCACTAGGGTATCATAGCATCCATTGTACAGTCCCTTGGAAATATTTAGTATGCATTTTGTGTGAGATATGAGATGTGTGTAGAGGGACCCAACCAAGGGTCAAGTTATAAAGTAGAGTTCAAACAAGGAAACCATTCCTAGGCGGTCTTCAGGGACCAATAGTCAGGAATGAATGTTTATATGAAGAATACTAAAGACGGACAGCAAAGCAAACTTTTCATTGAACAAGTACAACCATCCCAATCGGGCAGAGAACATCCTTTCGAAACAAAATAGTCAGGAACAAGAAAAATAGGAAAACAACAAAGTGGAAGCTAACCAAAAGCCAACCTATTCTAACCTATGTACAGGTATTTATAGAAAAGAGCTCGACAGAGCTTAGGCTTGGAAGTAATGCTTGAGGTGTTTCCCATTGACTGGAAATGATATTTCTTCACCAGTTAAGGTCTTTAGGTGGAAATCATTATCTCTCAAACTTTCAGTTATTTGAAAGGGGCCAAGCCAAAGCTTGTCAAATTTGTTGTGCCCCCCTTTCTTTTCTAATGCAGACCCCAAGAGACTCAATCTTAATCTAATTGAAAATTTTCTTTCAGGAGGCATCTAACAAGATTAGGATGACCATATAAATCAATTCAACTAATCCTCCAAGTTCAACAACCATTAAAAACACAAATTCCCAAATTGCACCCTACAACTCTAGTAGTACTGGGACCCCAATTTTTAGACCTTAACAAAGAAAATTTCCATATAACTTAACTAACTCAAAGGTGATTCAGATACCCTTTTTTGAGACACATAACATATAAAAAAAATTACACAAGACTCCTTTAGAACAATTCCTCCAAAATGGCCTTTCTCACTATTTTCAAGCCCCAATTAGCCCTATTTTTCAAAGGAACCCTCTAAGTTTCCATTCCCAACCCAAACTAACTTTAAAAAGTCTTAAGTTATGTTTCAAATCCGAGGATTCATAAGGTATTAGGACTTCAAAGGCTTATTTTGGTATCTTACTCAAAACCCTCACTTTTACTTGCACAAAACAAGGGTTTCACTAAAAATCCATACTCCCAACCTTTCCATAACAAATTACTAATTCAAACATTTTTTAATATCTCTACACAAACATAATAAACACTCTCCAGGTCATTAGCTTCATTAATTTTCAAAATCACTTCTTGGGTTCCTCACTTTCATTGTGAAAAGCATCACTGCCCAACCCTCATTTCACTTCATTGACAACTAAACTGCCTTTCTCACCTTCCAAAGCATTGTACATCTATTCTGCCACATTACACACCAATCCACCAAGTTACAGTGCAAAAATAGTGGGTGGATTGGTGAGATTCATTAAAATGTAGGCTCCAAACCCTTAATTGTGAAACAGGGTAGACATTGTGTTCTTTAAGGTTCATTCTACAAAAATGGTTTGTTAGCATTCCAAAATAGAAACAATGAAATGTCAATTCATTTAATTTGAAAACCTTGAAATAATTTAATTCATACCACACTTGTATGGGTCTGTACACAACAAAACTCAAAGGAAAATATGGAAAAACACAATTTTTGGCATAGAACAGAGCATATATTCTTAAATCAAAACCTCCATTAACCCTTCCTTCGGGTTTACAAGGTGTTCTTATACAATTTCCTACTTCAACCACCAAAAAACTTCCTTGCAACTAATTTTTAAACTCTAATAGGCCACAAATACACCTTTTACATGAATTAATGTTAATACTCTTGCACACTTTGAAATGTTTACACTTTCCAACCCTTTTAATCACCCAACCTATTGTAAATGGTGAAATGAGACCTTTTTTACCGAGGAAACTTGACTTCCTCAAACATAAACAACATTATGCATCCTAACACCCCTTGTCAACTTTGACAAACCTTGCACATGACTAGCCATTTCTTTCAAGATGAATACAAAGCCTATCAAAAGTGATTTATTACATGATAAAGGTAACTTAGGACCTTACTTAGACTCAAGTTACTACTCACCCTAACTCAACCTTCATGACACACCTTGTCCACAAAACATCTACTAAAGAAACAATGAAGAGATTGGTGCTCCTGCACCATGCACACTAGCATAAAAAAACTCATGTCTCATGAGTATAGGTCTATCTGGTTCCAATCCGCACTCCACAAAGCCAATGTTGAATAGTACTTCCTCTGGTCTTTCTTTGAGACTGAAAACTTGGAGCCTTTTTCTGCTTTCTTGTCTCTGTATGCATGGAATCTTGTTCGCTGGTCTGAAATCAAATCTATAGGTGGCCTGTCCTTTGCTCTAAGACCAAAACAAGTGAAATTCCTCACCTTCATGCCCTTAAATGACCCTTTTCCCATGCTTACCTTCTCCTCCATGTATTGCATAGTCCTATGTCCCATATGCATTTTATCTCGACTCCTTGCTCCACCAATTGTACCTGTACCTTGTACATTCCCTGTTAGATTTGCACACACTTTATATACTATCCGTGCAACTGTATAGACCCCTGTTTCCTTGTTTACTTGATCCACTACACTCTGACTCTTGAAATTAAAAATCAAACTTATTTTCCTTGCTTGTTCAATCCCCTCCATCAATGTGTTATTATATGTTAGAGAGCCATCAAAACTTTTTTGTCTTTGCTTTTCAGGAACTGTTATAGGGCGGATTATTGTCCCAATCAAGAGTTCTTCCTTTGGCTTGGATTCTCCCTTTGGTGTCATCATCAACTTACCATGATCCCTACTCAGATCAACTTGCTCCACAGGCTTCACATCACCCTTCTTAAATTCTTTAACCATCTTCCCAATAGATTCACCTTCACCTAACTCCACTGTCTTCGCACTATAACTCCGCTCCAAATTAGAATATGCACTATCCTTTTTGTCTTCAAGCCTTAAAGGCTCCTTCCTACCAAACATTACTACCTTGGACTTGCCCTTATCTCTTCCACTTGTTTTCAATGAGGTCAACTTAAAGCTTTTATCATCCTTCTTGATGGTATAGATGTTCTACTAGCCATCATACATAGACTTCCTATCAAACTGCCATGGCCTCCAAAAGAGAAGATGGCAATAGTCCATTGGCAAGATATCACATAGGAATGTGTCCTTGTACTCCCCAATCTAGAAATCCACACATGCTTGCTCATTTACTATTATACTTTGGCTATCATTGCCCCAAGAAACTTTTTAGGGTGCAACATGTGGTATTCTTTTTAAACCCAACTTATCTACCATCTCACTAGACACCATATTATCTTGAGAGCCAGAATCAATTACAACTTGACATACCTTCCCTTTGCTTTTGCATGTTGTTCTAAAGAGACTCCTCCTTTGGTTTAAATCTTCTTTTTGTCCCTGCAACAAGGTCCTTCTTACCATGAGTGCTTCCCCTACTTCTAGATTTGCAAGTCTGCTTGGTGAACTCACACTCTCTTCTTCATCTCCTTGCTCATATTGAACTCTTTTATCACCTTTCCTTTCACTCCCACTTGCTACAACACTAAACCTTTCATGACACTTGAATGATGGGTGTCCAAAATCATTACATCTATAGCATCTTCCTAAGAATTCACCATAATCTCTTCTTTGTCTAAAATTGGTTCTTCCTCCTCTCCACCCTCCTCTTGTTTCAGGAACTTGTTCCTTGTTCTTCTTAGCATCTTCATGATCTTCCTTAGGTTTCCTTGATGTTGAACTTGTACCTTTGCCCCTAGATGTACTGCCTCTTCCTCTTGCTGCCTTCTCTTGTTTTCTCTTCAATTTTTCTTCAATCTAAATAGCCATTTGGAAATAATCATCCACTGTTATTGGTTTCAACACACTAACCTCATCCTGTATGTTGTATCTCAGTCCATTTATGTACCTAGCCACTTGTTCTTCTTCATCCTCATCATGCTTGGCTCTTATACTTAACCTATAAAACTCTTTAGTATAGTTTTGCACATCTAAATCTTTTTGTCTCATATTTTGAAGCATCTTAAGTAACTGAACATTATAGTCTTTAGGAAGAAATTTACCTTTAATATTCTCCTTCATTTTTTCCCAAGATGTAATCTTGCTTTTCCCTTGCTTTTTCCTCTCTTACTGCAAAAAATTCCACCATACTAAGGCATGTCCCTTCAGTCTTGTCTTGGCCTTCTTCACCTTGTGTGATTCAGCAACATCTTCACTATCAAAGTAACTCTCTAGAGCCTCCATCCAATCCAAGGGCTCCTCACTGTCAAGTTTTCCTCCATACATAGGCACATCTATCTTTCCATTTCCTTCCTTCTTTACAGCATTCAATAGTTTTGTTGTCCTTGCATCTTCTGGATCCAAGTACTCTTCTTCACTAGAGGTCCTTTCCTCCTCAAATTCACTTTCATTCAAAAGGGTTCTACCTTTAGACTTGATCATGGCCATTTCCTGCTTCAAAGCTGCTATATCTTTGACATGGCTATCAATCTTTCTTGCAATAGGGTTCCCTTTAGGAGGAATTTTCATAATCCTTTCTTCACCCACCTGCAAAACCAAATCAAACACCAACACAAGATCTACAACTATGCTCTCATACCACTATGATGTAGACCCTAGGAGACTCAATCTTAATCTAATTGAAAATTTTATTTTAGGAGGCATCTAACAAGATTAGGATAACCATATAAAGCAATTCAACTAATCCTCCAAGTTCAACAACTATTAAAAACAAAAATTCCCAAATTTTACCCTTCAACTCTAATAAAATTGGGACCC
Organism: Sequoia sempervirens; assembly: GCA_007258455.2. Classification (NCBI taxonomy): domain Eukaryota; kingdom Viridiplantae; phylum Streptophyta; class Pinopsida; order Cupressales; family Cupressaceae; genus Sequoia; species Sequoia sempervirens. The sequence goes on along the minus strand of VDFB02000008.1, from coordinate 265,747,366 downwards.
CAGTTTTTATACCTTAACTCATAAACTTTCCATAGAAATTAAGTAACTCAAGGGTGATTAAGATACCCATTTTTGAGACACATAACATATAAAAATAGTGCACAAGACTCCTTCAGAACAATTCCTCCAAAATGGCCTTTCTCATTGTTTTGAAGCCCTAATTAGCCCTTTTTTTCAAAGGAACCCCTCTAAGATTTCATTCCCAACCCAAACTGACTTAAAAAATTCTTAATTTATGTTTCAAAATAGAGGATTCACAAGGTCTTAGGACTTTAAAGGCTTATTTTGGTATCTTACTCGAAACCCTCACTTTTACTTGCACAAAACAAGGGTTTCGCTAAAAATCCATACTCCCAACCTTGCCATAACAAATTACTGATTCAAAAATCTTTTAATATCTCTGCAAAAACATAATAAACACTCACCAGGTCATTAGCTTCATTAATTTTCAAAATCACTACTTGGGTTCCTCACTTTCATTGTGAAAAGCATCACTGCCCAGCCCTCAATTCACTTCATTGACAACTAAACTACCTTTTTCGCCTTCCAAATAATTATAAATATATTCTACCACATTACACACCAATCCTCCAAGTTACAGTGCAAAAAGAGTGGGTGGATTAGTGAGATTCATTAAAATGTAGGCTCCAAACCCTTAATTGTGAAACAGGGCAGACACTGTGTTCTTTAAGGTTCCTTCTACAAAAATGGTGTGTTAGCCTTCCAAAATAGAAACAATGAAATTTCAATACATTTACTTTGAAAACCTTGAAATAATTTAATTCATACCACACTTGTACAGGTCTATACAAAACCAAACTCAGAGGAAAATCTAGGAAAACATAGTTTTTGGCGTAGAATAGAGCATATATTCTGAAATCAAAACCTCCATTAACCCTTCCTTTGGGTTTACAAGGTGTTCTTATACAATTTCCTACTTCAACCACCAAAAAACTTCCTTGCAACTAATTTTTAAACTCTAATAGGCCACAAATACACCTTTTACATGGCTTAATGTTAATACTCTTCCACACTTTGAAATGTTTACACTTTCCAACCCTTCTAATCACCCAACCTATTGTAAATGGTCAAATGAGACCCTATTTACCTAGGAAACTCTACTCCCTCAAACAAAAACAACATTATGTATCCTAACACCCCTTGTCAACTTTGAAAAACCTTGCACATGACTAGCCATTTCTTTCAAGATTAATACAAAGCCTATCAATATTGATTTATTACATGATAAAGGTCACTTAGGACCTTACTTAGACTCAAGTTACTACTCATGCTAACTCAACCTTCATGACATGCCTTGTACACAAAACATCTATTGAAGATAAAATGAAGAGATTGGTGCTCCTACACCATTTTCATGGGTCTTTTCGCAATACAGGACTAAATCTACAATTCTAAAGGCCTTGATTTTGGCTTGGCAGTTGAACCGTCTCTTAACCACACCCTAATGTTTGGAAAAAATTTCTATTGCATGGCCTCAAAATTCTTATAAATGTAAGAGCTCAACTAACCGAGCTTCTCTACGGTCTCTTCCTTTGTAAAAGTCATTGATAAATTGGAGATTAGGAATCTTTAAGTGGATAGGAAATATGGGCTCCAGGCCGTAAACAAGGTGGAATGGGGAATCACTAAGGGAAGCCTTGCAGTAGGTGCAGTCTGCCGAAAGGGCGAATCGGAGCTGGGTATGCCAATCCTTAGGATTCCTATCGAGTAATTTCTTGATCACTGTGATCAGGTTCTTGTTTGTGGACTCAACAAGGCCATTGCCTTGAGGGTAGTAATTTGACAAAAAATTAAGGGAAATTCCATAGTTGAAGGACCAACTGGAAAACTTTAATGAAGCAAATGCAGGTCCATTATCACACACTAATGCATAAGAACAACCAAAACGATTTAAAATAAAACTTCCAGAAACTTTGTAACCATTTCAGTTGTGCATTGCTTACATACAATTGTTTTTGTCCATCTAGTGCAATAATCAGTAGTGGTAAGGATGTACCTATGTCCCGTAGATGATGGAGGGCTTATCAGACCAATGAAAACGAGACCCCATTGCGCAAACGGCCTCACCTCCAACATGGGCTACAGTGGGATGGCAACATTCTTCTCCTTAGTACCGGCAGTCTGACATGTGTGACAGGAGCGAACATGACAATAAGCATCCTTGAATACAGTTAGCCAATAATACCCTGCTCTTAGTATTTGATGTGTAGTGGAAGGCCTGGATCCATGACCAATGCCGAACTTGTCATGAAATTCCTTCAAAACTATGTTTGCTTCCTCCTTGCCAAGGCATCTCAAGTAGATGCCTTCATGATTTCTCTTGTATAAAATGGACCCTTGCAACATGTAACTGCTGCTTTTCAACCTAAGAGCACATTTTTCAACTCCTTTCAAGTGGGGTGGACACTTGTGATTCAGCAAATAATAAGCAACATCCTTGTACTACACTCCCAGGGAAACGTCTTCAAGCTAATATTGTTGCATAGTGAGTTCAGGTCCTACCTCTGCTACTGCTTCAACAATCGTGTAGGTAAGTGCCTGTCCTCTCACCAACTTCATCGGTTGGATCTCCATATCATATTCTTGAAGCAATGTGACCCATTTAGCTCTTTGTTTGCCCAATTCATTTTGTATGAGCATCCTTTTCATTGCGGGGTCGAGGACAATGGAAAACACTTTGTTGCACAAGATATAGTGCCTAAATTTTTTCACTCCCTTAACGATGGAATATGCTTGCTTTTCTATGTTGTGGTAGCGTAACTAAGCATCTTTCAACAAAGAACTCATGAAGGCGATCGGGTGCTCATTTCCTTCATCATCTCTCTAAGTCAGAATGCTAGCATAGGAATGCTCTAAAGAAAATGAATAGATGTAGAAAAACTTTAGATAGTTTGGGCTAACTAGTATAGGTTCCTCAGCAATGGCCCGCTTGATTTCTTCAAAATCCTATTTGGCTTCGGGAGTCCACTCAATTTTGGCATCCTGTTTCAACATCGCATTGAGTGGTTTAACGATCTCAACAAAACCTGTGATGAATTTCTTGAAAAAGTTGATCATTTTGAAGAAGGATTTCAATTATTTCTTCATGCCTATCAGTGGGATCTTTAGCTAAGATTGAATGCATTCAAGATCTATGGAGATTCCCTACTCTGAGATAATATGTCCAAGCAACCTACCCTCAGTCACGCCAAAAATGCACTTCTTTGGGTAAAGGGAAACTCCAAACTCCCTACATCTCTGAAAGACCTTGCATAGATCAGAGACATGATCACTTTGCCTTTTAGAGAACATAGTTAAAACATCCATGTAGATGATTATGCACTTCCAAATCAAATATTTGAAGGAAATATCCATGGTACGTTGAAAGGTGGCACCAGCATTGATGATCCCAAAAGGAATTCTCCTGTAAGCGAAGGTTCGCCACTTGGTGGTGAACGCTGTCTTAAGGAGGTCTTCGTACTGGACCATAACTTGGTTGTATCTAGAGTACCCATCGAGGAAGGACATCATTTGGTAGCCGTTGACAATTTGCAATACCTCATCCAATGAAGGTACCAGATAGTTATCATTCTTCGAAGCTTTATTCAGGTTGTGGAAGTCTACACACAATCTGATTTCTCCATTCATTTTTCTGACTAGGACCAAGTTGGCCACCCATGTGGAATGCCTCACTGGGAAGATAATACTTGTTGAAAGTAACTTCTATACCTCTTTGTAAATGATGGGCTCTAGCAAGGAATTAATGGGATGTTTCCATTGGCGGAATGGCCTAGCTTTTGTCTTGAGAGGGATGCTGTGCGTGATGATGGAGATGTCATAAATATTAAGATCTTCATAGCTCCATGCCACCACGCCATGATACCTGTGCAAATCATCGATCATTCCCTTCTTTTCCTTGGGCATGCACACTTTGTCAATGAAAAAAAATTTGGTCTCCTCTAGGGTCCCAAGGTTGTGAGCATTACACTGGTTGCTTATGGCCTCCTTCTTTGTTTGTTGATTATGGTCTCTAATCTGGTCCAAATCAAATATTCATTCAAGTTGAACCATGCCCCTAGGAATCATGGTGGTTTTGACATAGACAACTCCTTCTATATCCAATTCGGCCTCCTCTAGTACAGTTTCAACAATTATTTGGGTGGTGAAGACATAAAAACTCATGATGAACTCAAGGATATGTTTTTCGTCATTGAAGACTTGAAAATGACTGATATTATTGGGGACAGACGACATGGATGTCAACTCAACTGTGAATTTCTTAAGTAAGAACAAAGAGAGGGTTTGGAAAGTGTTGGCTGCTTGAGCCAAGGCATCAGCTATATGATTTTTAGCCTGAGGGATCAGTTGTATTTTAAATGCGTCTAAACCTTCTAAAAAATCCCAAACCCTATGCCTATATTTTGCAAGTCTTCTGTCATGAAAAGAATACAATTTTCTAGTCTATTTGACTACAAGTTTAGAATCACCGAACACTTGCAGTACTTTGACATTTTTCTTGAGGGCCATCAGAAGACCATGGACTAATTCCTCGTATTCTACTACATTATTGGTGCAATAAAACTATAGCCTATGGTTAGTGTTTCCCGATTTTCACCTACGGGCTCAATCAGGCAGGGGTCTATTTTTTCAAGTATTTATGAAGGCCAAATGGATTAACTTTTTCCTCAGGTCGCCAAGACATCTTGGTCGCTATGATTTTTTATATCTCCCTCCGCATGGGAAATGGTATCCCCGAAATGGTCCAAGCTCACCGAAGGATGAAAGCTTTAGCATGAAGTCTTTCCAACCCATGGTCATCTCGCTGAAATGATCGGCGTCGAGAAGAAGTCCTACCGAAAGATGGAGGTCTCAGTGTAATGTTTGGCACTCGGTGTGAGGTCTTGCCAACTCGATAGCATCTTACCGAATGGATATTTGGAATTGGTAAGACTCCTCGCTGCAGGGTTTCAGTTCGACATGGTGTCTCAGTGAATGATGGTGGTCTCACCGAGGGAATCTGCGTTCAGGGAGAGGTCATGCCGATAGCATGAGGTCTCAGCAAAATGAGATGGCCTTGGGGAAAGGTCTTGCCAAAGGGAGTTAGTGTCGGTGTAATGTTTTGAACTCAGGGGAAGGTCTTCCCGACTGGGTGGAGTCTCGCCAAAACATGGAAGGCTCGGGGACATGTCCTTCCGACTTGATAGGGTCTCGCCGAAGGTTTATGCCTTCGGTATGAAGTCTTCCTGACTGATGTTTGTCTTGCCAATAGCTATGGGTCTATTGCAGACTTCAGCAAGAACTCTTGCCGAATTCGGATGTCTGGGCAATGAAATGGCGATATCGGTATAACTCCTGTAGCTTGATATGAAGTCCCGACGACAGTCTCAAGCTATGCCGACTTTCCTATGAGGTATACTCGCATCGGGGAGACACGATTAGTGTCTCACCGACATGCAGTTTTTTTTAAGGACCTATGATTGCTCGAGAATCTTAAGTGGAGTGTGTTTGCCCAATCAGAGAGAACTAAAGGTGAACCATTGTCCATTTGACTAATTGACTACGCTTGAGAATAAGATCAATAGAATGTGAGTGGTATGTATCTACTATGTGATCAAGGGTGATCAATCAGTCTGGTGAGTGTTGGTGTCGTCTGGGGAGATCTAGTAGCAAAGTTAGATGCTGCTTATTGGAGAGGTCAACATGCAGAAAGATCTGGAGTAGGAAGAGGAAGCTGCATGTCTTAGTGACAGCTGTGGTGTCTACTGGTGATGGGTGGATTGACATTTATGATAATCAAAACAACCACATTCAAGGTGGCTCAGATGGATGTTCGAGGGTGGACACAGAGGCCAAAGGTTAATGCCATTGTTCCAAAAGATCTAGAGGCCATTCCTAGAGTGATCCTTCACTGACATGGACATCGGGGATACACATTTAATGCATAAGTAACTTGATAGAAAATATCTAAGGGCAGATCTTTCTAGAGGCTAATATTTTTAGAAAACCCTAAAGGAGGGGCCGACACTTGAGGTTTTTTTTGGTTGTATATATGGCATTTTTGCCTCATTTTGTAGAGGAGTTTTGATTATGCATCATGGAGATTTAGTGATTTTTCTTAAATCCTTTCTCAGCCGATGTATGCTTTGTAACTCATTTGGATTTTGGAATATGAAATATAGAGATTACCTTGGAAACCAATGTTAGTATTCATACTACTTTCATTTTTTTCTTTCAGATTATGCAAGTTTTGAACCATGCTTTTTCTAAGTCTTCATTTGAACTTTAGAGTTGTGAAATTCATCTTTCCTTCTTAAAATATATATGTAGATTAAGCCTTTTCAAGAATGATGCATAAGTTCACAAAGTTTATGTTAAGTAAATGAAATAGCTATCATTAGTTTTCTAGTGTATGTTGATCTTGTTTTCATTTCATGATTTATGTCAGTTCGGTGTATCACTATAGGGATTAGTTTCTACCATTTATGTTTTTCTTTAGTAACCTTCTCCCTTTTTCTTTACAAAAATCAGTAGTATAGGTGATAAAACCAACATAGGAAGCCGACCTTTTTCTGAAGGTCTGATCTTGTATAAATTTTATACTTTTAAGGTCATTCCCATGTTACACTGGATTGTTGAATTTTACATTCAACAGGGTGCAAAATCCAAGTGCTAACAATTCTGGCATGCTTGGTGGGACCAATTCCACATTATATTGCTTGTTTGGTATGCAACTAGTAAGTTTCAGACTTTACAAAAGTCATTTTTTCATACTTAGCAACTATATAAAGAGAAAGAACTTCAGAATCAGTGCTTTTATAGTTTATTAGAAGAGTTCAGACAAGGAACAACTCAGTTCCTTTTGAATATTTGTAGTTGTCACCACCTAGAAGACAAGGTAGAGTAGCAAAAAGGGCACCTCCTTCTAAGAGAGTATAGTCTACACCACCTGGTGTTAGACCAGAAATTGTGTTTTCACCATCAAGAAGGAGAGGAAGACCATCTAAAAAATAAATTGAGAATCATTCAGCCTCACCTAGCCTTGGAACAAAAAGGTCTCCTTTAAGCAGTCGAACTGCTTTTGCTAGTTATATATTTTCAAGTTCTGCTATTGCAACAAGTTCATCAACCAGAGTTTTTACAAATCCAAATCCACCTCTAATGGCTGCTCCCAAAAATCAGCCTTTTTTGCCATTTAATGGAGGTAGTCCATTAAATTTGTTACAGCACAATGACATTCCAATGGCAGCTTTGAAAAGCTTGCCAATTTTCACTAGGGAAGATGAGACTACCCTGATTGTACATATACAAGATGTTGCTTCCTTGTGTGGTGTGCACCATATCACATAAGAAGATGTAGCTGTAAGACTACTTGCAACATCATTCAAAGGAATAGCATTATAGTGGTTCAAGAGTCTTGGAGTAGGTTCAGTTGCCACCTGGGATGAGTTGGGTGAAAAATTACATAGGCAATTTCAGGATAGGTCTGATAATTTATCATTGTTGGACCAATTAACTACGCTTAAGAGGGCTCCTAATGAGCAAATGAATGCTTTCAATTTTAGATTTCAAAGAACCTGGGATAGAATTCCTACAACAGTGAGACCACCTCCAGAATATGTGTTTTTGTAATTTTTAAGGATCTTAACAGCGATATAGCTATTATGATACAATCAATGGGGGGTGTTTCTCTACCATATGCATTTGAAATAGCAATTAGAGCTGAAAAAATCCTAATACAAGCTGGTAAACTTGCTCCTAGGCCACCAATGCCTATATTTCCAGATATTCATTCGAATATCCCTTTGCAGATACCACCTTTTCTAGCAGTATCAGCTGTTGTTCTAGCTACTATAACACAAGAAACTATTGTTTCAAGATCCTCAAATGAATTACAGGAAATCAAAATTCTATTACAGACTTTTGGTAATAAGCTTGTGAGCTTGGAAAAGCAACAAATATATAACAGGCCATATCAACAACAGAATTCAAGTCAGCAACAACAATATCAAGGTAATAGATAGGCTTATCAAGGCAACTACCAGGGCCTAAGACAAAGTGTAAACACAAGACCTTTTCAGGCTTATGCCCCAACACCTATTAGTACAGTCAAGGATCTTGTCCCTATTCAAAACAACTTAGCAACAAATTATGAGTGGTGCTACCCTTGTAAGCAACCTCAGAATCAAGTCACTTGCTCAAACAGACTTATTAATCAAGCACTTATGGTACAAAATGCCTCAGTTTCACAATAGAATGCACTCAATGATGTTTCTCCACAACACCAAGATTAGCTTACCAATGATACTACCCTACTTAACTAGCAAGGTTAAGAATTTTGTGGATTGAACGAAGATAATTCTCCAGTTGTAGCTAACACAAGGGTGAAGAAATGAGCTTTTGAGTTGGATCAAGCAGCTGGTAAAGGAAAAGCAACAGTTACAGAACCATCTACATCTCAAGTGACTCATGGTTTGCAAAGAAATCAACAACTCCCAGTTAAGGAGCAGCCACACTTGCAAGCTGATCATGCTAGCATAAAGGTACATCATAAAGTGAGCCTAGTTGTACCTTATAATATTCTTGATAGTGTGAAAAATATGAATGTAATGATGTCTATGTGGGATTCATTATCTATCTTAGGTCAAAAAGATATGTTACACTCAACTTTGTCAAATCTTAAAGTGTCTGATGAATCTAAGTCTCCAATAGGTTAGGTTAGAGCCATGTTGACAAATAATCCTCAAGAAGAGGATAAACAACCCAACAAAGAGGGAGGAAAAGAAGTCAAACCACCTCCATTTTACGTGTCTGTAATCATAGATGTTAAGTTAGTTCATAACTGTATGGTAGAAAATGGAGCTAGTAGCTCAGTAATGCTAAAGTGAATTGCTGACAAGCTTGGACTAAAGTATCAGCCTTTGGAGAAAGGAGTGATTCAATTGGATGGTATTTCTATTAATACATTGGGTGTTATTAAAGATTTGAGTCTTACCCTTCATGCTTGTCTAAATTTTTTAGTTCCTCAAGACATATGTGTCATAGATCTCCCACCTTTCTTTTCTTTGTACCTCTCAAGAGACTTTACAGCTAAGATAGGTGGTTATGTGTTAGCTGATTGGTCACATATGTTGTTTAGAACAAGATACGGAACTAAAGTTACCATTAAATATGAAAATTTGGCTAAAGATCATATTGAGTCATATAACCCAAGTCCTATCAATGTTGTTCCTACTGTTGCAGACACAAATTGTGTCATTGTTACTGACAATGAGCTAGCTGTTGCTCAAGAACTTCAAGCAAAAGTTGTTCCTGATGTGCTGGTACATGAATGGACAACTGAAAATGTGTTGGATAGTCCTGAAGACCTTATTCAAGATTCTGGTATGGGTAATTATGTGATGCTTGAACCTGATGCAGAGGTTCCAAACCTTGAAAAGGGTACAGATCAGTTGTTGCAATAGAAAAGTGAACTCTGGGAAATGTTTTTTTATGGTTCCAGAAGCAAGAATAGAGCAGATGGAGGTGCAATGTTAGTTTCTCCATAGGGTGATAAGTATTTTTCAGCATTTCATTTTTCTTTTGCATGTTCTAACAACAGTGTTGAGTATGAATGACTCATTCAAGGCCTTGAGTGGGCAAGGAAAAGAGGAATCGACTGTTTGAAAGTCTATGGAGACAGTGAATTAATAGTTAATTAGGTTAGAGGGCTGAATGTTTCCAAGAATGATGCTTTGAAGTCGTATAGAAATAGAGTATGGAACATAATTGAAGAATTTAAAGCCTTCGATCTGATTTCTATTCCATGAAATCGGAATAAGTATGTTGATAGACTTGCAACAATTGGGGAATAGTTTGGTATGCCAGGCAATATCAAAAAAGATAAAATACAACAATATGTCAAGGTGGTTATTAGGCCATCAATTCCTGATAACAACATTAACTGGCAGGTATCTGAAAATGATGAGTAGATCTTAACATTTCTGCTCTAGGAAGATCAATTTTCTGTAGCAAACCAAGAAAATATTAAATAGCAGTATGAGGATCAAGTGATACAGTTGAAGAAAAATAAACTTCCCAAAGGGTCGGTTACCTTGGAATCCATATTCAATTCTAATGACCAGCTTAAGAAGAACAAAGTTGTCATTCAAATGAAAGAAGATCATTATGAAGAAGTGGAAATCTTTAAAGGTAAGCTTCTCAAATTAGGAAAAATCTATTTAGTTGAAGATAAGAGAGCTTTCATTGTTTTATGCCAAGAGTATCATGATGTTTTTTCTTGGCAATATTTTTATTTAAGAGGGTTTGATCCTCATATTGCACAACATACAATTGAGTTAGACCCTGATGCCAAGCCTATTCGATAAAAAAAGATACCATTAAACCCCAAGGTTGAACCTTTAATGATCAAAGAGCTGACCAAGTTAGTTGAGGGGGGTATCATATTTCCAATTAAACACACATCCTAGGTTTCTAACCTTGTTCCGATTAGAAAAAAGAATGGTGAGGTAAGATTATGTGTAGATTTTAGATACCTTAATAGGCGTCTCTGAAAGATCATTACCCCTTACCGTCTATGGAACAAATTCTCCAAGTTATTGCTAGTTCAGAAATATTTTCTCTTCTGGATGGATATTTTGGTTATAACCAGATTCTTGTCAAGGAAGAGGATTAGTATAAAACAACATTTACAACAAAATGGGGCACTATGGCCTACAAGAGAATTCCTTTTGGTTTATCTAATGTTGGTGCCACCTTTCAACGTGCAATGGATATGGCATTTTAGAGTTTAATCTAGAAATTTTTGTTGGTTTACTTAGATGACATAACTGTATATTCAAATAATGCAGATGAACACTTGTCACATCTAAAGCAAGTTTTTGAAAAATGCAGAGAATATGGAATATCTCTCAATCCAAAAAAGAGTATTTTTGTAGTCCATGAAGGTAAATTGTTAGGTCACATAGTATCAAAAGATGGAGTTACCATTGATCCTAAAAGAGATAAGGCTATACTCAAACTTCCATTACCTAATCACAAGAAAGGATTGCAAAGATTTTTAGGGAGAATCAACTTTTTAAAAATATTCATTCCTGATGTTGCAAATTTATTACAGCCTTTGACTGTCGTGCTAAAAAAGAATGTAGTTTTCAGTTGGACTAGAGACACACAACATAGTTTTGAAGAAATCAAGGAAGCTTTAGCATTAGATCCAACACTAGTAAACCCAAATTTCTCTAAAGACATTTTTTTTATGCTTTTGGTAGTGTTAGTTCAATCTCTGCTATGCTGGTTCAAAAAAATAGTGATAATTTAGAGCAGCCAATATCTTTCTTTAGTCAAGTACTTGCTAATTATGAAGAGAAATACACATTTGTTGAAAAACATGTTCTCACTATGATCAGAATCCTAAAGAAGTTTAAGCCTCTAGTTTCAAACAATAAAATTCATATTTTGGTTACACACCTGAGTGTGAAGGAGTTTTTGTTGAACAAAGATCTGAGTGAGAAAAGAGCAAGGTGGATCACAAAAGTAATGGAATTTGATGTCAACATCAACATCAAAAAACTTATCAGAGGTAGAGGACTTTGTGAGAAACTTTCCTCCCCTTCTGAAGATGCACAAAAATCAGAAACTAGTGTTGTTTTAACTAATACAGATGAGTCTCAAAATGTTCAAAATGCTACACCTGCATCAATTGCAGGTTGGGTTCAAGAAATGACCCACTTTCTTCGTACTGGTGAATGTCCACCAGGTTCAGACAGAGAAAAATGAAGATACTTCAGATTGCAGTTAATTCCTTATGTCCTTATTAATAATATCCTTTTCAAGAAAGATCTGAATGGTGTTTTATTAAGGTGCATTGACGCTGATCAAATAGAAAAGGTACTTCATGAGTTTCATGATGGAGTTTCAAGAGGTCACTTTTCTCCAAGGACAACTCCTTGGAAAATTATGAGAGCTAGTTACTACTAGCCCAGCTTGTTTAAAGATGCATATGCATGACCAGCGAAGTGTATGAAATGTGTTTTGTTTGCAGGAAAGGAAAAGCTTCCTTCTATGCCTTTACATCCAATTCAGGTAGAGTAACCCTTCATGAGATGGGGCATTGAATTTATTGGACCAATTAATCCACCATCCAGTGTTGGTTACAAGTGGGTGCTTACTGCTACAAACTATTTCACACGGTGGACAGAAGCAAAAGCTTTGAAAGAAGCAAATGAATCTTTAGTTTTGAGTTTTTATGAAGATATAATCACCAGATTTGGAGTTCCTGACTCCATCATTTCAAATAATTTTCTTGCATTTGTTGGATTAAGAGTCACAGATTGGGCTGTTAAACATGGAATTCATTTGAATACTTCCTCCAATTATTACCCACAGGGTAATGGATTAGCTCAAAGTACAAATAAAAATCTGATCAAAATCATTAAGATGACTACGGAAGAGAATCAAAGAATTTGGCATACCACATTGAAATCTACACTTTGGAAAAATAGAATAACCCCTAAGAGATCAGTTGGTAATTCTCCATATGTCCTCGTTTATGGTAAAGAGGCTAGATTACCTCTATCTATAGAGATTCCAGCTCTAGACATTGTTCACCAGTTGGAGATGTATAAAGAACATGACCCAATGGCCGTGAGATATGTAGAGCTCATGGAGCTCAAAGAATCAACAAACAAAGCAATGAAAACTTTGGAGTATCATCAGCTCCAAATGAAGAAAACATTTGATAAGAAAGCTACAGCCAAAGTTTTCAAGGAAGGTGATATTGTTCTCAAGTGGGATGTGCTAAAGAGTGGTCCAGGCAAACATACAAAATTTGACCATTTCTGGGCAGGCCCTTTTGTTTTTACTGAATGCAAGGAGCATAATGCATTCTAGTTATCAAACATGGATGGAGAAAAGTTACCAATCCCAGTTAATGGGATTTACCTCAAATGTTCTTTTGAGGTATGATTTATCATTGTACATATTAGGTTAGGTTTTATGCATTTAATAAGTGCTTCTACACTTTAGTTTAGTTGTTGTTGAATTTCCTAAGTGTTGTTCTAGCACAGTTTGGTAGTTTCACTTTAGTTTCTCTGGTTTCAATAAGTTTCCAGTGTCCTGATCTGCTTCATGAGTCTCAAGTGAGTTGTAGCCATGTGCGAACTACTCTTGGTCTGTTCTGAGGTTTTTACTAAGTGACTTCGAGCCCAATGGACAAATTTTGGCCACTGGTTTCTAGGTTTAGCAGGAAAACATCCAAGAAAGGTCACCAGAAATGTTGCCCGAGTTTCACCTATGGGCTCAATTAGGCAGGGGTCTATTTTTTCAAGTATTCATGAAGGCTAAATGGATTAACTTTTTCCTCAAGTCGCCAAGACATCTCGGTCGCTGTGAGTTTTTATATCTCCCTCTGCATGGGAAATGGTCTCCCTGAAATGGTCTGAGCTTGCCGAAGGATGAAGGCTTTGGCATGAAGTCTTACCGACCCGTGGTGGTCTCGCTGAAATGGTCGGCATCAAGGAGAAGTCCTGCTAAAAGATGGAGGTCTCAGTGTAATGTTTGGCACTTGGTGTGAGGTCTTTCTAACCTGATAGGGTCTCGCCGAATGGATATTTGGAATTGGTAAGACTCCTGGCTGTGGGGTTTGAGTTCGACATGATGTCTCAGCGAATGATGGTGGTCTCGCCGAGGGAATTTTCATTCGGGGAGAGGTCCTATCGACAGTGCAAGGTCTCGACAAAATGAGATGGCCTCGGGGAAAGGTCTTTGTTACCCGATGGTGTCTTGTCGAAGGGAGTTACATTGATGTAATGTTTTGAGATCGGGGAAAGGTCTTCCCGACCAGGTAGAGTCTCATTGAAAGATGGAAGGCTCGGGGAGATGTCCTACCGACTCAATAGGGTATCACTGAAGGTTTATGCCTTCAGTATGAAGTCTTCCCGACTGATGTTTGTCTTGCCGATAGCGATAGCTCTGCTGCAGACTTTGGCGAGAACTCTTGCTGAATGCAAATGTCTGGGAGATGAAATGGCGATATCGATATAACTCCTACAACTCGATATGAAGTCCAGCCGATAGTCCCAAGCTATGTCGATTGTCCTATGAGGTATACTCACATCGGGGAGACACGATTAGTGTCTCACTGACATATGATTTTGTTTGAAGGACCTATGACTACCCAAGAATCTTACATGGAGTGTGTTCACCCAATCAGAGAGAACTAAAGGTGAATCATTGTCCATTTGACTGATTGACTACCCCTGAGAAGAAGATCAAAAAAATGTGAGTAATATGAATCTGCTTTGTGATAAAGGGTGATCAATTGGTATGGTGAGCGGTGGTGTCATCTGGGGAGATCTAGTAGCAAAGTCAGATGTTGCTTATCGGAGAGGTGAACATGTAGAAAGATCTTGAGCATGAAGAGGAGGTTGCATGTCTCAGTGATAGTTGTGGTGTCTACTGGTGAGGGGTGGATTGAAATTTATGATTATCAGAACAACCACATTCAAGGCAGATCTGATGGAAGTTTGAGGGTGGACATGGAGGCCAAAGGTTAATGCAATTGTTCCAAAATATCTGAAGGCCATTCCTGGAGCGATCCTTCAACGAAATGGACAGCGGGGATACAAATTTAATACATAAGTAACTAGATAAAAAAGATCTAAGGGAGGATCTTTCTGGAGGCTGATATTTTTACAAAACCCTAAAGGAGGGGCTGACACTTGAGGTTTTTTTCGTTGTATATATGGCATTTTTTCCTCATCTTGTAGACGAGTTTTGATTATGCATTCTGGAGAGTTAGTGATTTTTCTTAAATCCTTTCTCAACTGATGTATGCTTTGTAACTCATTTGGATTTTGGAATATGAAATATAGAGATTACCTTAGAAACTAGTGTCAGTATTCATACTACTTTCATTTTTTTCTTTTAGATTATGCAAGTTTTGAACTGTGCTTTTTCTAAGACAGCATTTGAACTTTAAAGTTGTGAAATTCATCTTTCCTTCTTAAAATATATATGCAGATTAAGCCTTTTCAAGAATGATGTATAAGTTCACAAATTTTATGTTGAGTAAATGAAATAGCTATCATTAGTTTTCCAGTGTATGTTCATCTTGTTTTCATTTGATGATTTATGTCAGTTCAGTGTATCACTATAGGGATTAGTTTCTACCATTTCTGTTTTGCTTTAGTAACCTTCTACCTTTTCTTTACAAAAATCAGTAGTATAGGTGATACAACCAACATAGGAACCCGACCTTTTTCCGAAGGTCTAATCTTGTATAAATTTTATACTTTTAAGGTCATTCCCATGTTACACTAGTTTGTTGAATTTTACATTCAATAGGGTGCAAAATCCAAGTGCTAAAAATTAGTGAAAGTGTACAAATGAGATAAACAAATTAAATATGCATCTACACTTCTAAATAAGACATGGTATCAAAGATTCAAAAGAATTAAACTAATTTAAACTAAGAATCTTCAGAAATTTGTGCTATTTCTCTCTAACTCTAAAGATTTCTCTAATCAACTTGCTCTCAGATTTTAGAAGCTAATTGATTGCTAAAATGACACTTAGAGAATGAGAATTAAACTATTATGATTCCTAAATGCAACTAAGATTATTCTACAGCAAAACTTCTGAGAAAGAAACCACTGTAAATAGCCATAATTGATGAATTAAAATGATTGATGAATGTTGGACGAATGCTTCTATTTGCTTGATTGCTTGAATGCTTGAATGCTTGAAAAACCTGCAGAGTAAGATTGCACAAGTTAGGATCCTTTTCCTGTAGCCAGAAACCTGTATTTATAGATTTCATGGCACTCATTTGTGAAGGGATAACATAGCAGAGGTTGAGATT
Organism: Sequoia sempervirens; assembly: GCA_007258455.2. Classification (NCBI taxonomy): domain Eukaryota; kingdom Viridiplantae; phylum Streptophyta; class Pinopsida; order Cupressales; family Cupressaceae; genus Sequoia; species Sequoia sempervirens. Next base: position 265,731,510 of record VDFB02000008.1, on the reverse strand, counting down.
CAATCTGGAGAATTGAATGGTATGAGATGAGAAGGTGGAGCTGATCATGAAGGATTGTTCCTCCCCATGAAAACACCAGGCAAGATGAGAGGAAAGATTTGATGCAGAAGATTGAGAGGATTTCCTACAGGTTTTTCCCCGAGGCTCTTCTCGTGAATGACAGTTGAATTAATTAGATTTAAAAAATCTAATTTTATTGGTGAGTGAATAGAGGTATATATTTTTTTGCATTTATTTAAATATTTTTGGGTTTATTTAAATTTAGCAAAAGATGATTAAATAATTTAATGAAACAAACTATAGAGGTTGTTTATTAAATTAAAATAAAAGGAAAATGATAATTAAAGAAAAGATTCTAGGATATCTTTATTTAATTAAGAAGAAATTTGATGAGGTAATTAAATAACACAAATTATTGAATCTGTGTATTTAATTTAAGATAGAATTAAATAGATAAAGTATAAAAGAAATAATAATGATAATAATTAAATAAAAAAAAGTATTTAATTTTGTTTATTTAATTAAGAGGAAAATAATATGATAAAAATAGAAGAATTAATAATGAACTTAATATAAATAAATATTTCTATTTTTTTACTAAGTAGATGAATTTAAGATTAATTAATCAAATAAGTCGTATTTAATTAATTAGATTCTCCAGACCATTTTTAGGTGTCTACATTTTGCCCCTCTTTGAAGTGATGTGTTTACGTATTGCTTCAAAGAAAATTTTGCCTCAGCTGCTAGTATTGACGAAAAGTTAAAAAAAATATGCCCCTAATTTGCCCCAGATGTTGAATTTTGAAATGATAGCGATATATGCCCCCATGGGAGATAAATTGATGAATTTTGAATTTTTTATGATTTTTCAAATTTTTATGATGATTTGATGATTTGATAATGATGAAACAATTTATCTCTCGATAAAATTGTGCAAAGATGCCCCACTGATAGATAATAATTAATTTCCCAGGATGAAATTAAATAAATCCCAAAAAAAAAATCCCACAAAAATAACCTATAAAAGTTAAAAAGATCTCTTTCAAAAGTCATTTTGTGCATTTGACTTTGAGAAACTTGTGATAGAGACCCTTAGAGTGCTAGAGCATTAGGATGTCAATCCCTTACCACACTCACCGACTCGAGCGTGTGCGACGTCACCAGTGTCTGACCGACTATGGACATCCGGTACGTACCCCAAATCCTCCTTGTAATTTGTGCTTGTACTTTTTAGTTCATTTTTCACGTGTTTTTACTGTTTTAGCGCCCGACCGACGCAGAATAGCGCGTCAGTCATCTGTTTAACATGCGAGAGTTTTAGCGCATCAACAAGATTCTGTAGCGTGTCCATAGGCTAGGGTAGCGCACAAGAGTTTTAGCACTTTAGGTAGATTTTGTAGCGCGTCAGGAGGATAGTGTAGCGCGTGAGAGTTTTAGTGCCTTAGGTAGATTTTGTAGCACTCCATAGGTTTATTTTAGCGCCCCACCAGAAATAGCACCCTTGAGCTCTGTTATAGTGCGCTAAGTAGATAGCATAGCGCTCCAGTAGTTTTAGCACCCCAGTCAAATATTTCAGCGCGACAGCCAAAAATTATAGCGCCTAAAAAATATTAGCGCGCTGCTCACCTGTTTTAGCACGTAGAAAAATAGATTGATGAAAAAAATTATGCATTTTGATTTTTGTTTCATCAATTTGTTGTTGACTCCATCTATTTTAGTTTGATCTGACTAAATAAATGGTAAACGATCTCCTGATGAGCGAGATCCATTGATTGATAATAATTACCCTCATGATAGGCGAGGAATAATTAAAATTTGTAAAGGAATGAAACTAATTGATAGATGAGGGTTCATTCTTGATAAATTGATTGTTTGATAGGTAAAGCACAATTTTTTATTTTTTTTAAGAAATTGATGACCTCATGATATTTGATATTCTGATTGATAACGTATTGATCTGTAAAATATTTTTATGATAACAAAAGCATTTAGATGTTATCCATGTGCGAGAGCAATTCCCCTAGCCTTTTGATATGATACCATGACTTTCACTAGATGAGAGGCAGCATATTACTGATTGTAGTTTAGCATCATTACTGGATATGCCCCATATTAGACTTAATAGGGGTCTACTGACAGTTTTAGCAGAGCGGTGGCATAGTGACCACAACACCTTCCATTTACCTACTAGCGAGATGACTATGATGCCATAGGATGTATGGTGTATTCTTCGCATTCCTTTTGTTGGGGAGATTGTCGTGCATGATTCAGACGAGCGGGGTGGGATAGAGTCGATTTAGAGAGTTTTTCAGGATCCTCATATTGTGGGAGTTTGGATCCCATGGGTAGAGATGTATAATTCTTATGCTCCACTTCCTTCAGTTTTGGCAGGCTTTATTGGTGGATTCCTTTGTCCTGATAAGAGGTCAAAGGGTCTATCTCTTGGATGGGGTCGAGTATTAGAGGGTATGGTGGCACACAGGACGAGATATGCTTGGGGCATGTGTATGCTTGCTCAGCTATATCATGATTTACATTGGATCATGTACCTCGGAGGTAGCAGTTTATCAACAGGAGCTACATTTCTTCAGGTATGGCATGGGAGCATATTGCTATCACACGTCCTATGCCAATGTTATCAAGACCAGCGACGAGACCCTATGTGTTTCGCTATAAAGGCAGGCCTACCCAGCATATGATGGGTAAGCTAGATTATTGGAGATGGTTTCTTGATGATGTGGAGACAGTGACCTGGCGTCCCTATTTAGATTGTGATGACTGGGATGAGGATGATATCAAGTTGGGATATTTGGCTGACTTGATGTATTTGATAGGGAAGAGCTCCAAGATTTTGGAGCGATTCCTATTTCTTCACGTCTACAGGCAGTATGGGATTGTTCAGTGCATGCCATAGGGAGTAGCGCACTATGGACGATGATGGATAGATGCCAGTGATTGGGGTCCATGCTTGCCTTATGGGGCACTTGTTGAGGGTTATTGTGCTCTTCAGCCATCAGCCTGGGATATGCGGCGAGACATTGTTGAGGCACCCGTTACTCCCGATTATGGATAGTATTTTGCTCTACACCCTCCTCCTCGTATTACCATTCCAGATGAGCCAGCACCCGTAGCCGTAGGGGGTGGTCACGGTGGTCAGAGATGGAGGAGAGAGGAGGATGTAGATGTCAATGTGGAGGGTAGTGATGAGAGTGACAGTGATGAGAGTGATGATGACAGTGATGATGATGGTGAAGATGATGGCAAAGATGAGGGGAGACTGAGCGTAGCAGGTACTTCAAAGCCATCAACCAGTGCACCTCGTAAGAGGCAGGTCATTGCTTCCTCTCCAGCAGAGCGATCAGAGGTTCTGACCCTACAGGGACAGCTAGCACAGGTGCAGGGATTATCAGCATAGACGCAGGCCCAGATGCAGGCATCGCTAGCTACTACACAGACACAGATTACCTCTTTGATTGGTGAGAGAGATGAGGCTAGACAAGTAGCAAGGACAGCTCAGGCTCAACTAGTAGGTGTATGAGCACAGTTGACCACAGTGTAGGCACAGATTACAGCCTTGACTCTAGAGCGAGATACTGTCAGACAGGCAGCAAAGACAGCACAGGCTACTGCAGAGAGATTGTAGAGAGTGGCAGATGGGACCTCTGTGGTAGATTACATGTGAGAGGCCATTCGGGCAGGTGCTGAGATTGAGTTCTACAAGAGTCGTTATCATGAGCTTTTCCCCCCAGAGTAGAGAGTTAGTTATGCCCAGTCCCGCTCAGAGAGGACTCATTCGAGGACAATGAGCAGAGGTGTGACACAGCCTCTCCCAAGAGATCCGAGAGATTCAATAGATCCTAGGACAGCTAGTGGTGGTGGTGATACTGGTGCGAGTCCTACTCCTTCTGGTGCGAGTACCACTTGAGATCATGTGCGTACCCTTTGAGAGATATATACAACCATTTTTTGATATGATGTTATTTTCATCCTTTTCAGAGTTCATTGTATACTTGACACTTGATGAGATATATATAATGTGTAGCGGTTTGATTGATCTATGATGTGTTCTACATGATTTATGTGATGGATGCATTTTAATTTTTATGTTTTATGATGATTTATTATACTAGATTGGATAGATGCATTAATGATGATGTGATATGATATTGATGATGTATTCATTTTCTTAATGAAATGCAATGTATAATATATAAAATGAGATGTAAATGAATGATGTATGGATGAAATGCAATGTATGAGAGATAAAATGAGATGTAAATGAATGATGTATGGATGAAATGTAATGTATGATAGATAAAATGAGATGTAAATGCCTTCTATATGTATGGATGAAATGTAATGTATGATATATAAAGTGAGATGTAAATGCCTTCTATATGTATGGATGAAATGTAATGTATGATATATAAAATGAGATGTAAATGAATGATGTATGGATGAAATGTAATGTATGATATATAAAATGAGATGTAAATGAATGATGTATGGATGAAATGTAATGTATGATAGATAAAATGAGATGTAAATGAATGATAAATGTAATAAATGATTAAACATAACGTGTATATGATATCACGAAATGAGATGTTTATTGTGAAATTTATGATGAGATGAAGAAATGATTTTATATGCATGCCATTATGAAAATTGTATTTGTCAAGTATACTCAATCTTTAATAAGAAAAGATAACATTATTTGCAAATGAATCTTTGTAACTTGTGTAACCAATACTCTGCAGATGTACTTTTATGAATGCAATCTATTTTTATCATGCAAAACCTATTTTATCAATGCAAACCTAAGTGTCATTTCAACAATCTTTTTATTTTGCTTTGTATCATCACCGAGCTTTTAAAATGTTGAAAGCAAATACAAGCATCAATGATATGAGATAGACCAATGATGACCTGAGTATTTCTTTCATGATATTTGATATTGCAAGCAAACACAACCATCAAGGTATAATTAAACCGAGATGACCTGAGCATTTCTTGTGTAAACAGACAAGAATTAATCATTTTCTTAAGTGAATTGGAATGTCATCCATGATACTTGGTAGAGCACTTCCCGCGATAATGCACAAAATAATACTGACTAACTCACAAATAGCAAACAAAGAAAAGTATCATTCTCCTTCCTTGCTTCTCTAGTTCAATACATCATCGAGTAGCTCCAAAGAAATGATAAGCAAATGATAAGATAAAAAGTACAACAATTCAAATTCTACTTAATGTATTTTCAAATCATTATTCATATTAGATCATCGATGTTGAAATGTGTGTGCTGATGTTCGCATGATACTCTCAAACGTTTTGACCAAAGAATGTAACCTAAAGACCTATCCTAGGGGCCTCGGGGACTGATCAAAGATTAGTCTTGCCTACGTTATGCATGCAGAGACCACATAGTTTGACTGACACTGACTCTATTTTTGTGTTTTGTGATTTTTGAATGTTTTTGTTTTGATTTTCATGGATTGTCTGATGTTTTTGGATTTTTGACAAATTTTCTGATGTTTTTGGATTTTGACAAATTTTCTGATGTTTTTGGATTTTGACAAATTTTTTGATGTTTTTGGTTGCTTTTCAAGTATCGCCACTCAGTGTTGTCATGTTTGATTGTATCCCTCTTTAAGCTGAAAGTCCATTGTACCAAATAACTCTAGGACGTTGCCCCCAAGCTAGGGTAGGACATGATATCCCTGCTATGATATGGATAGTGATAATAATTATCTCAAATGATAGATGGAAATGATATGAAAGGAAACAAACATAACAAAACTGTACCCAATAGATAGAAGAGTTGGTGAAAATCACAAGTAGCACCTATTTGCCAGGTTTTCATTTGCATGATACTCTCAAACGTTTTGACCAAAGAATGTAACCTAAAGACCTATCCTAGGGGCCTCGGGGACTGATCAAAGATTAGTCTTGCCTACGTTATACATGCAGAGACCACATAGTTTGACTGACACTGACTCTATTTTTGTGTTTTGTGATTTTTGAATGTTTTTGTTTTGATTTTCATGGATTGTCTGATGTTTTTGGATTTTTGACAAATTTTCTGATGTTTTTGGATTTTGACAAATTTTCTGATGTTTTTGGATTTTGACAAATTTTTTGATGTTTTTGGTTGCTTTTCAAGTATCGCCACTCAGTGTTGTCATGTTTGATTGTATCCCTCTTTAAGCTGAAAGTCCATTGTACCAAATAACTCTAGGACGTTGCCCCCAAGCTAGGGTAGGACAGGATATCCCTGCTATGATATGGATAGTGATAATAATTATCTCAAATGATAGATGGAAATGATATGAAAGGAAACAAACATAACAAAACTATACCCAATAGATAGAAGAGTTGGTGAAAATCACAAGTAGCACCTATTTGCCAGGTTTTCATCACTTGTTTTTATTGTTTCCTCCTTTTTGTGTATTTTTATTTTTATTTTATTTTTTCCTTTTTCTATCATCATGACGCCTGTTTGCCAGGTTTTCATCAAGACAACCTTACCGACCGTGCACTAGGTATCCTCAAGTATAGAATCACCTGAGATGGATGCTATTCATGGGCTCCTCTAACATATCTCCTTTTGGTGTAGACAACCGGTATGCTCTTGATCCATAGACTGATATAATGACATAAGCTCTGATCCAGTTAGGTTCAAATTTTCCCTTCTTTTCTCTATCTGCTTGATTTCTAGGGTTTTCCCATAGGACCAAGTCTCCGATCTGGAAGACTCTAGGCTTAACCCTATGATTATAGTTCCTAGACATTCTTTGTTGATAGGCTGTCAAATGATTGGCAGCTTGTTGTCGACGTTCGTCAAGTAGCTCTAATTCTTGAAGTCTAGAGATCCTGTAATCCTCATCTGAAATGAGTCCCTTTAGTGAAACTCGAAGGGATGGAATTTCTACCTCAATAGGTAATATTGCCTCTGATCCATAGACAAGAGCATATGGTGTAGCTCCTATTGGTGTTCTGATGCTAGTCCTGTAAGCCCAAAGAGCAGGGTTAAGCTGAACATGCCAATCACGCCCTACCTCATTTACAGATTTATGAAGATTCTTAGTTTAAATTAGTTTAATTCTTTTGAATCTTTGATACCATGTCTTATTTAGAAGTGTAGATGCATATTTAATTTGTTTATCTCATTTGTACACTTTCATTTTGGCGCTCGCCAAAATGAAAGTGTACAAATGAGATAAACAAATTAAATATGCATCTACACTTCTAAATAAGACATGGTATCAAAGATTCAAAAGAATTAAACTAATTTAAACTAAGAATCTTCATAAATCTGTCCTATTGCTCTCTAACTCTAAAGATTTCTCTAATCAACTTGCTCTCAGATTTTAGAAGCTAATTGATTGCTAAAATGACACTTAGAGAATGAGAATTAAACTATTATGATTCCTAAATGCAACTAAGATGATTCTACAACAAAACTTCTGAGAAAGAAACTACTGTAAACAGCCATAATTGATGAATTAAAATGCTTGATGAATGCTTGATGAATGCTGGATGAATGCTTCTATTTGCTTGATTGCTTGAATGTGTGAATGCTTGGAAAACTTGCAGAGTAAGATTGCACAAGTTAGAATCATTTTCCTGTAGCCAGAAACCTGTATTTATAGATTTCACAGCACTCATTTGTGAAGGGATAACACAGCAGAGGTTGAGATTCAATCTAGAGAATTGAATGGTATGAGATGAGAAGGTGGAGCTGATCATGAAGGATTGTTCCTCCCCATAAAAACACCAGGCAAGATGAGAGGAAATATTTGAGGCAGACGATTGAGAGGATTTCCGGCAGGTTTTTCCCCGAGGCTCTTCCCGTGAATGACAGTTGAATTAATTAGATTTAAAAAATCTAATTTTATTGGTGAGTGAATAGAGCGATATGATTTATGCATTTATTTAAATATTTTTGGTTTATTTAAATTCAGAAAAGAGGAATAAATAATTTAATAAAACAAACTATAGAAGTTGTTTATTAAAATAAAAGGAATATGATAATTAAATTAAAGATTCTAGGATATCTTTATTTAATTAAGAAGAAATGTGATAAGGTAATTAAATAACACAACTTATTGAAGTGTATTTAATTTAAGATAGAATTAATGGATAGAGTATAGAAGAAATGATAATAATTAAATAAAACAAAGTATTTAATTTTGTTTATTTAATTAAGAGGGAAATAATATGATAAAATAGAAGAATTAATAATGAACTTAATATAAATAAATATTTCTATTTATTTACTAAGTAGATGAATTTAAGATTAATTAATCAAATAAGTCGTATTTAATTAATTAGATTCTTCAGACCATGTTTAGGTGTCTACAGTTAGTAAGAAAGGTCTTACCCATTGGGATGACGAGTTCGAACCCTGATCCATAATTAGATTTTACAAGATTAACCTGGAAATTAAATCTAATTACAGTTTTTCCCGATCTAATACAAAATTGTGTGATTATGTTTTTTAAATGTTGAAATTACAAAATAAGTAATTAGAAATTCAAATACTGAATTTAAACTAGAGAGAAAATTGAGATAGAAGAGAGAAGAATTAGACAAAGAAATAGAAGGATTACAACGCACAGATTGATAACGAAATTCGTCCAATTTGGACTACATCTCCGGGTCCGCTTCTCAATGTTGGGCCCGCGTTATTGATATCACCAAGAAAAATTATGCTTTGTTACAATACCCAAGCTCCAAGAACTTGCAATAATCTCTCCACAATCTCTCTCTTTTAAAATTTTTGGTGTACAAAAACACCTTGTAAATTCTCCTCCAAAGAATTATTTCTCCCAAAATGAACTTGAATAATTCTCCCTGTTACAATTCTCTCCAAGAAAATTCTCGTACAAAATTCTCCACTCAATAATTTCCCAATCCCTTTACAAAAGTCACCCCTTTATAAACACATTTATTTGCTAATATGGTTTTAACCATATTATTTTGCAAATATTGCATATCTCCCGTATACAAGTAAAAATTCCAACTATTTCCCCCTTGTAAAATAAAAATCACTAATATCCCATTAGTATAACAAATTAATCTTTCAAAAATAAATCCCCCTTTGGCTTTTATAATTCTAAGCCATACAATTAAAAAAACAAACCCCTTTAACTATGGGCCCTTATAATTTTGGACTTACAAATAATAAAATCCCTTTTAAATGAATGGCTTATAATTCAAGCCTTTAATCCTTTCAGGATTTATTCCTTTAATAATAATTATGAATTATTTTAATTCTTATTTAAGCCCCTTAAAATATTATAATTTGGGCTTAAAGGGGTTAATTGTTGAAATATGAGTTTACGAGCTTTTTTTCCTCTGCTTGTTTTATGGGCAAGGGAAGAGGATTTTAAGGGATAAAATCCCACCAAATCCTCCTTGAAATCATAAAAATCTTTTACTTTTTAAACCATACGTGTTTTCTTGTAACAATATGGTTTAATCCATATTCCTTTTTCCACCATGTCTGTGCCAACTCACCACTCCTGCCACGTCACCACCTGCCACGTCAGCTTGTTGATGTCATCAAAGTCAACTAGAGTCAAAATTTTGACCAACCTTTGACTAGCCGTAACTTTCATATACGAGCTCGATTTTTGAAACCGAATATAGTTATGGAATCAGCACGGCAAGCACTATGACTTGGTGTCATTTTTATTTCATTTTGAGAAAATCATTCTTTTCCTTTTTGAACCCTTGATTCGCCTGTTTGACCAAACCTTTGATTGAGCATAACTTTTGCATACATACTCCTTTTGAGCCCATTAAAGTTGTATCAGGATCGTGTCAGCGAGCTCTACGTATTGATGCTTCTTTGGATGAATTCTGAGACTGTGAATTATTTAGGTATTTTGGATCCACCTGGATCATTCCTCCCCATTAAGAAGCTTTTGGACCTCCAAAATTTTGTTTTATGTACAATTTGAGCTAGGGAAATGTCGCCCCACTTGCCCAGTATCATTTGTCCTTCCTGCTAAAATTTTGAACATGTGACCCATCACAAACACAAAGAAATATGAAGTAACTTTGTTGATACCATCAACTGCATGTTCATCAATATTCACTATCACATTCATCATCCACATAGAAATAACTAGCATAATAACAAGCAACAGTACTAAATATACTGTTCTGAAGGAAATAGTATCAACATTTTGGATCTCTTAAATAGGAACATTGTTAGAAAATGAAACATTCAAACCCTCTTTTACCACCTCTGGCTAAAGGCCTAATTCTGCTTGTAACTGATCCTCATATTGTACTATATGTGACACCTTATCATGATTAGAATCACCATGCTTATTATCACTAGTTGTTACAGACATAAGGGTTAAAGCATTGCTTGCATTTACAATCATCTTCAAATGCCCTATGTTTACAACAGATTTTTCATTCTTCATGTGATGATCTTTCACCATGTATTCAATTCCATCTTTAAAAAATTTATATTTGTTATGTTCCCTGTAGAAAATGGCCTTCCTATCATACTAATAAGGACTTCCCAAAACCATCCCATAGATGTGAAGCGAAATTACATCTAACTCTACCTCATCTACAAACTTGGATGTGATTGCAAATCAGAGTTTACACTATTGTGACACATGTAGCCAGGAATTATCATTCACCCAACCCAAAGGATATGGCTTAGGATGAGGTGTTGTTTTAATCCCAAATTCTTAACAACTTGTTCAAAGATTAAATTCACTTGTAATCCACTATCTATGAGTGTATCAATCTTGCTTTTTTTTGCAATAGCCCTTATATGAAACAATTCATTCCTCTTACTTTCAATAGGTAGGTCATTACACTTTGATGAAGAAGCATAGGAACTAGTACTGATAAAAGGAATATTACCTTTGATACCCACAACTGAGATCTTGGTATCATCATCGGAACCAAATCCAAGATCCTACACGATAGCTGCAGTCTTCTGCTTACCCTTTTGATCCTTGAACCACTTTGGCATCTGATCAGGATGCAATTTCCAACACTTTGCATCTTCATTCCCTTCCTTTTTGCAATGTGAGAAATAAGGATTTTTTTCCTCTTTCTTTACAGTTGTTGTTCGTTGTGATTTCTCTTTCCCTTTCTTGCTTCCTTTCTGCTTTGAGTTCATCAAAAAATTATAATGGCTATTCCTTGAGCTTGTTTCCAAATGGATAGCTTGCACACTAACTTCATCAATGTTAGTTGGATTAAACATAAGTATTGTATGTCTCAAACTTTCATGTAATCCACCTATATACTTTAACAAAGTTTCTTGTGTGTATAAAGGAATGCCCAAAATTAAAGCCCTTTTCCTAAACTCCTATGTATAATCTTGTACACTTTGTCCTTTTTCTTGCCTTAGTTCTTGCCAATTCATTACAGCTTTTTGCATATGTCCTAATGGATAGAACTATTTCTTTAATGCAGCTATAAACTCAAACCAAGAAGAAATAATTTTTCCATAATGACTTAGATCCTCCTATGTTCTACTCTCCCACCAAATTAAAGTTGTACCTCCCAGGTGAAGAGTGGCTAATTGGATTTTTTGAGAATCCTCAATAAACTTTTGAATTCTACAATAAACTTCAATTTGTTTAATCCAATTATCTAGTTTATCTGCATCTATTTCTCCATTATACATTGGAAATCAAATTTAACATCCAATTTTAACAAAGGTGAATTAGTTTGCACAGGTTGCATCTTTTTAGAAGAGTCAGATGAAGAGGAAGAAGAGGATGAAGAAGAAGATGGGGATGGAGGTTTAGGAGGGTCACTACCACCTCCTACTCCTTTACCTTTATCATCTTTTGAAGAGGATTCACCTTCATTCTTCTTTATTTTCTTGAGTTCCTTTTTCTTCTGTCGCTCTTGCCTCTCTTGGAAAATAATTTCCACCATAGCCTTCATTTCAAGAAATTCTTTCTAGAAATATTTCTCGTCAAGCTCTGTAGGACTTTGTTCAACTGCCATCTCTGCTTGTGGAAAATTCCTTTGTTTTCTGATCTCTGGATTGAATTCTTCCAGTGCACCTTCTCCTTGTTTCAATTTCAACATGGTTAACATTCACTCTGCAATTTCCTACAAAAAGGGCTTTGATACCAACTTGATCCATAATTAGAGTTTACAAAATTAACTTGTAAATTAAATCTAATTACATTTTTTCCCGATCTAATACAAAATTGCGTGATTATGCTTTTTAACCGTTGAAATTACAAAATAAGTAATTAGAAATTCAAATACTAAAATTTAAACTAGAGAGAAAATTGAGACAAAACAGAGAAGAATGAGACAAAGAAATAGAAGGATCACAACACATAGATTGATAACAGAGTTCATCCAATGTGGACTATGTCTTTGGGTCCGCTTCTCAATGCTAGGACCGCTTTATTAATATCACCAAGAAAAAATATGCTTTGTTACAATACAAGCTCCAAGAACCTGTAATAATCCCTCCACAACCTCTCACTCTTTTATAATTTTTGGTGTACAAAAACACCTTGTAAATTCTCCTCCAAATAATTATTTCTGCCAAAATGAACTTAAATAATTCTCCATGTTACATTTCTCTCCAAGAAAATTCTTGTACAAAATTCTGCACTCAATAATTTCCCAATCCCTTTACAAAAATCACCCCTTTATATACACATTTATTTGCTAATATGGTTTTAACCATATTATTTTTCAAATATTGCATATCTCCCATATACAAGTAAAAACTCCAACCATTTCCCCCTTTTACAATAAAAATCACTAATATCCCATTAGTATAACAAATTAATCTTTCAAAAATAAATCCCCCTTTGGCTTTTATAATTCTAAGCCATACAATTAAAAAAATGAACCCCTTTAACTATGGTCCCTTATAATTTTGGACTTACAAATAATAAAATCCCTTTTAAATGAATGGCCTATAATTCAAGCCGTTAATCCTTTCGGGATTTATTCCTTTAATAATCTTTATGAATTATTTTAATTCTTATTTAAGCCCCTTAAAATATTATAATATGGGCTTAAAGGGGTTAATTGTTGAAATATGATTTTATGGGCTTTTTTTCCTCTCCTTGTTTTATGGGAAAGGTAAAAGGATTTTAAGGGATAAAATCCCACCAAATCCTCCTTGAAATCATAAAAATCTTTTAATTTTTAAACCATACATGTTTTCTTTTGACAATATGGTTTAATCCATATTCCTTTTTCCACCATGTTTGTGCCAACTCACCACTCCTACCACATCACCACCTGCCATGTCAGCTTGCTGATGTCATCAAAGTCAACCAGAGTCAAAATTTTGACCAACCTTTGACCAGCCGTAATTTTCACATACAAGCTCCATTTTTGAAACCGGATATAGTTCTGGAATCAGCGCGGAAAGCACTACGACTTGGCATCATTTTTATTTCATTTTGAGACAATAATTTTTTTTCCTTTTTGAACCCTTGATTCGCCTTTTTTGACTGAACCTTTAACTGAGCATAACTTCTGCATATCGACTCCTTTTGAGCCCATTAAAGTTGCATCAGGATCGTGTCAGCGAGCTCTACACATTAATGCTTCTTTGGATGAATTCTAAGACTGTGAAATTTTTAGGTATTTTGGATCCACTTAGATCAAACCCAGCACCAGCTCCTTGTTTTGACTTGGACCTGTTAAACTGAAGCATCCAAAAACTAGACAACTCTTTGACTTTGGGCCCAACTAAGCTTTCGTTTCTTTCTAGTGGGGTAGTTGCCTGCTTGAATTTAGGGGAACCTTCCAACCCAGTGTATTTATCAGCAAGTGGTTCTGCTAGCACCTCCTTCGGTGTTTCTTTTGAGCGGTAGTTGATTTTTTGACATGCTCTACCACTATTTGGAACAAGCAGCAATCAAAATCAGAGTGGGAAGAATTGTGAATTCTACACCAGTTTGGTAGCAAAAGATCCCAGAAATCCACTGGGGTGCCCAAATTGAGTTGGTCCTTTGCACACTTTTGAATAAATTCCTGGAAACCATTGAGTAGTCCCAAGTTGTTGTCTTCATCAAGGTTATCATTTGGTTCTACTAAAATCTTGGTACTTTGAGGAATTTGAGTGGAGTCAGTTGGAGGGTTGCATTGCACCAAGAGTACTTCAGCTGTAAACTCTCCCTAGGGTTCAACTTTGTCCTGGCAGGCAAAGGGGCAGTAATTTCCCAATTTTGTCTCAACAAACAACACCTTGTTTATGTTGTACTCCTTGATCATGTACTTCATCTAAGGCTCACGATCTATACATATTTGATTTGGAAACCCTTTCCAGGGTAGCCACATGTGAGAATGGTATGTGGCAGCATACCTGTTCAATGTCCTAGTGAAGTCTCTTCCCAAAATAATCCCATATGCATCAGGAATATCCACCACTTGAATATCAATGACCTATTTTATCGTTGGGTCTACAACAATTTCAATCAGGATTCGATTCATCTCTCCCACGATGTTGATCTTCATTTTGTCCAGCTAGCTCACCTTTCTTCTTGAGGGTGTGGGAGTAATCCCAATGGCCTTGCATACTGCCAAAGGCATAACATCGGTAGACGCTCCTAAATCGAGCAGGAAGTTGTGCAAGTTCTTCCCTAATATCCCAATGGTGATGAGGAAAGGAGGAGTTTCAAATTTTCCTTGGAAGAGGCCCAGGGACCTATCTATCTAAGCTATTTGCATCATGTTCTTATCGCCAATTCTATCCTCTATCTACCCAGATGACTGATCTTTTGAAGTATTCATATTATTTTGATCCGGTTCCTTTTCTGGCCACTTACCCGTAGATTGATTTGAGGGAACATCCCTCCTTTTCTCTATACTATCCTGAACTACAGGTTCCTGTCTGGGTTCTTCAAAGGTGAATCTTTTTGTTGATGTCTCTTGTGTTGTGCTAGAGGATGGGGTCCCATTAAGTACCCTGAAAAAGGCATGCCTAACCGCAGGGACTTTGAGTAGTTCAAAGGAAGATAAACTAATTTTTACTTTCCTAAACTCTTCTACCACATATTCACCCATTTGTTCAATCTTAGAGGAAAAGGCTCAACCTATGGCAGAGCTAGAATGTTGGGACTTCACTTGATTTAACTGGTTTTTTTATTTCCCTTGAGGTTGATTTTGTGACTAATTTTGGGGCCTATCCTTATGGAGATACTGAGTGGGTATATGGGGAGGCCTAGGGATATTTTTGGCATTAGGGTCAGGCGAGGTAGTAAAATTATTTGGCAGAGTAGAGGTCATGAATGGTCCACCCGCCTGCCTATTCCTAAGGAAGTAGGGAATTTCTCTTTGGTGGAACATGTGAACTTCGTCTATATGTGTTTCTTCCTCATCTAGTGGACCATTATCTACTGAATCAAAAATATGAGCAAAGGTTCATTCGTTACTTACCTCCTGCACTTCTTCACTCTTAAGGGGGGTTGGCTTGACCTTAGGCTCATTGCGGCTTCTTTGTGGAAATGGTGATTGGTTCACCACAAGACAGGAAGAGTCATAAGGCTCAGATGGAATGATTTCTCTGCAACTGGCACCATCAACCATATTTTTGACCTTAACTTGGAAGATTTCAACAACTATCTAGAATTTGGGACAATCCAACTCGGAATGTCTACTGGTCTTGTGAATACGGCACCACCCAGACAAGGCTACCTCAGTGAGGTACACTCCACTGGTCATCTTTTCATTATTGGTGAGCTAATCAAGAGGCATAGGAAGACCTCCATTATTGGGTCTTGTATTCCAAATACGATTCTGCCTCTGAGAAGGTCTCCTTTCAAATTTTTTATTTGAATTCTGCCCTCTATCATAGTTTGGCCTAGAAGAGGTGCTTGCTTCTCGATTGTCTCTACCATCCCTGTTGTCTTGACTTTCCCAATTAAAATTAGCTTACGTTGGGATGCCTACAACTAAGTATTATGATTCTTTAGGTGTGTCATTTCTGTGAACATTTTTCTTATCATCTCAATCAATTCTTCTAGTCTGTTCTTCTCAGTGGTGTTGCTCTACTGTGGTACTAGATTTTGAAGAAAGACAGGCAGGTCCACCAGCTGATTTTGATGTACTAGAGGCAATTTTGGTCCTGACAAGTACAATGGCGCTTGGGGTTGCTGAGAATACACATGTTGTTGTTGGGGAGCCTGAGGATAGCTTTGTTGTTGCTAAGGCTACAAATAAGAAGGCATGGGAGGTGCATGATTAACTATCTATCTAGGGTGTGAAATGATGGGTAGCTGAGGCACCTGGTTCATAAGAGGGGTCTGATGGGTGAATGCCTGATTAAGCCCATAAACTTACATCGGGCTATCGGCCCCAATGAAGGAAGTGGACCCGAGATGTTCTACCCCAAATTTGCACTGGCAACAACTACCTCCACATAAGCAGTTACTAGTGAGGTCAGTGGCGAACGCATCCTCTTTACAAAAGCTAATGTAGCATTGTCTAATGTTGCATAGTAGACTAGGAGGGCTACAACATCGTTATGTATGTATGGGTCCTCAAGTCTCATGAAGGAATGATGGAAATGGTCATTCAAGGATCCAATGGGTTCATTAACTTCCCTCCTGATGGATATAAACTGCCGGTATAGGTCTACTTGGGGCTGATCGAAATCTTATACTTCTACAAAAAAGCATTCGTCATGAGGTCCCATGTGGTGATGGACCCCCTGGGAAAATTGATGTACCAATAGAAAGCCTTCTCGCCTAACGAATATGGGAAAATGTGACATGCAACATCCTCATGACCGATCTGCATGGTCGCGCCCATAAAAAGATATAAAAGTCACGACAAATCCTAACCTAGGAATTAGACATTCTAGCAGGCGACTAACATCTTCTTATGGTCGTTCATTTACTTTTTCAAACTAGGGAACGCATACTTGAAATGGAGCGGCATTGTATGTGCACTAAGAACTAGTTTCATCCACAATTTATCAGAAATAACTATGTGAAAGGAATTCTACTTATGCTACACGAATGTAACGTAAAGCTTTCTTAACTTAAGCATAACTTAATCAAAGCAGACATCACGACAACTATTACTTAATAAACAAACTATGAACTGGCCTTATGCTGCAAGAACAAACACAGGGATGGATTCCCGATGCTGTAGGAACAATATAAGACTGAGTTTGCACTGAAACTTTCCAAAATGAAATCTAACTTATGATCAACAAAAGATAAACAACTAACTATAGATACTTACTAAGTGGGCCCCCTTAGCAAGAATCAACCAGCTATGCAAGAATTGAACTCAGAACTTCATCAACTTTTATTCATAAACTCATAATGATATACATTGTTTTGTTCATATGAAAGCTAACACAAAACTCTATCTCTTATCATAGTACTAACTCTTACATATTCTGCTTCTCATTATCATACTAACTTTTACATGCTATGCTTGCCCACTCGCACAGGAGGAACACTTATTTAAACCAGAAAAGCAACTAACTAACTAATCAACAGAGAAAGGCATGAACATAAATGAATCCTGAAACCGAGGAATAAACTTCTCATAAATGAAAGCATATCTATTCAACCCAATCTAGAGAGGAGTTAGCATTCCACTCTTCCTAGATTAATGATCAAAGTTTTTTCCCAACGACCCGGTCGGAGAGTCTTCGCCGGAACAACTTCCTCGACGTCATCCAGGAAATGGACTTTACTGCAGGGCTGAGATCCGCTGCACTTGACTCATTCATCCTCCCTTCAACAACTTGAGATGCACAAGGCGACAGAGGCGAAAGAAAGCTTGCGTGGAAAACAACACGATACATTCATTAATCACATATTAAATCTATTTCACTATTCAAAAACCAAATACGTCATACCAGTCATTTGGAAGTTCAAATAGGGTAATTAATAAGACACATCAAGATGTTAGGCTGCAGGAATATAGGAATGTATTGCTACAAGATACTACCCAATTTCACATAAAAAGTCTTTAATGACATAGTTAAAACATCCATTAGCAGTAAAAGTAGAGATATTAAAAGTGCATCATGATACTCAAATTATGAGCATATCCTGAGCTCATCATCTGCCCCCTACTTAACCTGATGATGGTCCACCAGCATTAAGCTTCCTGGTTGTTTCCCTGAAATTCGTAGGAGCAGTATGGCTTTTTGGCATAGTCCCAAATTTATAATAGAAACCTTTGAAATTTTTCCATCTTTCATATCTGAGGGTTTTTGTATCCGTATTAACATTTGTAGCTCGATAGGGATAAAGTGGCCACATTAAAACCAAATGTTGAAATGTTATTGGCAACCATAATTCAAACCTCTTATGAAGACCAAGCTATATGTACTTCTCTATCCTGCCAAGGGTTGCTTCAAAATTCAGGGGACTATGTGGCTCAGATTTCCTTAGCCCAATAGTCAATTTCTCCCATCTCTTTTCAATTCTAGAAGAGGCAAGCTTCCAAAATAGATACGTTTGGCTTTTGAATTCCTCATACACTTGCTTTCTAACATCAAATATTTTTACTCTTTGTGTTTGGTCATTGAACCCATATGCAACAGTGAGCCAAGTTTTTAGCATTGTGTAAGGATCTGTGCTTTCTGATTGCAGTGGTATGGGCTCATCCCTTTCAACTTCTTCATAGGCTTCTAGTTGTTTGCCATAATTGGTTTCATTGGCTACCCATGACATAAGTGACCTCAAATGGATATCACCAATGTAAAGAAGTGGATTACACTCTGTTTCAGAGGGAATTTTCAATCCATGCAAATAAAATTCACATAAATAATTCTTTAGCCAATTAGGAGCCACCTAGTATGCATCATAAAATTCTTTGGATGTATCAATAATAGGATCTAAATTCCTTGAAATTCACATTAATTGAAACCAAAGAAATTATTCGTTTAAGCACATAGCATAAACCCTAGGCGGTGGTCTACACTCCACAATCTTACCAGTTATTTTCATCATCTCATCCATTTTCTTTTTCATTTCCTAGATTTCCTGTTTCTGCCTTTCAATTTCTCTTTTCAGTTTCTTCTTCTCTTCCTCCCAAAGACTTTGTTGAATTTCAGTCTTGGTTAAGTGGCAGAAACTCAAGGTTTGAAATGTGACCGGTCTCCATGTGGTCCTAAGGTATTCTAAAAATTCAATAAAAAATGTCTTCTTATAAAAACCCATGGCTTGAAAAGTTGTAGGGGGTAATGAAGCTTCATTGGACACTTCTAGTTGTTCAGTCAATTCTTCCTCTTGTTGCAGGATGAATTCCTATTGCTGTGCAGGAGGAGATTGTACTTCTTCAAAAAATTTCCTAGCTGCCTCAGCCAAGTCATCAAGACTTGGCATTCCCCTTTCATTACTATCATATTGTGTTTTGTCAACTTCCATTGGCTCATTTTGCATTTCCTCAGGAACAACAGGTGGGCTATGTGAAACATTCTCAGGTACATTATGAGAATCATCATGGCTGTATTCTTCAAACTCCTCAAAAATTATTATAACTTCAGGTTGAGCAGACGTTGAGGTGACTTTACGTTGTTTCCTTGCTAAAACTCTTTTTGGCAATGCGGCAACTATAGGAGGCACTCTCGTGGCTTTCCTCTTCCTGACTTTCCTAGAGGGTTCAAACTCAACAGAAGAGGATGATAGAGAAACTATAGTGGCAATAGGTGTTGCTGCAGGAGAGGGAAACTGGTGTCTTTGAACATGAGGGTCAGACTCTGGGGTTTGTTCTACCTTAGATGACTCTCCTACCTTCATTTTCCCTTTTTCTCTTCTACTAGCAGACTTGGTTTGTACTCTAGTAGAGGGCTCTAGTGTGGAGGTTGCAGGAATAGATGCTACAGGGGTAGGTGCTATAGGGATTGCTCTAGGCGGCCCTGGAAGTTGCAAACCCTTTTGGGAAACAAATTCTTGCCAAGAAAGGGGAGAGACATCCCTCAAGGAATGCTCAATCAATAGTTTAATGAGGGCATGATGGGAAATTGCATTGTCCCTTCTCCTCTGGGTTTCATGGGCACTTTGTTTTAACAGGTTTAACAAAACATTTAGGACATTAACAACTAACCCATGCCTCATATGGCTCAATAACTTAAAATTGTAGGAATGTAAATAAGAGAAGCGTCCCTCATAGGTTAAGTACCTGATTATAAATGTAGCATATTTTGAATATGGGAAGGGAAGCGACACTCGTTTGCATCCTTGTTTAGAGACCTCCAAGGGTCCATTTGTTGGTATTGTAAAGTCTGCCCTAGCAGAAACATCTGAAGAGAAATTTTCCCCTACTACAGGAAGCCCGGTTACTTCAACAATTCGTTCCTCTGTTACAGCCACTATCAGACCCCATACTAAAGCTTTCCCTTCTGAAAGAGTTCTTAAAAATTCACCAGCAGCTTCCTCATTGAAAGAATTTAACCTCAGAAAATAGTTTAGCCAGCCACAATTGTTGAATGTTTGCACTGTTTGAGGATTATGTGTTAAGAGCTCATGAGCTACAGGCTCATGTCTTACCAGTTGACCACCCATATTCACAAATTACCTCCACTGGGATTCCAAAAACTCAAACCTTTTCTGAAAATTCAAAAGAAAATTCTTTTGCTTTGCTTCTTTTTGCTTCTTTCTGTTTCTTTCTGTCCTGCCGTCACTTTCTCTTCTTTTCCAAGAATGACTTGAAAGATAATTGCATGTAATGATTTTAGGAACTACTCATATCAAGTAGTTAATGCTGTTTAGATAAAACATGTAGCCATATTTGGAAAGTACAAGAAGAAATAAAAATATCTTATTAGTTGTGACAGCGACATAAGAAAAGGTTTTAAATGGATTATCCCGCCCCCTACTTAAAAGTTAACATGTGTCCACACATGGGTGAAAGGACAGGTGAAGCATGGGCAATAAAAATTGATATGTATATAATAGTTGTTGAATCCATGAAATAAATAAATAATGTGATTAAGAGAAGATATCGCATACCTTTCAATTAATGCTCGTACATGCTGGGAAAATCATAGCACATCATGAAATGACGACTAGAATAGAAACCATGAATGAGGGTGGTATGGCAGGATGGATGACGTGGAAGAAAAGGGAATGAATGGTGGTTATGGATGAAAAGTGGAGAAAGTGGCTCCCTTCAAAAGGAAACATTTATTATGGGCATGCAATGTTCATTTAAAGAGATGCTATAGGAGAAAGACCGAAGCCTTTCGCTGCAAGAAGATCAGTGGCCGCATTTGAAACAAACTACTGCATAAATTCCTCTTTGGATGTTGGTTTATGATACAATCGAAGACGGTGTCCATTAACCAGTAGCTTGAATCGAATTGGATCTATTGTAGCCAACTACACTGAGCCATTAGCAAACACATTTTCTATTTCATAAGGACCAAGCCAACGTGTGGTTAGCTTACTTTGATTTTCCTTATACCTGGAGTCATAGAGCAGCGCTCAATCACCATCAAAGAATTTCTTAGTTCAAATGTGACTATCATGCAATTTTTTTCTTTGTTGTTGGACAGTTTCAGTATGCTACAGGGAAACTTTCCTCATATCATCCAATGCATTTAGCTGTAGGAGGTGTTCCTTTTGAGCCTTAGAGATATCAATGTTAAGCTGGAGAGCAGTCCTCAAGGTTTTATGTTCAAACTCTATTGGTAACATGGCAGTCTTACCATATAGTAACTCAAAATGAGTAAACCCTATAGTTGTTTTCTATGTTGTCCTATAGGCCCAAACTGCTTTAGGAAGGCGACTGCTCCAATCCTTCTTGTGTAATTGGACTGTCTTTGTAAGGATTGCCTCAATTTCTCTATTGGTAACCTCTACCTAACCATTGGCTTGAGGGTGATAGGGGCTAGACTTTCTATGCCTGACCTTGTAATCATTCATCAATGCAGTGATTAAGTTGGATGTAAACTGAGTGCCTTGATCAGTAACAAGTTCTCTTGGGACTCCTAACCTTGTAAAAATTTGCTCATACAAGAACTAAGCAACTTTATTGTCAGAGGCATGTGTCATTGCTTTTACTTCTACCCACTTGGTTACATAATCATTACACACCAAAATGTATGATTTCCCATTAGATGGAGGATCAATAGGCCCAACAAAATCTATGCCCCATTTTTCAAAGGGACTGACTACCACTTGAGGATTCAGTGGCATTTCATCAGACCTTGTTGGTCTCCCCATGCGTTGACATCTGTCACATTTTCTGGTGTAGGTTACAACATCTTTGTGTAGTGTGGGCCAATAGTATCCTATATTAAGCACTTTCATAGCTGTTCTCTTGGCTGCAAAGTGTCCTCCACATGGATCATCATGATAGGCATGCAAAATTTCATAGGTCTCATCTTCCCTCACACATCTTCTCATGACTTGGTCAAGTCCTATGTAAAATAAATAGTCTGCAATCCATAACAAGTTAAAACTTTTCTCAACCAACAATTTCCTTGCCTTTGGTGAGAAGTGAACTGGGATCTTGTTTGCTGCCAAATAATTTGCAATCTTTGCATACCATGGAGTTTGAGCAGTAATAGAAAATAGATGTTCATCAGGAAAGCTATCATCAATTACCTCAAGAGGTGTAGTTGTTTGAAGTCTTGACAAGAAATCAGCCACCACATTAGCCTGAACTGGTTTATCAATAACTGTGATATCAAATTCCTACAACAATAGGAGCCATCTTGCTAATCTGCTAGATATGGCAGGCTTATTCATGAGGTACCTTATTGCTGCATGATTTGTATGAACAAATATTTGGTAACCAGTGACATAATGCCTAAACTTGTTCATGGCATACACAACTGCTAGTAATTTTTTCTCTGTGATAGTATAGTTTAATTCAGGGCCTTGAAGATTTTTGTTAATGAAATGTATGGCATGTTCTATAAAATTCTCTTTATGTCCTAAAATTTCCCCTATGGAATAATCAGAAGCATCTGTGTGTATATGAAAATGCATATTCCACTTCGGTCTTTGAAGAACAGGTGTCTGAGTAAGTAAATTCTTAAGTTGCAGGAAAGATTAGTCATAGGCCTCAGTCTAGGTAAATTTAGAATCCTTTATTAATAAGGCATATAATGGACTGGCTATTTTGCTGAAATCTTTGATGAATCTTCTATAATATCCAACATGTCTTAGGAAACTTCTAACATCCTTTTATTTCATAGGTGTTTACAAAGTTAGAATAACTTCAATTTTTACAGGATCAACTTGAATTCCTACTTGAGAGATATGATGGCATAAAACAATTCCCTCTTGCATCATCATAAAACATTTCTCACTATTCAAAGACAAATTTTTCTTCTTACATCTTTTCAACACTTTTTCTAGATTGGCTAATGCTGCTTCATAAGTAACTCCATAAGTAGTGAAGTCATCCATGTAGATTTCCATAGAATCATGAGAAATGTTAGCAAAAATATTAATGACTGCCCTTTGAAATGTTGTAGGTGCATTACATAGTTCAAAAGGTAAGACAGAGCAGGAAAAAGTGCCCCATGGACTGGTAAAAGTTGTTTTGTCTTGATCCTTAGGGGTAATTCTAATTTGACTATAGCCACTATATCCATCCAAAAAGGAGAAATACTTTTTCCCAGAAAATGAGTCTAGTACTTGGTCAACAAATGGCAGTGGAAAGTGATCCTTTTTAGTTGTTGTATTCATCTCCCTATAGTCTACAAAAACTCTCCATTTTCCATCTTTTTTAGGAACAATCGCCAATGGAGACACCCATTGACTGTCTGAAATGGGGTAGATAAAACCAGCATCAAGTAATTTCTGGAGCTTTGTTTTAACTATTTCCCTGAGTGTTTGGTTTATCCTTCTTTGAGGTTGCCTGACAGGTGAACAATCTTCCTTAATGTAGATCCTATGAGTACAAATCTGAGGATCTATTCCATTCCTATCCCCATAGTCCCATGCAAAAGCTTTATGTTGTTCTTGCAACATTGTGACTAGGGCAGCTTGTTGAGATTGAAGCAGCTTATTATTAATATTCAGACAACGGCCTGGAGACACTTCTACTTGCTTGATAAGATCATTCATGGATGTTGTTGATAAAGGTGGTGTTTTTATTTCATATGGAAGTAAATTATGATAAACTACAGGTGATTCGGGTGATAGGCTCTCAGAATTTAGTTGCTGCAGGAGACACTGTTGAAGACAGTTATCTGGAACAAATGGGCTACTCAGATCAAAGTTGGACTGCAAAATGTGTAAAAGCAGGTCATCCTCACTCTGAAGCTGGGGAAATGGATTAGTTTGTAGCATCATTAGTTGAGCCAATGAATTGACTTCTTCAATTTCCTCTCCTAAATCTGGCCAAATTGGTTGAGGCAAGTCTGGCTGAGGCTGAGCAGGTAGGTATAAAGCCAATTTCTTTCTTGACTGACCATCATAAATTGTCATGTCTCCTAAATGACATCCTATAAAAGCATCAGATATGCTAACCATGGTCTACCTAGGATGATAGCATATCCTCCCAAAGTGGCCTTAGTGGACAATATGGTAAAATTTGTTGGGTATTCCCAAGACTCAAGGATGACAATAACATCTTCTACCATTCCATCAGGTTTTACAGTGGAACTATCGACAAGCTGCAAGATGGTAGGTGTAGACGGAATATTTAAGATATTCAAATACTCCATTGTATTCTTGGTCATTACATTGATGGCTGCACCAAGGTCCATCAAAACATTCTTCACTATCTAGCCATTAATATTTATTTGTACCATAAGACTCCCAGAGTCAGTATATTTTGGAATGACTACCTTCCCTAACATAATATCTGCCAACTGTCCTATAACATGGATAGTTTTGGGATCTTTTTTCTTTCTTCTTGGTTTCTTTAAACATGCCTCCTTAATGGCTTTTCCATAAATTGGGACATCTTTAATGGCTTGAAAAAGGGGGATTTGAATGTGTACATTCTTTAGCTTATCCAAAATATCAAAGGTAGGCTCTTCCATAGACTTTGATGTAGTAATTTGCAATCTCTGAGAAAAAGGCAGTTTGGCCTAATGTTCTAAGACAGGCCCCTTAGAGATAGTATCAGATATAGGTATATGTTCTGTAGGATTAGTAGGTTGCTCAGAGGTAGAGTTTGGAATCTCTGTTATTACAGGGGGCTGTAGAGTAGGAAGAGTGGTTCCAAACCTGAGATTAATATCATGAATATCCAGAGCATAAGTTGGATACTGATTGGCTTCTGCAAAATATATAGGCTGTTATTACTGCTTATTATTAGGATTTGGAAATGGTTGAGCAGGCATAGGCATTTTTTTTGGAGGGTTAGTATATTCTACAGGTGTTGCAGGAGGTGGCATAAGGGCCTGAGGTTGTGGCTGCTGAAACTGTAGAGATCCAGGGGATTGGTTCTTCCATTTCTGTGGACTTCTCCATTGAGGATTCTACTACCAGTTACCTTGGGGTGGAGTCCATTGTCCTTGTGGTTGCTGCTAACCTCCTTGAGGAGATTTCCATTAAGGACTCTGATAGTTAGGCCAAGGTGATTGAGAAGTATTCCAGGGTGGTGATGGGCCATATGTAGGTTGCCATTGGTTATTGTAATTAGAATAAGGATTACCAAAAGTCAAAGGATCTTGAGGCATACCTTGTCTTTGAGCCTATGGTCTCCTTTGTGTGACGAAGAATACTTTGTCATCATCACTCTCTACCATCTTAAAGTCAGTAGGTAACTGCTTACCCTCTAGGTTAGCCACCATCTTACATTTGCAGTCCTATTTCTTATGTCTATAATGTGGACAGAACTCAGCCAAGATTGCTTTAGCCTCCTCATGTTTCTTTCGAGCTTGCATAGTATCCAACTATGTACCCATGTTGTTTATGATATCCTGCTTGAAATCAGGAAGCAATTTTGTGATCTCCATCCATGAAACTCCATTAATAGAAGACTTTCCCACTGTGACTTGATGATCTCTACCCTTCTTAACAATTGCTCGAGAGTAGTTGAGACATATTTTCTTGATATCCTCCCAAGGTAGTTGGGTTATATCATCTCCTCCCATCAGGTCTAGGGCATCTATACAGGTATCACTGATTCCCCTTACAAAAAGTAGTTTCTGAGATTCTTCATTGAGAGTATAGTCTAAATTCTTTTTCAGGGAAAACAAGAATCTTGAGATATAGTCTTCCAAGGTTTCATCCTCCTTTTGTTGAATTCTAAATATATTATCTCCTTTACTACCACTCTTACAATATTCCTTGTATTTTTGAAGAAATTTTGTTCGTATGACTGCCCAACTATCAACAACACCTCTTCCAAACTCATGAACCATCGAAGAGCTCCTTCCTTCAAAGTAGAAGGAAACAACTTCAGCCTGTGAGCATCTAATGTGTAATTATAGCTACAACAAAGGATGTCAAACTCAAACAAGAAAGTGTATGGGTCCTCTGTAACTAGTCCATAGAACCTGGGGAGTAATGAAGAAGGAATATTTTTAAGGTTATCATTATCTTGCTGAGCAATTATGGGAAATTCAAAAGCAGGAGGTCGATTAGGTGGATTTCATGCCATATTTGCTTGATGGAGTATCAAAGCAAATGGATTTTCTTCAAGTTCTTCGTCAGCTGGGTCAAATGGAAATTCAATAAATAGGTTTTTAGCAAATGGATTGATATCTTGGTCTCCTTCTTCCTCAAATAGATTATAAGCTGGTTCAGGGTTGTTATCAATCAATGGAAGGTTAGGGAGGAATCTTCCTAGAGCGTCTCTTCTTCTATGCATGCAATAGAATGAACTGTAAGTTGAAGGAATTTTTGAATAACAAACTAGACTACTACTAACAATGACTATGAAAAGTTCTTAGCTTGACACCATCCCCGGCAACGGCGCCAAAAATGGTTGCGCCCATAAAAGGATATAAAATTCATGGCAAATCCTAACCTGGGAATCAGACATTCTAGCAGGTGACTAACATCTTCTTATGGTCTTTCATTTACTTTGTCAAACCAGGGAACGTATACTTGAAATGGAGCAGCACTGTATGTGCACTAAGAACTAGTTTCAGTCACGATTTATTGGAAATAACTACATGAAAGGAATTCTACTTATGCTACAGGAATGTAATGTAAAGCTTTCTTAACTTAAGCATAACTTAATCAAAGCAGACATCATGACAACTGTTACTTAAGAAACAAACTATGAACTGGCCTTATGCTGCAGGAACAAACACAGGGATGGATTCTCGATGTTGTAGGAACAATATAAGATTGAGTTTGCACTGAAACATTCCAGAATGAAATATAACTTATGATCAACAGAAGATAAACAACTAACTAACTATAGATACTTACTAAGTGGGCCCCTTAGCAAGCATCAACCAGCTATGCAAGAATTGAACTCAGAACTTCATCATCTTTTATTCATAAACTCAGAATGATATACATTGTTCTGTTCATATGAAAACTAACACAAAAATCTATCTCTTATCATAGTACTAACTCTTACATATTATGCTTCTCATTATCATACTAACTTTTACATGCTATGCTTTCCCACTCACACAAGAGGAACACTTATTTAAACCAGAAAAGTAACTAACTAACTAACCCAATAGAGAAAGACGTGGACATAAATGAATCCTGAAACCAAGGAACAGATTTCTCATAAATGAAAGCATATCCGTTCAACCCGATCTAGAGAGAATTTAGCATTCCACTCTTCCTAGATTAATGATCAAAGTTTCTTCCTAATGACCCGGTTAGAGAGTCTTTGCTGGAACAACTTCCTCGATGTCGTGTAGGAAATGGACTTTACTGTAGGGCTGAGATCCGCTGTGCTTGACTCGTTCATGCTCCCTTCAACAACCTATGATGCACAAGGTGACAGAGGCGAAAGAAAGCATGCGTGGAAAATAACATGATACATTCATTAATCACATATTAAATCTATTTCACTACTCAAAAACCATATGCGTTATACCAGTCATTTGGAAGGTCAAATAGGGTAATTAATAAGACACATCGAGATGTTAGGCTGTAGGAATATAGGAATGTATTGCTATAGGATACTACCCAATTTCAGATAAAAAGTCTTTAATCACATAGTTAAAACATCCATTAGCAGTAAAAGTAGAGATATTAAAAGTACATCATGATACTCAAATTATGAGCATATCCTGAGCTCATTACTGCATATCTTTGATTGTTGTTTCAAATATCTTGATGTGTTCCTCTATCATCCTTTGTAGGTCATGAAGATTGAATTTTGAACAAAAGCCCTCCAGATTCTTGGGCATGTCATGGTATACGCTAAAGTACTATGGTGAGGGATTTTGTAGCAACCATACCATGGTGGGAGGTGGAGGTGGTATCTACTATTGATGAACAATCTAGAGTTGTACTGATAGTAAAATAGCAACTTGGGGCTACACCTGGGTTGTGGCTGCTTGGACTGTACCTTGGGCTTGTAGGGCCAGGAGTGAGGCAACTCCCTGGCTATCGGAGATGTGGGGTGAAAAACCAGTCTGGTACGGCTGGGTGGAGGTTGGATAAGAGCTAAATAGAGGTGAAGTTGGAAGGGAAATGGGTGGGGTGGAAGAAGAGGAAGAAGCAGCGTCTCCTCCCTTAGTTTGTTTTTCCCTTGTTTGGTGTTGACCATAGAACTCTTTGAAACCTTTCTAGGGAGAATGATCCAATTCTATCTAGCTTCACAAGGCCCTCCTTCTAGTGACAGTTTTGTTGATGGGTGTTTTTGCACACTTTCTCAACACAGTCAATGCGTATGTGCACTACCTCTCTTGAAAAGAAATCTCCAACAACAAGTTGCTGAAAATCTCCCCAAGGTCTCTCGGGTGTTAGGTCATCACTTGCATGGAACCGCTTAGTTGATGTTTGATGTGATTTTTCTTGTAATCACAGGGAAGACTTATGTAGCTAGATGTGGAGTGGATCTTAAAATCTAAAGTTTTTGAGATGGGAATCAAGGTGCATATTGTTGTAGGTTCAGATAGAAGTCTAAAACTTTAATGTTTTCTTCAAGTCTTGGCTTTACAATGTGCAATGAACCTTAACATAGGTTGTTTCTTAAAACAAATAAAAAAGAGCGGGGAAGAGAGAAGGTTCTTGGATCTATAACTAACTATGAACAGTAATCATGGAGTTCCCACTATGGACAGCCTCCTTCAGACAAAATTTTACTAAACTAGAAATCTCACAGTATATTGAAATTTCTGCTATTTTCTAAGGCCTATAGATATTTCACCATTCATTCACCATACACATGCATTAACAAAAATGAAAATGTGGACCAGCTTTGAATTCAAGCCCATACTAACTTTACACAGCCATCTACTAGCAACAAATAGCAAAAAGTGTGGACCAGGAAGGCATCTACACAGCACGAATTTTCATAACTATGAAACAAAATTACCAAAATCTAGATAAAGCATTTAACAATGGATATTGAATCATGAAACATGTGAAGAATTCATAAAATGCACCAAGTCAATGTATTTTCATTAGAAATTTCAGCAGCATGTCTTTACAACAACTCAACTCTCTTTGGAAATGAGAGGAGACCCCCTATTTATAGTGCCCAAAAACTAGAATGAATGGCCAAGATTCAATTTCATTGTGTGGCCAAGATTCACTTCAAACTAGGGTTCTACCTACCCCCCAATATATTAAAATTTAAAATACAGTTTTGTCCATATCTCTATTTCATCCTCTAGTGACAACACTATAGCATTTTGTCTTTTGTTGATTGCTCTTTTTGTTGTAGCTATTCCTTTAGGAGTTATTCACTGATAATAGGGTTGCCTTCCTACTTCTTCAAAGCTGCATATTCCATGAATTTCAAAATCACCGGTTGGATTTTATCAATTTCTATGATCTCAAATCGTAGCACTTGATAACTCCATTCTTTGGAGTTGTCCTCAAGCTTCTTCCAGTCTTCATCGTACCTTGCGATGTGATCTCTGAATAGATCCAACTGGGTGAAGGAACAGGTGGAAAAACTCATGAAATCCACGGTTATCTCATCTGACATCATGTCCTCCATTTTCTTTTGGAAATAAGGCTTTATTTTCTCCAGATCAATTTGCACCGCGAGCATGTCATATTTCATCATTATCTTCAAATATTGGGTGCAATTTTCCCTGATTTCCTTGACCCATTCAATGTTTGGATCCACTTTATCCATTATCTACTCTAACCTTTCTCTTCTGTTGTCGAAGTCTCACTTCCATATGTCCACTAGCCATTGATCATCCCTCTTGAGTGCAAGCTCATTTTTTCATGTGGCTTTTGGTAGCCAGAGGATGGCCTCAATCTTTGGATAGGTGGAATTGTATGTTGTAGGGAAGTCAATGTAGAGCTTCTTTGTCCCTTCCACAGAGTGTTGTAAATCCAAGAAGTTGTTGGTTATCTGAACAACCCAACTGATGCCCATGTTCTCAACGTATAGGACTTGTCGAAACTAGCTTTTTGTAGTCTTTTCCAAGTTCTTTCTCCTTTCCAGTTTGTCAATCTATCCTTTGGATAGCAGTTTGGGTGGAGCTATGGACGTGGTAGGCATGTCTTCAACTAAAGACCATTGTTGGATGTAATCTGTCAAGGCAGCTACTTGTGCTTTAAGCTCATCTTTCGAGACCTTATCTTGTTGTATTAGGTGCACCACCGTAGACACTGACTCTTCAAGATGCTCTACCTTCTGTTCTCTACTAGTAGTCCCCAAGTTAATGGTTGAGACATTATAACTTACTCCCTCCTAGCCTACCACCAGTATTGCTATCTACATTGTTCGAGACCCGGAAGCATCCATCGTTACTTTGGATCTAACCTTGGGTTTCTTCTCCTTCCTAGTTGACCTTTGTGCTCAGGCTAGGATATCTTCTATCCTCTCTCTTGCGTCCTTCGGGGCAGAAGTCTTCTTCTCAAGCTGCCTCTCCAGCCATTAGGGCATGGTAGAATTTTCTTTCGAAAATTCTCGATCACCCTCACCTTCCCCTATTTGGATCTTCATTTCTTCACCTATGGGAGTATTTTATTTCATATTAGTGTTGTCTCCTCTTCCTCATCAGAGTCTTGGATGAACGTGAGGAATTTCATGGTAGGCTTAGTAGTTAATCACCCTCGGGGACTTTCCTCTATCTCAATTTCCTTCTCCCTTTTTTTTTCAACCTATTTGTCTTCGTGCTCATGCTCCTCAAGCTTGTCCTCTTCTATATCTTCTTCTTCTATGTAAGGAAGTGGCTCAACCTCCACTTTTTCCCCTATAGGGAACTCTACCATTTCCACTGCCCTGCCACCTTCTTGCCCCTCTCCTCTAGGAGGTGATCGTTCTATCTATTCTTCACCATGCTTCAGTTGCCTAGCCATTTCCTCTTCGAGTTCATCATCAAAGGTTTAAATGATGATTTTTCCACCTCTACCTTCCTCTTTGTCTCCACTCTCGGAAGACCCTATATCTTCTTCTTCGTGAACCACCCTCTCAATCGTCTAGTGTTCATACTTTGAGTGTTCATGATATTCATCAGCTTCCTCCTACATTGCTAGCAGTCCCATTGGAGTTAGCAAAGACGTAGTAGTAGCGAGGACCTGCGCTAAGGCAGCCTAAATGGTGGGGGCCATAAAGATTTGGGAGATCTTAGAGGGGATATTTTACATATGTCATGGGAAAGCCTCTAGTAAAGCAAGTGCGGTCGTTGATGTTGTCACCATTGCTAATGGGAGTGATATGGTAGGTGACATGGTGGTAGAGGAAATAGGAGTAGTCGCGGCGGAGGAAGAGTCAATCACAATTATAGGCCCAGTCGGGGGTGAAGGGGCGAGATGGACTGAGATATCCACCACAGGTGGGGATATGGTGACTATGGCTTGGGAGACAGATGTCAGGGTGGTCGAAACAGGGGGAGCTGGAAGAAGTTTTGGTTGATCTGTACTCTCTTCCTCACCTTCTTGAATTGGTAGCTATTCTATGGCACTTTCCATTCTTTTGGGCCTCTTCGAGGGTGAGGCCCCTAAATATTTCCTTGCATACACCTTAGGATCTGGAGACTACTCTATTTTAGTTCCTTTCCTCTTTTTTCATCTGGTGAGAGAAGGAGGCTTAAATGTCCCACCCGTTGAAGTTATAGCGGCAACATCTTCTGTGGCACTAGGCTCACTCTTGAGCCCTTCATATGTCAGAACCACCCCTTGTTGCTTTAGTCGAGCTACTTGTTTCTTAACCCATTTTTTAGTTTGAGCCATGATAGGTTTGGTTACAATGTCAAGGTCATCGACCTCCTATTCATCCCAATCTATTGCAGGAAGCGGCAAGTTGGAAACCATGATGGTGCTTTCATCCTCGTCAACCTGATCCGGTATAGGAAATAGCTACACCCTTCTTACAAAGTATGTAGTCATCCTCATGTAATGTCTCACACGCACCTCTTTATCATCTTGACAGTCTACCCATAAATCTTTAACATGATGTAGGTGGGCATACTCTGGTCCTAGTGCTTTTTCTCACATGCCCATATGGGTCCACTCATGGGCAAGGAGTGTGTAGGTGGAACTGGTACTCTGCCAATTCCTTTTCAGAATTCCTAGCACATCGGGAAGTTTGTAGATTGTATATCCCCTAACCAAAGGCTAAGGGATAAGGAATCCCTGCCAAATGTTTGCTACCAAGGACTATATGTACATGCTGCAGCTACCGGGAGAGTTTCAATAGTATACTTTGGTCATTGGGGTATTAGGGCAGCTTATTCGGCCTTTCAGTGAAACCTTGGGTGTGAATATAGGTAAATTTTGGGAATTGTAAGAATAGGAAGGTGTACTGCTTCAGGAACCCCCACACGCTATGAGAGACCCTTCTCTCAAAATCCCCTCCAAGTAACTGGATGATGTGGCTGATGAAGGAGTCACTCACCCTGCTATACTCCTTCTTGAAGTTTTTGAATTATAGCTAGGGATATCTATCATAGGCTTTTAATCTTCAGCCCAGCTCTTCGAGTGCCACAAATAATCCACTATACTGCCTTTGCTCTGCCAGTGAATAGACCAGATAGGAGGTCATGTAGAATTTAGAGCTCTTTTTCACATTCATAAACTGCTCATGGAAGGAGTCGCTTATGATGCCTCCCCAGTAGAATGTGGCTTTTGTGGTGACATTTTTGTCCCCACAGATGATTTTTTCAACAAAGTACACCCTTCATTCTTGAAAAAATGCAGTAGAAGGGAGGCCCATTACCCAGCTCAGCATGGTTACTAGGTCGTGGTAGTCTTCATGGAAATCATTGCGAAAGAGTTCCTGAGGAACCTTTGTAACACTGCCCCTTTTTTCCTTGAGCCAGTATTGATTTATCAGCCTTTTATAGCCCATCTGGTTTTCATCCCAAGTTTCCTTTCCCTCCTCCATGGTGGGCACCTCCATTTCCTCAAAGGTGGGAATGTGAAAAGTTCTTGTGATTCCCTCAGCTGATGGTTCTTGTCTGGAGTTGGTAGGCCTGCCGACAAGCCATGACTAGTTTTGGGGCAATGAGAGACAGCGGGAATCCTGTAGCTTTTGCAATCCCACTCTATCTAATCAATATAGAATTATTGGTTTTTGGGTGAACTCTGACCCTTTGTTTGAATTCACCAATATCAACATGGCCAATATTGGTTTATCCAGTTTCCTTCAAGTCAGTGATGATTTTCAAATGTAGAGGCTCGCCTTGAAACTGAAACTTCATCTAGTCTTTATCCTCCTTTCCACGAGGAGTCTTTCCTATTTTTTTCCTTTGTCCTTTTCTATAGCTACCCCCGAGGGACCTGCACCCGATTCCATATATTCTACAAGCATAGACATAATGAGTACAACCAACAACAAAAGCATTAACATTAGCCAAAATCCCGTGAACTAAATCCAATTAGACATT
Source organism: Sequoia sempervirens (assembly GCA_007258455.2). Lineage (NCBI taxonomy): Eukaryota > Viridiplantae > Streptophyta > Pinopsida > Cupressales > Cupressaceae > Sequoia > Sequoia sempervirens. Next base: position 265,697,654 of record VDFB02000008.1, on the reverse strand, counting down.
ATTTGATTAATGAAGTTAAATTTTCTTTTTCAGATGCCATTAGTCACTTTTCGAAGGGATTTTGGACCATCTGGGCCAAAGGGGCTGGACTTCTCTGGCAGGAATGTTGTTTGAAAGGTCAAACAGGCTGGGGCAATCTGGGTGATTTCTCTCGTCTCCACATTTTGATGGTTTGAAAGGCTCGTATTGAAGAGGGCCAAATTTGAGCATGTGGGTCAAGGTTGGTTTTCAAATTTGAAGTCATTTTGCTCAATTTTTGGGCCCCTGGAGGTTCACGGTTAGGAAGCTATTATGAGTTCGCTGTTTAAAACCACCTAGAAGAAATGGAGTTTCCGTGTCAGAACTCTGAGGTCCAGGGCCTGGAAGGTTAAAATCCAACTGATAGTTTACTTCAGACTTCAAGGTGTTTGGGCCCAGAGGGGCAGAAGGTCATCACTGTTTCACCGTTTGGAAAAGAAATCCATACAGGAAACCCAGTGGGAGTGGCCCGGTGGAGCATTTGGCTGCTCGTCTTCTCTATCAAGTTTCTCTAGGTAAGAGAGGGGCTGAAACCTGGGACTCAAGAAGATGCGTCTATTTTTCCCTTGTGTATCGAATGACAGCATACGAAACCCCGGTGAGCGGAGCCCGGCAGGAAAGGTCAGTGAATGGAAGGCCGGGACTCGAGAGGCGGGGGGACGCAACCCGACGACAGTTGTGAATGGTTCAGTCTCCATGGAAGTCCATGGATGGAAGCCTGCAGACCGAGACCCGACAGTACAACAGCAGAGTTTCTTCAGCATTCAACTCAGGTTAGCAAGGTGGAAAGCAGACCCCGGAGGGCGAAAAGGCGTGCTCTTTTCACCATTTGGAAACGACGAGGGCGAGGTAAAGTCCTGGGGATGAAAGTCTGATGGGACAGGCCCGAGATGGGCAAAGACAACTAAAAAAGTTTGTAAATTTCAATGGGCGGAATCTGATGAGCCAGGGCCCGGGGTTCTAGAAGGTGGGAGCCTTCCACCATTTGGAATGACGAACATCTAGGGGAATCCCGAAAAAGGAGTCTCAGAGAGGCAGTCTCGAGTGGCTAAAAGGGAGGCCAGACTTTGAGTGCTAAGTTTGACGGCGATTGGCCGGTGGTGATCTGGGGTAGTGGCTCTAAGAGGGCATTTATCCTTTAAAAAATTTCATCATTTTCAGAGTTCTTTTAACAGCGAGAGGAGGGGTTGGGCCCAGAGGGCGTGAATGCCCTGCGAAGAATGGTAGCGGCGATGTTCGGTTTTGGTCTGATCATAGGAGGTGATTTTGGAGGTCTCTTTGGATTTGAAAACATGGGTTTTTTAGGTCTTAGTATGTTCTATCAATTAAATTCATTTTTATCCCATTTTATTGATTATTTTAGGCATAAAGTAATAAAAAACCTCTTAGTGGAATGAACGAAAAACCTACCTCGAAAGCTCGATGGGAGGAGATGTGAAATCGACAAAGGGTGATCAAATGATGATCTCAGACGTGAGGGCAGTGGGCGACAGATGAACTAATCTCCTCTAGCAAGCACTTTGATCTCCTTCGGAAAACCTAACAAATGAAAATTATAGATCAGACACTATATTTATACCCTCATATGCATTTAATGCCTCCATTTAATGCTTGTACAATCAGGCGGTCGGTTGGTAGATTTAAAATTCACAGACAGCGGCGGGAGGTCTGGAGTCTAGGGTTTGAAAGGTCATGGCCAGACTGTTGGTGGAAACTTTATTTTCAAATCGATGATGAAAGAAAACCTGGAGTCCAGAAGGTGGAAAGGCATTGAAGTTTTTCCACTGAAAACAGTGAAGACTGAAGGTGATTTTGGGGACGGAAGTCTAGTGGACCAGACTTGATAGTAATATTTAGATTGGGAGAACACAGGGGTGATCTTAGCTTCCAATAACTTTCCAGCCACCCATGCTCATGTGGCTCGTGCCAAACTTCAAAATCTACTAGTATGACATTGCTACAAAAAAATAGAGATGAAATAGATTTGATAGATTCAGAGGATTCTATTGGGATCCTAATTCATGCACTGCAACCACTGATGTTGGACAACTATCAATTGAAAATTTCAAAGCCTTGACCAAGTAGAAGAACAACCCTTCCCCTCTTGGAGGACCAACAAAATGTTCGGTTGGGGGGAGTGATGAGCCTAGTTTTTGGTCCAATTTTGGGTAGAATCTATAGTTTATTTACTAGTAGATGGTATGGATATTAATGTTAAATTTTGGTATTTTCATAATGTTTCCCTCAAACCATTGACATTAGACTTAATCCTATCTCTGTAAGCTTTAATGACATTTGTAATATTATGTGGATTATCTCTATTGATTTTTCATGTGGTTAATGAATGTTTCTAAAGGTGGTTATAGATGCGTATTTATTATGCATACTAACATTACCATGTAGATTTAATATGCTAAGTTGAGGAAGACACCACCAGTTGGGCATGCACCATAATGTCCAGCAAAGGAACCGCTCCAAGTGAAAAGAAGTCAACGGAAAAAGATTCTTCATGCAACTGAATGTAACTGCCTTGTAGTGGAATTTAATGATCGACCATGAATGGGCATTACTATTGTGCTGAACCTACATCTGGACTTACATGTCTGACCAAATTCCATGCACGCGTAACCACCATCTCTCCATTTTCTCTATTTTTCCTAAATGGCATCCTCCCAGTCATGGAGTTGACTGCCTTGTTTAGCTATTAGTATAAATAATGAACAGATGCTCCTTCTTCAAAAAGGGTTGTACAATTTGATATTGTACTTGCACTCTCCAGTTTTTAGTAATACAGATACATTACTCTTTTGTACTCATGATTCACAGTGAATAAAATTAAATTTTGAGTTCGACCATCTCAATTCTCATTAGTTTAGAGGATACTTATCCAAGGAGGCCCACTTGGTGAGTAATCCATCTTCTTAGTTTAGCATTAGTTTTGTATTACTTTTTTTTTACTACTTGGTTAGAAGTCTAGCACCGACTGCTCCTACAACCACTAGAATTCCATTTTGTGACTTTTCCTACAGCCAAAGTAGGCAAAGTAGTTTCCTATTTGTTGCTTAGATTTTTATTTCTATTATGCATTTTAGCTTAGCATAGTCCTTGATTGATGCTCAAAATTTGTCGCATTCCATTTCAAGCAATTTAATTTCAGTATTGTGTGTTCCTTAGTTGTAGAATGAAATGACTACTTTGAGTTCTTAGTGGAAGTACTATGCTGACCCATTTCAAGTTCAAGTCTCTAGGTTCTCAAGTTAAATGCACCTTCATGATGATTGAAATAGCTATTCAGGTTAGATGTATAATCTCTGAATCATGGTTGTAAAGGCTTAGTTATTAAAATCATTGTAGGAGGGTAACACCCCAACCAAGACGGGGAAGTCCTTCTTGATCTCATTGGTTTTCATGGAGGTGACCTACCAATCAGGAATTCTTGCCTTTCAAGAACCTGATCAGTGGTGATGCTCAATTTGGAGATAAAAATTTGGGAATCTACCACTCGGGGTGAACATTTTTTCATGAAGTGATCAACCATCAAACCAACTTTGGCATTTAGTTCCCAAACATCCCTTAAAAAATTACAAGGCAAGTTCCAAAATACACACACCAGTCACTATCCCATCCCAATGAATAGCTATCAGCCTTCTCATTATAGGGTGGGATCCAAATCCTCTTGCAACAGTTAACTCTTGGTTAAATCGAGCCTCTCTTGCCCCAATTTTTTCTTCCATTTGACCTTTCTTTTGAAGAGTGTTTTCTAACTTAGAGCTTAGTATTTTGACTTCTTGTCTTGATTATTTTGTCTCTATCTAGATCCTCTGAAGATCATTAGTATTTTGGATTTGGGCATCACTTAACTCTTTCTTTAAGTTTTTAATTTCAGTACGAAGTTGAACTTGTTCCTTTTGAGCATCTACAAGCAACCTGGACACGTCTCCTTACTATCCATGAATTTTCCTTACACAAGTTACCTTAGTCTCCTTGGCTCAGATTTCATTATATAGTCTACTCACTATTCCTTTTACATTTTCCAACTCAACCTCGTGCTTCCTTAATTTCATGTCCAACCTTTCATTGTCAACATATACCACCTTCTATGTGGCTTTGGCTAGGACCATCTTATTGCACAGGCGAGTTTTGCTCAAGTCCAGACCCATAGCATGAATGTCATAATATTCCATTTGCATCTATCCTTCAGGATTATAAATGAGTTGCTTCATGGTGGTAATAAGTAGAGAGTTCCTCTCTTCATTAAATCAAGCTTCGATCCTCTTGGTGGTGGACCTCTAAACACTTTTTGGCAACATTTTCTACTTCCTATCTTTTCAGGCCTATTTGGTAGCATCAAAATGACCCTGAAGAGACTGAGGGACATTGACACTTTGAGCTGCAATGGGAGTGCTAGGGTGAAGCCCAAAAAGATTGATGGTAAGTGAAAATTTAGATGCGTGAGTGTGGGGGGATGCAAAGGGTAGCATGATCATGGAAAAAGGTAGGACACCAAATGGAGTAGGGGAAGAAATCGTAGGGGTAAACCAAAAAAAATGTTGATGGAGAGGTTCCTTCCTAGAAGTAGATGGGCCAAGAGTAACAGGCAAGGTAGTGGTCTCAATAGTTCTAATGGGGGCCTTTGACAAGGATACTAATGGCATAATGATGACCATGGTGGATGACGCTCTTTTGGCATGCGAGATGGTTTCAGTAGGCTCATTAACAATGGCACAGAGTGCATTGAACATTAATAGTTTGGGAACTAAAGATGGAGGATTCCCTTTGATAGGAGGAGGTAGGGGATTGACTAAAGACATAGAAATACGAAGAAGAGGGGGAGCGGAACTTACCTGAGCCATAGTGGATGAAACATTTTGTAGGGCAGACTCCACTTCTTCTTCATATCAGACTAGTATGTCAGGGGCACCCAGGTTTTGGATCCTCCTTTGCTTCACATGATAAGAACCAACACGTTATGATCCTCTAGCTGGAGATTCCTCTGACATTTGACCTTCAATGGTCACTTTTCCTTTACTTTGGGCGTAGGAGGTAGACAAAACTTTTGGACCCCCTTGCATCGAATATCTTCAGATGTCAAACTCCTAAGGTCTAGGAACTAGGAGAGGAGCTTGTTCCTCGTCAATTTCATGGCTTGTCTTGGGATGTTGTTGTTAGAATTGACCTCTTTGTCATATATATCCTTGAATTCCTCATCAAGCTAAAAGCTACCGAACAAGGCACTCGAATTTCTCATCTCTTTTTGAAACCTCCAGAATTCTTCCTTCTTTCTTTCTAACCATCCCTTATGCCTTAGTTGTGCATTGAGAGATTTTCCCATTGGAAGATTCCTTTGATACTATGCCTGGGGATCATAAAAACTTAGCCATTTTGGTTGCTCTTTTGGAATGCAGGCTAGGTCAATGTATATTTTTGCACTCTCCTGACCAGGATTTCTCCTTGTTTGGAAGTATTCTCTATCATCATCCCTTAAACTAAAATTCCAATCCAAGTTATAATTCCATTTGTCACAAATGAGGACCAAACCTAGAGTCACAAGTAAATTTGTGATCTCATGCTCATCCTTCCACTTAGGCAGTATCACCTGACTCTTTGCAATCACAAGGGCAAGATCAAAAATCTTTTCTTTTTTCCTCATAGCACCATAAATCATGTCGATGGTGGATACTTTTCAGAATGTTTCTAATGCAAAGCTTTAGTCTATTACAAATCTGGGGAGTCAAAAAACCTCCTCGGGAAAGCCACAAACCTAACAAACATGAAATCCTCATCTAGGAAATAATCCAATAGGATAGGTGGATGCTCCATCCATTCTATAACCTCCTAAGAGAAACGACCAATGGGGTGAGGCAACAAATCCTGGAGCACTGGCCTTAGAAAATAATTGGCAAATAGATAATAATGTCTTGTTTTTTAAAGTATAGGGGTCCATATAGAAATTGGTTGGAGATATCCCTTTTCATCTATTCTAGACACCAGTATATTTCTCCCTAGCCACTCAAAAATTTGATGTAATAAAAAATGAACTAGGATGGAACAATATCTGAATTTGGACTCAACATTGTAATTCTTCAACTATAGCTTCATATTCCCAACTATACCTCGACAAAATTGTAATGCCTCTGGACCCTTTCTCTTTTGAGTGCAAGGCCTAGGGAAAACTGGAAAGGGTTAACCTCTTCATCACCATCGAGCCCAAAAACATAGGCCAACATTGAGAATATAGACTATGTATCCTTCTTAAATTTCTTACGTGAAAGATTCCAACAAATTTTTCCTCTTCATGGCCTTTCATCTATCTCATCCTCATAGAAACTTGTTTTCCTAAACATATCTTCTCCCAAGGCATCAATTTTCTCTTCATTGAAAATATCGACACCCCAGCTTGTAGGGATACATAGCATATCCCATATAGCTTTAGCAGAAATGGTAATCTTGACCCCACGACCCTCAATGGCCTCTGTATTTTGTTAAACCTCTTTGCACACACATCAACCAACTTCGGGCATGGATGCATAGTATGTAGCACAAACAGTGGTAGACCACTAATCCCAAGCTGAAATGCAAAACCCTCTTACGACTTATGCTCCAACATCCTCTGAAATGCACCTTCCCTAAGATTTTTAGGGTTGGTGGATAATTAAGGGTCAAAAATATTGTTAGCAATGTCTTGGACCGCCTCTCTTTGGATGTGTTTATCAGGTTGAACTTTTTTGCAGCGTTCAAATGGTCATTCTTCTAGTGCTTGGGCATTGGTGAAAGAGTAGTTCCCAAATACGTCGGCATAGCCAGGTCTTCTACTTGGAACTTTGGCCTGCCTACCAAAGGTACATGATTCTACAATTATTGTACGAGAAAGTTGCAGAGAGCTTCTCTAGTAATAACAACCACTTGCATTATGCTTCTTTAGAAAAATCTACTTTTGAGTGCAATTTTTTTCTAACTTGTGCATGTAGTTAAGACTATGCCACTATCGATGGCCCATTAAATGTTGCCACTGGGGTGATATGTGTGAATATGAGATCCATATCCCTTGGGAATCCGAGGAAACCACGAGAATAGAATTAGTACATTCTCCCTGCTGCCTCTTTTACAACTAAATTTATTGCATTGAAAAGTGTGTTTTTCATCATATGGAATGTGTTGAGGTAACATAAGGTACTCCTGAAAAAGATGTTCCCATTAATTTTTCAAATTTTTAGTGTGTTAATCCATGTCTTTTCCCACTAGTGAATTGGTTGGCATTGATGATGGTGAAGGACACATGTCAACCATCGGCGTATGAGCATTTCAAATTTATTTCTCAGGGTATTCCATCAGATCCTCCGTATGATTTATCCACCTTGCTCCATTTTGTCTTATAATTCTTCGTTGCCACTTTACCAAAAATAGACATCTCGTTGGTTGAGTTTTCTGGTTGGCCTTCCAATCATTCTTTTTCTACCATAATTCAATGCTTGATCAAATTTTCTACTGATCTAGACACCCCTATTCATATCCTTTCTTGGAGACCACATAACTGCTTCGTGAGAGAGGTCACTACTGACCGAATCAAGCATGTGATGAAGAATTACAACCACCTTGTAATGGTAGCGTTCAATTGCATAGTCTCCGCGGACTTCATTACCAATGAGAACTAGCTTCAGAGCAGTTGCAACGTGCTTTCCTGGTTTGTGGCCTCACTGCTAAACTTGAATGTGGACAAGCGCATGATAATTGAGTTGTGCTAGAAGATGTTTGATACTTCTTTAATGGAAGGGCTTGGTGAGATAGTGCAAGTGGCCATCTATAACATTTGTATCCCAAGTAGTATGGACCTCTGCAGGCACATGGACTTTGTAGTAGATGTACCATGGTTACCCTTACTGATTTTTGCACCATGGATGTTGAGAGGCACCACTATTCTTCTCAACTAATGATCAATTTTCTCCTATGAGAGTAGGCATGGAACAGGTTTCGGGGATCGCTTGGAGGAAACACTTTGGCTTCTTGGTGCAAATTTTTGGTGAGTAGACCCTAGGTCTGCACTGTGTGGCCTGCATGTGTTGTGTGTTTTTCCATTGTTTGTAACCCATCAAATGGAGAGAAGAAAAAGAAGAAGAGAAAGAAGGGGAAGAGGAACTTGATAATGAGCCCCTTTGTCTTTGTTGTCAACAGTTGAAGGCTGAAGTTTACTATTTTTCTGCTCATTGCCTCACATTTTCTTTTCTTCCTCACTATTTCTTTTGGTTTTTTCTCAAGAGAACCTCATGTTCAATTTTGAGCCTCGGGTCATGCATTATATTGTAAATTTTGTCAATAAACATAATATAATAGATTCGTTATCTCTTTTATGTTATTCTTGGGTTGTTGTTCTAAAAATTTTGAAATAATTATAATTTTTTTACATATGGTACATAATTGCTAATTTTTTTAAAAGAACTACGCATATTGATGGGAAATCCTTAGATAAATACCATTCACTAGTATAAAAAAGCATTGTTCTCCATTTCTTCAATTTCGTATGTGTTTTTTCCTCTACACACATTGTCTTTGGGAGGTTTTCTCCATAGTGCTTTAAATTTGGTATGTTTCCCTAGTTTTGTAGCACATTTGTCACACTTTAGCACTAAGCTCCCTTCTTTGATATCTAGTTTAGAATTCCTTTTTCCGAAATGCTACTTGATTGTCTAGTGGTGATTGATCATGGCTCCATGAGCCTTTTCTCTGTCTTCTTCCAGACTTGAAGCTCTTGCCAATTTTTCATACATCAACTCATATGGGAAAGCCTTCAGAACCTACTTTGGGGGAGTTTGGTTCACCAACATGGCAGCCCATTCATGATTGTGCTATTCTCTTTGTCGTTCTGACCCAATATGATTGATTAGCCTAGTTAGGTTTTTGTTGGTTGATTTTGTTAACCTACTCCCTTGTAAGTAATAATTTGATGAAGTTTTCAAAAAAAAATTGTATTTGGTAGCAAAATTTGACCCCTATGATTCCACCAAACCTTATGCATTGTCAGGTATAATGGTCTTGAGCAATCCAAGCCTAGCTTCTAGCTCCTCAAGAAACTTGACAATATTTTCCCCTATGATGTATTCCCACACACTAGCTCCCTTTTTCTTCATGGTCCTTGAAGGGAATGCAATAGGATGCTCTCCATTCTCTTCCTCATACTTCTGAGTGAGCACATAAACTATACCATGGTGGAAATTATACATACAGAGTAGAAAACCTTTGGAAAAATCCAAGCCAATCAATGTCAGGTATTTTGAGAGGATCATATTTAGCTACATGAAAACTACTATGTTCTTGGAAGTTTTCTGGAAAGATAAATTCTCTCTAAACATCAGGGTGATCAGGAGCGCAATGCTTGTGAAATATGATATGAATCTATAGACAAAATTAATCTTCCTTACAAAAGATTACAACCCCTTTATCATTCGGATCTTTTGGGGATCTATTACTATTCCCTTATGTGGTACTATAAATCCAAGAAACTTTCTTTGGGGCACTTCAAGGAAATAAATTTTTGGATTAAGAAGAATCCCAAGCCATTGGTGTTTTAGAAAAACCCCTTTTTGATGATCAAAATGATCATTTTTAACTTCTAGATCACCCTGATATATGAAAATAATATGGTTGACCCGTCCTTTTAAAGTAATGCCCATTTCCCTTTAAAGGGTTGCACCAGAATTAAAGAGTTTAAATGGTGTTTTTGAATATTAAAATGTTTCCCACTTAGTGGTATACGTTGTCCCAAGTTTGACAGATTCCTTTATGTAGTCTTGATTGTACCTTGGGGGACCATTTATTAGAGAGATACTCCTTGATCTAGTTAGAGTCTGTGAAAGCTACTTCATTAATGGTGAGGGGTAATGGTTTTTTAGTGAAATCCTTCATGAGTCCCAAAAACCAACACAAAGTTGGATATTTCCATTCCTTTTCCAAACTAAGACCAAATTTAATACCTGTGCAGAAAATTTGATAGGGCATATGACCTTTGATTTGTCCCACTTGATGAGATTTTGTACTATCAAAGCTTCAACCTTCGAGTTGATTAACCTTTGTCTCTATTAGATAGACTTGGGTCCTTCAGCTAGGCCAATTGTACACTGAACTATACCTGGGCCATAACCTCTAAGATCATACCTGAAGTATAGATCCTTTAGCTTTCTTTTGACCTTGCAAGAGACGTCCCTACCAACTATCAATGTTTTGTTACTTATGATGTCAAGCTCTTCATAATCTTTTGGAACTCTGGAAAATATTTTTTTTCCATTCCTTGCATCTTTAAGAATATCCAGTTAGAGTAATAGGTTGTTTACTTGATTGATTTAATCATATTGATTAATTATTAAGTTACCTTTACTTTATTTCACTTAAGCTAAACTTAGGAATTTTTATTTATGCATTATTAAATTAGTCATGTTGACTCATTCATTATGATCTTGACACTTGTCACATGCTAATTTAATCCTCTCCTAGGGTTCTCATTTTGGGGTTTTGATATCCTTTCTTAAGGATTGATCTCTTTGTAATTATTCATCTTCATGGGTAATACATTTTTGCTTCATGTTTGCAGAGCACCATTCTGATGTCTCTTGATCTCCTTTGGTGACATGCTATTTTCTTGTAGGTGTTCATTCGGATATGTGAGGTTGGATTATTAACTTCTACATAGTATCAGAACTCTATATTTGAAAGCTTCTTGTTCTTTTTTTGTGAGATCTTTCCCTAAAGTAGTTTTCTAGTGCATCCAGGGTCAAATCAAACCTATCCATTAAATTTAGAGTTGTTAGAATAGTCAAGATTGACCTTTGTTTTTTCAAAATTATCTTTCATTTATCATATCTGAGGGTTTGAAGAAAGGGATTTTTGCTAGATATAGGAGGTGCCTTATTTTTCAGAGCATTTTGAGCCCAAATGAACCTCACCATTGCGCTCAGAAGGCCCCAAACCCCCTATTTCCATATATAATTTGTCAATTTTGGAGTACGTCACCCTGGGGCAAAAAAAACATTACCTGGTAGGGGTTGTACAACCTCCTGCACGCATCTCAAGGTAAAAATTTTCAAAAAAAAATTCATTATTTATTTTCTGCAAAAAAATTCCAACAATTTTTTAATTGTATTATTATTATTTTTTTTAAAGCTTTTTAAAAAAATTGTAAAATCTTTTAAATTTTTTTGTAAAAGTCAAAAAGCGCAGGTAGGTCCTTGCATAGGTACTGCATAGGTACATACCTATGTAGGGTACTTCATAGGTTTGTACCTACATAGTCTACCTACACCCCCATTTTTTTTATTAATTTTTTCTTTTTAAAAATTATCAATATTTTTTATTAATTTAAGAAAAAAGAATTAATCATGTATGTTTTTATTATTATTATTTTAAAATATTTTTTTTGGAAATAAGGCGAATTGTAAAAATGCACCAATGGCCATTTGGCTGTCAAATTTAGGCTCCCAGTTTTGCTGCGACGGTCATATGGCCATCAAATTTAATGCCACATATTGTGTGTTTTGCACTTTGGGAGATTTTTTCTTTCAGAGGCCATAACTTTTGCCCATGGTGTTGAAATCAGGCAAACGAGATATCGTCGGAAAGAGGATTCAAAGCAATTTCCAGTGGTGTGTCTTTTTAAAAAAAAAAATTTCTCAGGTCCTTGTTATTTTTAGTCAATATCAGATCTTCTTTTCTGGGGTTGCTTTCAGTGTTTTAGACATAACTTTTGCATATGATGTCAAAAATAGGCAAACGAGATATCATCATAAATCTATTTTTGAGATCTTCATAGTGGTACAGGTGGTTTCCAAATTTGAGTTTTGGTTATTTCTATAAATCCTTCTTCTTAGTTTTTGTCCTTTTTGGACCTTATTGGCTCACATTGCATGTATTTATTATTTGTAAATGCACTGAAATAAAGTTCCTTAGCATTGTATGTGTAGCATTGGGATTCTTGCACATCACTTTGTGCCTTGTTGTACTCACACTATGATATAAAGTGTTGTGGGGGTTAATGTTTGCCTTTTTTTTCCTTCATACCTTTCTCATGTGTATGTGACTTTTGTTTTCACATCCTTTATACCTGCTTGTACTTTCATGTCTACACCTTCAAATGCTCTTGGTTCCTCTTCATGGACTACTTTTAGGAATTTAGTTTTAGTGTAGCTATCTTGCCTCTCAATTTTCAACATTATGGGGGGGTTTCTACTATTGGTGTTAATGCTTCTTTGGTTTCGCGTTGGAGTGAGCTATGTATATAGTATTTGCTCCTATGTAATAGGTAGATGCAGCAGCTAGTTACCCATGCATTTCGATGAGATGGAGCACTTACCATATGGACACACTTGCATTCCTTCTTTCAACATTTCAACAACCATTCTATGACAGTTTTGCAGCTTCTTCATGCTTTAATGGTGTTTTCCATGTTTTTCTTTGTTCGTATCTTCTGAGACAATTTATTCTTGATTAGAGGCTTCTTAGAGATTCACTTGTATTTCTCTCCTTTGGAGAGGAGTTTTTCCCATGAGGTTTTCTCCTTTTCTCCTATTGTGAGAGATCTTTTACATTTGTATGTGGGTCCCTCATCCGGCCTTACTTGTTGGGACCCACCTTTTCTTTCATGCCTTTTTACCTTAGTTTCTTAGCTTCTCTCTAAGTTCATCTTAAGGGGGGTGTTAGAGTAATACATTGTCTACTTGATTAATTTAATCATATTGATTAATTAATTATGTCATCTTTGCTTTATTTCACTTAAGCTAAACTTGGGAATCCTTATTCATGCATTATTAAATTAGTCATGTTGTTTCATTCATTATGATCTTGACACTTGTCACATGCTAATGTAATCCTCTCCTAGGATTCTCACTTTAGGGTTTTGATCTCCTTTCTTAAGGATTGATCTCTTTGTAATGATTCATCTTCATGGGTAATGCATTTTCTCTTCATGTTTGTAGAGCACCATTCTTGTGTCTCTTGATCTCCTTTGGGGATAGGTTACTTGCTTGGAGGTGTTTATTAGGATATGTCAGTTTGTATTATCGACTTCTATAGATCTGTTCCTAGTGGTGGATAGTCAGAAGTTGTTACTAGCTTCTGTATGAAAGAAAAAAATTGAATATCATCCTGCTTTGTTAGGTCAGAAACAAATTCCAACTATGGTTTGATAGGAAACAACTAATCAATAATGTTATTTTGTGGTCGAGGAGTCACTTGTATATCAAAAGCTTCGAAACTCTCGATGAGATCCAATACCTTATGTATGTATGATCTTAGCCTTGTATTTATTATAGTTGCTCTCCCATGGATCTTGCTTACTACTAATTATGAATTTTTGAAATCTCATATCTTATTTGCACCCATCTTCTCTGCTAGAATCAAACCATGAACCAAAGCTTCATATTCAATATCGTCATTGGAGCATAGAAACTAAAAATGGTAGGTTCTGTGGGTTTCTAATCTTGTTGGAGACACTAATATTGGGTTACAGTTTTTGGCCAAACTTGACATTAATATTAGGATTTTTCACCAGAAATTCACTTTCTTACACCTACAGTAGCTAAACCATTAAGGTTTTGAAGATGAATCGAACTAGTTATTTGTTAGATATTTTGTGTAGATTCTAATTATATTTTTTAAAAAAAATTAAAAAATAAATTGACAATCATTTTATGTAATTTTTAATAGCTTATTTTTTCTACTAATCAGCATTTTTAAAAAGTGATGTTTACTTCGGCCCACGTAACTTTTTTTATAGATAGGATGCAATTCTAATTTTTAAAATACAAATTTTTCACACCAATATCTAGGGAATGGATATTTTTTCATAATTTTTTGTTACATATTTTTTTTTTATTAATTTTCCAAGTTAGCGTAATTATAATTTGGATAGAGGTGTACTTCGGCCCGCATAAATTTTTTTTTATTCATTTGAATTAACTTTTTTTTTTGTTGGAATAAGGACACCAATACCTAGTGGACATGTATTTTTTCAAATTTGTTTTCTCTATATTTCTATTTTTTCGTATGTGTGAAATAAAGAACTTGATGTTCATTGAAAATCCTACATTCCCAAGAAATAAAAATAAATATAATAATCAAATTAAACATATTTAAAATTATACTTTTTGGGAAGCTTATAATAAGGGTTGTAGGCTTACAAAACATAAATTTTAAATGAATTCATTTGATCACCCAAAAGGTAAATCAAAAGTGGTTTTTTATCAGCATTTTGATAGGTGTAGAGGAGACTCGATTATAGATATGGTTTAAATATAACAAGGTTCTATCCAAGGGAGTTTGATATAAAGGGGTTTGATCAATCCCTCTTTAATTAAAATAATCTAAATGGAACCTTTAAATTCATAAATCATTGTATTTTCTAAAAATATGTGATTTCAGGCAAAAATCGGGATGTCCCAAAAAGTGTAACCCATTATTCTGGCAGCACCCTAATTAGACACCCACTCTAGCACCAATCTTGATTTGGCGCCATCAAAATATAAGGTCCAAAAACAATTTTCAAATGGGTCATTGGACTTCTCTTGATCCTTCATTAGTTTTAGAAATACTTGATCCCTATCAAAAATTGTATAGGTGCTTAGCCTTGTAGCATGGAAGTTTCCAAATGGATCAAAATCAATGAACTGGTTGAGCAACACTTTTTCTTCAGAAGTCCATTCACTTGTGTCTTCCTCTTCTTTGGGAATCTCTACACAATATCTCTCCTACTGAAAGATAGAAGCATGGACAACCCAAAAGCATAGATTTGTGGCATCCACAATGTGTTCAGGATGCAAGGATTTAGACAGGATCTTCATCTTCACCCCATGTTTAGTTATCAATATCAGGTGGGACTAGTCGAGTGCTAGGTATCCACCAAGTTTGGTGGTGAAATCTCTTGATAGACACATTCCAAAGACCAGTGGAATGTCTATTATTGCCACTTCTTGCCTGACTGTTTGGATTGGGTAGGAGAAAAGGGTCAGGGACAAATCCTTTATCTGACCAATATTCGGGACCTTCTTCTCATCCGATTGCATAATTCATTTTTCAAGGGGCTCATACCTAAGCTTTAAAGAATCTGCAACCTATTTTGGCATAATGGTTGTGCTAGCCCCTAAATCAATCATATTATTATGCAACAATTTGTCTCCTACTATAAGTGTTAAAAATAAAGGTGTGGGCTTTGTTCTTCTTACCTCCTTCTCTTTTTTGTTGCCTACATAATTTGCATAATTTGTTGCTTTCAGAGCTTGAGGGAAAAGCATGGTTTTTTCATCTCCACTTTTATTGCACGGTTGAGTTGTGTTTTCCTGGGGGCTTTGTTATTCCACCTTTAATGGTTCTTGGAGCAATTTTTTCTGTTCAGGAATTAATATGACATCCCACAATGATACATTAGCAGGTGCCTACTTTAATTTCTCCACCATGTTAAGCATCCCAATCGTTTGGGCCTTAGGCTTAAATGGTGGTATTTCTCTTCTTTTCGGAATAAAACATTCTGACGTGATTAGGCTTGGATTTTTTTCCATCTCTTTCTCCACCAATGATATGTTTTGTGGTCGTGGAAAATGTCAGATGATGGGCAATGAATCCTACTTCTTTGAGGTGAATAGTTGACGCAACTATGGTTATGGTAGAGCTTGTTGCACATACTCTCCCAAAAGCCTTCTCTTTGATCATGTTTTGTAGTATGACTGCACTTGTGGAACTCCAATCATTAGAGTTTCATTTGTGAACACAACTTCATCCTCTTCTAACCATGAGAAAAGAGCTTGGTCAGGTGCAATATCTAACTCTTGCTCCAGAGACATCCCTTTCATTTGTGCTAAAAAATGAGCATTCTCCATTTTGAGTGATCCATACTCATCCACATTCAGGAGCATCCCCTTACTTCTTTGTTATGCCACCTTCTGCTACATATTTCTCCTTGGGAAATTTTGGGGCATATGGCTATCATTGCGCAGGAAGCACCAGGAATTTTTTTCTTTCGCCAAATTGTTCTAGCCTGGGACTAGCTCTTTATTCATGCTATCCTTGACTGTCTACAATGGCGTGGTGGTTGGGACAATCCTATTTGCTAACAATTTATATTGACCTCCTCCTCTATAGGATCCTTGATATGAATTATGTTGATAAGCCGACTTTCCTCCACCATAGGCTTGAGTGGTCTATTTCAAAGGCGTCACTTGTTGTGATTTGATAATGACCAATTCATTAGAAAAATTCCATATGAGATCCTTAATATTGACCATATATGCCGCCATCAAAGAAAAACCCTATGTGCTTTCTTGAGTGGTAGGATGAATGTTCATAGACTACGGGGTGACCAAATTTAATTGCACGTTGCAAGAGCGCTTGGAGTAGCTTCTTCCTGATGTCCATTGGATATTTTTGCAAACACTGGCATCAGTGGCCAAGGTAGAAGCTTTCCAGCATCTATCAAATTATTCTTTGCACATACCACTACCTCGTATGCGTTGGGTAGGATATCCCCTCCCATGGAGGTTATCATGACTATGATATCTGAACTTTAAAAGACTTCAGATAGAAAATGAATGCCATGGCAGTCTAGGGTCAAGCAATCATGGGGATCCTTTGCCAAGTCTTGTGGAACCTGGTGTTGAAGTAACTCATGGCTTCATGGGAAGCCCACTTGATGGTAATCAATTGTTGCAACAATGAGGAGTGGTCTCCCTTTTCTGAGAATCATTCAAACGACCACTATCCAAGTTGGTCCCCGAGAGAGGATAGAATCAGAGGCCAAAGATTGATACCAATCTTGATTCTTCCCCTTAAAAGAGGCAGCTAGGAGTCTCAACATGATTTTTTCCTTCAATATGTTATGTACCCTACATACCTTCGCTATATCTTGAAGATGTTTGGAAGGGGTTTTGAAGTTTTCTTCAAAAAAACTTGGAATAGCCTTGAGGGCATTAGTGGGTATAATAGGCCATACATATGTTGGTGTGGGTTGCTGTAGTGGACTACCACTATCCCATGTTACAAAATTTATAGGAGCAGGGGGAGGTATGTGAGCCATAAGGAGATGATTCCTATGAATTGGATATACAGGTAATCTTATTTGGAAGTTTAAGCCTCCAAGCAGAGTAGATAAAGCTCTAGATACTAGACTCTGACTTCTCACTCTATTACTCCTTATAGGTGATACAAAACTTGTAAGTCTTCTCCTTCTATGGATTGAGGCTTGTAACATAGAGTATTAGTAGTGAGACCTTGAGGATGCTCTTGTTTGAACTCTAGGCATGAAACCTCCAGTTTCCTTCCTTATGCTAATTCAAGAAATATTTATGACTTCTAATCAAGCTTTTAGAAAACTTTGGTCCCACTGAGCATGCTGGAAAAAGAACTATTGATCATCAAAGCTTGCACCTCTCCAATAGTCTTATGGGAAATTCAACGAGTGGGGGACAAATTGTGTCTCACTGAATACCTCTGAGATTTTTATAGAAAGTTGACTATTCTTTGGGGTTTTAAGATAGGGGGAAAAGGAAATGTAAAACTAAAACATAAAAGGAAATGCGCTAAAGATTTTACAACATTTCAAACCCAAAGGATTCCTATGATTAATATAAATAGACACAAAACGCCACAACCCCTCATTGTTGTAAAGATAATGAACAACAAAGGATAACTTCAAGCATAGTGCAGACTTTTAAATCTCTTCATAGGTAGTGTTCATTAAGGTCTGATCAAACATAAATATTTCCTATGGGTAACAAAACAATATCTCAAAAATCACATGAACTCTTCCTCCTAATATAGCATAGCACAACAAAATAAAAACTTTTAGAAAAATAAAGAAGTCTAATGACATAGTCTAGTTTTCTTAAGCCGCTACTCTACCATACGAGCATAAAGCATAGAAATATACTACTTAAACTACCCAGATATAGCTTACAAGACATAGTGTTTCATTCAAAATGATAATATAAAGAAAAAAACATGAAAAAGGCCATACATGCACAATCTCAACAATTTCTCCTAAATAGTTTGTTCTTTTAAATATTAAATGAACTTTGAAACAGAGGTTAGATGTCAATCCAACAATATTTTAAACCTTAATAGATATAACATGCCAATGTAAAGTAGTTCTGCAACTTGCTTCTAAAAATAATTCTAAAGCCGTAAGAAAACTAAAGAAATTTTTCTAAAAAATGAAAATATCACTTGGAAAATCCTTCTTTTGTCACGTCACCCTCCTTATATAGCCAGAACAAAAGATACATGTTGCCTCAGCTCATAAGTAATTTCTACCATGTGTTGAAAATTAATGACACACAATCCGATCATAGATCTTTGGTTAGGTTGCAACGATATTTGTACATCAATTCTCAGCTACTACAATAATATCCTTTAGATATTTTAGCAAAGATAGAGGCTCATAAATGATCAAATTCTAAAAAAAATAGCCTAGAAAATGGCCCAGTTGACCAATCATATCACTCCCAGACACCATCTCAAAACTTCGATCCCTAAAACTGAGAAAAAGAAAAGAAAAGGCTGACCATCTCTGAAAAGCTCCTCAATCAGATTGCTTCATAGGAGGTTCAAATAGCCCATGGAGAAATATGGCATTTTAGCAAGGTGGAAACTCCTAAGCTTATGAATATAGCTCCCAAGAAAATTTCCGATGAGTCAACACAGGTCTGATGATTCTATTTGAGTGCAGGTGCACTCGAAGCTGAAGACATTTATGCAAGGCCAAAAATGGAAATGACTGAGGTAGAAAAATTGCTTTACAACTGTCATATAGGAATCATACTCTAACACACTTGAGTAGGGTTTGTTTGCATGTTAGCTCATAACAACCTGTAGTGTAGAAAAAAGCATCCCTTTTTCACACTTAACTTGGGAATGAATAATTAATAATATAATAGACTTAATGATGCCTTATTTGGGGTATTGTAAAGTGTATCATTACACTTTCAAACTAATCTAAGGATTTATTAACTAATTGAGGCTAATGTGAGCTTAATTATCCCCTTTAATTCAAATCCAAGCCTAATTTATTGCATTTTTTTAGGGATAAAACATGAAAATATTAAATAACATTACACAACACTTAATTTTACAAGGAATTAGTCCTAGACTAGTGACCTAGGATCCATTCACCACCTAGTGAATGGGTCCTCACTTAAATTAGGATGGCCCCTTGGGATATGTTTTTGGCAATATTTTGATGATTTCAGATGCTAGATCTTATGTTAGAATGTGCATTTTAATTTCAGGAATTAATAATAAGATAAGCATAAATATATAGCAATTTCACATAGTTTCAACCAAGAAGAATCTAATCTTTCAAGTATTCAAGTCCTAATAGAAAATTTATAAGATCAAGAGTTCACAAGAGCATTCAAGAAGGCATATAAGGGTAGATTATTAAAGTGTATTATAGTAATCAAAGATCATATCACCATGTCAAAGTCATGCATGTTGTTGAGCTAATGTTATGTTGTAGCATTAGTTATCAAGTTCAAGTATTCAAAGCTATTATCTTATATCAAGTTCATGATCAAGATCTACATACATTGAGGCAACTTCATGTTAAGTTTTAGATTTGCAACCCAAGGTTTAATTGAGGATTGGTGAGTTGTGGCATTACATTGTTCATTCATCATTACTTTTATGCATTTTTTAATTCATGTTTTAATTACCCAAATGGGGTTTGACCATGGAAAACCCTTATTCCATAACAAAACTATTTTTTTCTTCTCCTTTGATGTGTGATTGTAGATTTTAGGTTGAAGATCAATAGGTGAATAAATGTTTTCAAATAAAGTTGTAAAATTTATCACCTTTCTTGCAAGATCACAAAAATTCTTATACAAAATTTATTTCCAATGTCCAAGAGCTAAAAAAAACTAGCATCTAAGAGTGCAGAAATTAAAGAACAGAACCCATAAATTGATATTCCAGAACCCTAGTAGGGACCCATTCACCACTTGACAAATGAGTCCTTAGTGAGGCCCAAACAAACAATTTTTGTAATAGGTACACATCATTTTATGATCTTAAAACCTATCTTTTTACTTTAATATCTATTAGGTTTATTTTATGATTATTAATTTTGCATTATAACTCTCATAATTGAGTGAAACAACTAGTCAAAAAATAGGTATACCCATTTGTTGATCTCATTTTTGGTGCACCCTATTTTTCTTTGTTTCATTTTGGTGAACCTAACCTCTTCTTAAGCATTATAGTTTTCTGATTTTATCATCTCTTTTCATCTTAGATTATATCTTTCATTCATTTGCATTAAATGAGATCTCATTTAGGGTGTTTAGTTTTCATTCAGATTTGCATCTCATATAGGGTTTTAGAATTTAATTGTTTGATTCTTTAAATCTAAAAAATATATAAAAATCATTCATCTTGCATATCATTTAGATCATATAAACTTGCATACCAAACTAGGTCTTTTAGTTTATCATTTTGTCACATTTTCAACTTGTATTTCACATTGCATTTATAAAAAATTAAACCTAAAACTTAATGTAGCATGCCTGAACCTAAAAATCATTAGAAAAGATTTAAAAATTTATAAAAATTAGTATTAAAATCCTAATCTAGGACCCATTTTCCCTAGGGTAAATGAGTCCCTAATCAAGCATTAATCTATATTTTTGGAGATTAAAATCTTTAGTTTTGTGATTCGGTTTATTGTTATTAGATCTCTATTAGAGTTTCCTAATTTTTTATTTCTTTCATTTCATTGGATCTAGCTTAATTTGGTTCATTTAGTGTGTTGTCTAAATTTAACATTTCATTTTAAGATTGTTGCATAGTGTAATTAGCAAATTAATTGGTTTAAGTCTTAAAATATGAAAATGGACAAGTGTTTTAGCAATGTGTGGAAATCTTTGTTCTCTTTGGTTGATGTTTCAAGTTGTGTTTTTAGCAATGATCCTAATGCAATTGAACCTACTCATGCTCACCCATCTCATAATGAGTGTCCTCGTGAAGTTGACATGATTGGAGAAGATGATGATAACATGAATGAATTCATAAATGATTTCCTTAACAATCTTGAGAAGAATGCATCTTTCTATCCTTCCATGAAACAACCAACACAAGTTGAGATTTTTGGTTTCTTAAATCCTAAAATTGAGTCACAAACTAAGCCTAATATTCCAACAATGAGTGAACCTAGCTCCTTTAAGCAAGTGCATAATCACCCATTGTATGTTAACAAAGTGACTAACACTCCTATGAACCTTGAAGAGAATTATGACCAATGCTTTAAGATTCTAACCAACCAAGGATGTGACATAACTAATGAGCATGAAATTCATAAAATTTTAGAGAAAATTAATATTGAACAAACCAAAGGAATAAGATATCAAGATCCTCCTCCTGACATAAGTGTCCTCCTCCCTAAAGAACAACCAATTCCTCACAAGAATGATAGGATCATCTCAAGACTTCCTTCTCAATATCCACCCCAACAAATTAGTGAATCAAGCAAGCAACAAAAACCTTACAAGCTCAAGAAACTCAAATTTCCATATCACATGTTTGAAAATGGAAGAATCTCTCACACACTTCGACAACAAGGACTTATAACCTTACCACCCATTAGAGAAAATCAAAATCAAAATCCTAAGAATACAAACAAGTCTCATTGTCAATATCATAGAATCATTGGCCATAGTACTAATGAGTTTTATGCTTTAAGGTGAGTAATTAAACAATTGAATATCATAAAAATAATCCCTTAAAGAATGTTCTCTTGCTCCTTTCCATGTAATAGTTGAAGGATCTTAGTATTCTCACTATTACATGTCATCAATTGATTGCAAATCATTCTCTTTCTCACAAGGATCTCATTCTCATCACTTACCTTGACTCATCCTTTCCCTACACTTAGTGTGGGCAAGGAGTTAGTTTCCCTTGTCCTAGTTTTGGCATGTGATGTGGTACCTTTGGCTAGTTTTACACCTTCTATATATACCAACTGAGATTGGGATGTAGACAACCTATTATAGGTTGACTTCCATGTTCCTTACTAGTCCTTTGCACTTTTTTCTTTTTCATGTTTCTTTATGTGATTGCATGTGTGTAATGTGATCCCCCATGATTTTTTGTTTGATGTATCTCTCTTTTTGTGCATTACCCTATATGTATCTACATTCTTCTATATGTCATAAACATTTTATCCTTTCTCATTTGTCTTTTGTTTTCCTTTTAAGGATGATGCAAGGAGTTGAGACATTTAGGTCTCTTCCATGTTGAATCGAAGGATTTTTCTTTATTTTCACTCTCTTTATGTCATTCTTCCAGTTCTATGGGTATTCAATGAACGATGATGTTTTTGAGCTCTCTCACAACATTGTAGCAAAGATATATTGTCCCTAGATCAATAGATCCCTTCCATATTTTTGGGGGCAACCCCTCCTTCCTTTCTCATGACGTATGTCTATTTCAGAAACATATGACTTGGCATAGGGATTTTCAAGTAAGCTCTCATGTCTTGGGATGGAACATTGGATACTTTAAAAAAATTGCTCATAGCAATGCAATTAGAAACTACTTTAATGTAGGGGAATACATCGATGACATCTTTCGACATTTTACATATTTCATGGTGTAATTTTCTTTTTCTTGTGATGCGCCCATTTCTTTGTGATGTCATTGGGTTTGATGTCCTCCAAGAGTGTGATATTTATAAGTGTACGACTTTCCCTTAGTTGCTTGATGCAAAGTAAGGAATCCCATAACTAGCAATCAGTTACTCTTGACTTGTCCTCTCTTGGAGATATTACACATGATGATTCCTAAGAAGAAGTCCTTACACAAACGAAGCAAGATCCCCTTGAAAGAAATAACTATGGACATAATATTCATAAATGTTTAGCATTGTGGTGCCTTATTGAAGTTGTTAGGAGGATAACTTTGGTATGGTATGGGAGCCTAATATTATTATCTCATTTTCCACCCCATTGGAATACTCACTTAGTGGGCAGCCTGCAGTTCCACTACACTAGAGTGAGTACGCATGTTATGCACAAACAATTGAGACATGTTCCACATTACATTGGATAGTTGAAGCTTGATCCTCCCCCTTTATTAGAAAAATAGTTATGCTCTACATTGCATTGGGATAATCAAAGCTTGATCCTTTGTTTACTTGTTATTTGATAGTGTATGATTTTGTATCTTTGTCATTGTTGCATATATAGGTGTTTTGAATGTCTAATTTAGCAAGAGTTTGACATGACGCCATACTCTCACTAAAGTAGGGGCAAAATGTAGTGTAGAAAAAAGTATCCCTTTTCACACCTAACTTGGGAATGAATAATTAATAATAAAATGATCTTAATGATTCCTTATTTAGGGTTTTGTAAAGTGTCTCTTTACACTTTCACACTAATATAGGGATTTATTAATTAATTGAGGTTAATTTGAGATTATTTAGCCCCTTTAATTTAAATCCAAGCCTATTTTATTGCACTTCTTGAGGGATAAAACCTGACACTCATAAATAATATTACACAACACTTAATTTTACAAGGAATGTGTCCTATGCTAGTGAATTAGGACCCATTCGCCACCTAGCAAATGGGTCTTGACTAGGTCCTAGGACCCCCTTTTTGCATAACATTTCACATCCCTTGAAGTGTGTCCTAGTTAAGTATACTAGGACCCATTCGCCCTATGGAGAATGGATCCTCTATCAACTTAGGACACCCCCTTGGGAAATTTTTTTGGTCATATTTTAATGATTTGAAATCCTAGATCTCATGTTAGCTTGTGTTATTTGAATTTTGGGAATTAATAATAAGATATGTATAAATATAAGGTTATTTCACATAGTTTCATTGTAGAAGAAATCTTAGCTTTCAAGTATTCAAGGGTAGATTATTAAAGCTTATTGCAACAATCAAACATTAAATCATCATTTCAAAGTCATGCATGTTGTTGAGCTAATGTGATGTTGTTGCATTGGTGATCAAGTTCAAGTGTTCAAAGCCATTATCTTATGTCAAGTTCATGATTAAAATCTACATACATTGAGGCCACTTCATGCTAAATTTTAGTTTTGCAATCCAATGTTCAATTGAGGATTGGTAAGTTGTGGTATTACATTGTTCATTCATCATTCCTTCTATGCATTGTTTCATTTCAACATTTAGTTACCAAAATGGGATTTGACCAAGGAAAACTCCTATTCCCTAATAGAACCATAGTTTTCTTCTCCTTTGATGTGTGATTGCATGTTTTAGGTTGAAGATCAACTGGAAAATAAAAGTTGTCACCATTCTTACATGATCATGAAAAGTCTACTACAAAATTTATTTCTGACTTTTGGAAGCAAAACACCTAGGATTTGGAAGTGCAAAAATTGAAGAATAGAACCCAAAAAAATGATTTTCTACAACCCTAGCAAGGAACCATTTATCACTAGGTGAATGAGTCCTTAGTGAGGCCCGACAAACCACATTTTGTAATAGGTACACATCATTTTTCCATCATAAAACCTACCCTTTTACTATTATATCAATTAGGTTTATTTTTTGATTGAAATATTTATGCATTATAACTCTCATAATTGAGTGAAACAACTAGTCATAAACTAGGTATACCCATTTGTTGATCTTATTTGTGGTCCACCCTATTTTTTGTTTGTTTCACAACCTTACATGCACTTAATGTTAGCGCTCACATCCTTTCATTTATCATATCTTTGTTATTTATCAAGTTTAATTACGAAACTTGGGGTTTGACTTAGCAAAACCCCCATAGAAAAGACAAACATTTTCTATTTGTAGATTTATTGCAAGTCTAGATCTAGAAACAAATATTTGCAGGTACAGGAGTAGAGTGTAGATAGAGGGTTATAGCTTCCATTTTATAGATTTGGAAAGGACAAATAGTACCCATTTTCCCTATGATGAACTCGTCCTTTAGTAAAGCTCAAAACCAACATTTGGTGGCAAGTGTGTGTGTCCTTACCCTTCTCAGATCTACATGCAAACTTTGATTTTAGTTTCTATACTTTTGAGGATTTGTATTTCATGTTCTAGGTCTTATAATTCATTTAGTTTGAGCATTGCAAATCATTTTAATTTGGTTTCAAATTTGTCATATTGTCTTAACGACTAAGATCCAAGTGTCATTAACTCACCTTTGAGGTTGAAAGTCAATCTTCACACCTTGTGATATCTTTCCTAATGAAATGCCTTAAGAAAAGGTTTAAATAGAGAAAACAACCCCTTATTTTTTAAGGAATCTCTTTCCCCACATTTCAACATTACTTCTCTTTAATTATAAATGTTAATGATATAATTATTGTTTTCAACGTAATATCATGTGATTTAATCCACAATACTCTAACAACTCGCACAATTCATTTAAATTAACTAACCTACTTTTTCAAATATAATAAATATACTCTCTTCATTTCTAAATATTTAAAATATAAAGTTATTTATTATATTTACTATTAAATCATTCTATCTACATTACCTTAACAAAAAAAAAAATTCATGTAAATAAATTACTATCTAATCACCTAATTTATTTTTATTTTTAAAAATAAATAAACTAATTTTTTTTACCTCAATAATAAATGAAGATTGGTTACTAAGAGACAAACTAAATAGCATAAATAAGCATGAAAATTAAGATCATGTTTAACAACATAAAATTTACTTGCTTGATGTTTTGATTATCATTATATTTTAATCCTAACTATTATGATCAGAACTACTATCATTAATTAACCTAAATTATTTAAATAGTGTTTAAATGATATTCTCTTCCCATATATTTTAAAATATTATTTACTTGTCAAGGGTTGTAGTTGAAATGGTTTATGACAATTAGTGGAGATGATGGTTTGTTTGAGCTAGATTAGACCCTTGGAAAACTTTTATGATTCAAATCACCCTTATATGTGATTTCTTAGCTTAAGGATGATTTCTAGTTTAGATGTATGCTTACTTAGAATTTTATTAAATGCTATATAAAGACAAAGATGCCAACATCTATGTAGTGACATTATATTTTCATTAAAATAATTATTTATTTTTATATTAATGTTAATTATTCTCCACTCCTTTAAAAACTTTTGAGATGTGGTTGTGGTTGTAAGTTATTTAAATAACCCTATAGCAAGTCTATAATCTAAGTTAAAAATATTTCTATGAAGATAAATAATTCAAAATATTCTTTGATAATTTATAGGGAGAAGATGTTGTCAAAGATATGGGAAGCTTCTCATGGAGAGGAATAACATTTGTACATTATTTTTGCTTATTCATTTCGGAGTATAATATTCTAAAATCATGCGTGCAAAAAGTTGTGGTTGAAAGTAGATGGCTTCTCAGAAAAGTTTGTGGAACATTTCTTTTTGAAATGGTTGATCTCAATTACTAAGGATGATGGTATGTTTGGGTGAGATTAGACATCCGAGTGACTTTTATGAATAAGATTCACATTACATAGCTTAAGGATGATATCTAATTTAGATGCATGCTTACTCAGAGTCATATAATCTGTTATATAAAGACATGGATGTCAACATCTCTATAATCAGATTTTATCTTCATCAAAAATAATTATTTATTCTCCTTTTAATGTTCATTATTCTCCACTCTTTTAACAACTTTTGAGATGTGACAGTTGCTCTTAATTATTTCATTAACACTATGTCAAATCTATAATTTAAGCTAAAACTATTTTTATCGAGAATAATAATTTTAAATATGAAACATGTGGTCAAAGATATGGGAAGTTTTTCTTCGAGAAGAATAACATTTGCACATTATATTTCCTTATTCATTTGCGAGCACAATATTCTAAAATCATGCGTGCAACTGTGCAACCTCAGCCCTATGCAATAATTTCTATTGCTTGTCGACCATTTAATTTAGTGTAATATATTTAGACGAGATTATGTTTACGAAAAAGTTGTAGTTGAACGCGGGTGGCTTCTCGGAAAAACTTGTGGAACCTTTTTTTAATGAGGAATAACATATGCAGTTTATGAAAGGTCAATTTGTACTGTTTGTCGACACTTTAATATTTAGACAATGTTACGATAGATTGACAACACATGAATGAACAATCGTTAGAATTCTCGTAGTCCTTATCCCTCACCAAGAATAAAATCCTTTTTTTCAAAAGATCTTACTCATGTTTTCCAATAGGAAGACAGGAACGATGTAGCTGGAAGTTGTGGATAAAATCTTATCCCTTGAGAATATTTTGAATAGGTCTTCGATTCTTTTATCTGGTTACTTCAAAACCTCTATAAATTTGCCTGACAATCCTCAAAAATACAACTCAAACGTATTTGTCTGTATATATCTATGTTTTCATGGGTTTTGGTTCGACTCTCTAAATGGTCCGCTATGTCACACGTTTACAGAGAATTGCTTTCTATACCCCTCAAAGGCTTCCTAAATTAAACATTAGAGTAGTGAAATCTTTGCTTTTCTCATGATTTGGGAAGACCCGAGAGGGGGAACAGAAAGCTGCTTTCTATTGTATATCTTCACGTCATCAATGGTATTCTCTTATCTTTAAGAAGGCAAAAGATTTAAGAAAATATTAGCAAACCATTTTCTCTAATTTTCTAGTTATTTTCTTCTAATCTTCTAAAGAAACATTGGTCTTCTTGTTCTTTAGTAATACCTATTATCCAACTTCTTAGAAAAGTGTAGGACCGGAATTACTATTGTTCTAGCATTATGTTTCTCTTTTATGAAGCGTATAACCAGAATTGACTGTTATTTGACGTTACACAATAGTTAGACCATGCATTGAACGTAAATATCGGGACTCATTATTTCTTACGCAGGGCATTCTGTCTAAGCTTTTCTCGTGATGGGCATTATAAAATTCTTCATCGTATGTGTTTTTTTATTGGTACACAAGGAAATGCATTTCGCCATAAGCAGAAGATTATAAGATTGTTACCAATTCTAAATTCTGAAAAGTTAAGAGCACACTGTCCACTTTGTTTTCCTTCTTACGGTATCTACAGTTTGTTACCTTGGTGATGCTGTAAACGATTCATTAGCTTATTACCTCAATCTATAGCTTCAGTCGAAAAAAGAAAGGAAATAGGTACGCAATAGATAAGAAAAATAATATAGAATAATATAATTCTCTTATAGAGGCCACTAATCATTTAGAACAAATTCAGATATAAATTACTTCATTCTATGCTACTAAAGGATTCGAAAAGTATACGACATGTTCGCTGCTATTGTTGACGGCATCGGTTTGAATGACCTGCTACTGTTTTTGTATGTGGACGCACGTTAAATGACAGAGGAATCCTCTTTTCAACTCTCTTCTTTTGTTTTAGTATATGTGAGTTTAATTTTCTTTTCAATGCTATTAGCAATGGCTGCTTCTATGCATTTTATCAGTTTTTTGCGTCTTGTTATTGCTTCTATATTTAAATAAGTTACTTTCTTGAGTTTTGTATGACCAGATTTAAAGCGTGTAAAGGAAAAGTCTTATTTAAATAAGTTACTTTCTATTTTAGAGTCTTCCACAAAGCAAGCATATTTCAGAGTTTTAGAATTAAGAAAATAACAGTGTAGAATTCGTTAGGTAAAAATCGTTTTTAAGAATGTTATATCATTCAAAAATATATATATGATTGTTAATTGCAAACAACATTTATTTTACATTGCATTGGATTAAATGTGTTGATATTTAGATCAACAAAGTTTTTTACTTCATCTATTCATTTCTATTTTTATTCTATTTTTTATTTGTTTACTGTTGATATTCTTGTTATTGTTATTTTGGGCATGTTTTTAGATCATGTCAGAGGTAGATTAGAGATGCAAATCTTCCAACAAGTTTGAGATATCATTGAATTGATATTTGTTTAGTGAGATAGGCTTCAAAGTGATTAAATGTATTTATTAAAGCGTTAACATTTTTTGTAACATGGGTTCTACAAATGAAAATTCGTCAATCTTTGATGGAAGTAGCTTTGTAGATTAGAAGATTGCAGTCAAGAATGTTTGATGTGTTGGGATATATAATTTCTTCCACAGATCAGAAATATTAAATGAGAAAGATTTATAGTTAAATGTAAAGTTCTAGAAGGATAAGAGATAAGAGATAAGGATAAACATGGAAAAATATTAAATGATTGTTAAGTCAGCCTAAGATGTAAAAGTAGTGTTGTGACAAGTCAGCCTAGGATCTATTAAGACCTAGAAATGTCTAAAGACTTCTATATATTGAAGCATTTGTAAAGATATCATATCAAGTTATAAGAATGATCAAGTGATCATCAAGAGAAAGGTGAGAATGCCGCAACATTCAAGCTTTAGTAATCATGTAATGAATTGATGAAGTAATGGAATGAGGTGCAGCAGTACGTGTTGAGGAAATAATTTGTGTTTGATATGTTTCAATATTTTATGTGTTTTATCTATTATGTGTTTTGATCTGTAACCATCCATCACCATCATGAAGAAAAAATTCTCTATGAAGGATAGTGAATAATCAAATTTAATAACTTGAACAAAATGATAGAAGAAAGGAGTTAGAAAAATGCAAGTTCAAATGAGTTTGAATTATTATTGATGAATCCTTCAATCCCAATTTCAAGAGAAGGTTTGGTGATGTTATATATATATAAACAACATCAAGAAAATTCATGTCAACAATTCACCCTCATGACAAATTCACCACCAGCAATTCACCACCATGAAAATTAATCGCATTAACATTTTTAATATATATTTCCAATACTTTGATTTTTTTTCCAAAAGAATAATGGAGGTTTAATGCGGTGAAAATTATTCTTTTGCAAAAAAAATTTTAAGTGGCTGTGAATTGCTAGTGGTGAATTTTCCGATGGTTAATTACTGGTGGTGAATTTTCCTAGAGCTATATATTTTTATATATAAACATTTATATTGCTAATAAGTTTACTATAGAGGAAAAATCGATAAACTTACATCAAAATTATTTTTAAAAAATAATTGATTACTTTAGTGAAGTTACACATTTAAATTCTCAATTGAAGAAAATAGGTGTTGAGTATGACAAAAAAAAATTGCTTGCAATGGTTGAAATAAATCTTCCCAAACCTTAAAACGTATTCAAGGAATTAAGAAAAAAATATGTATTTTCAATCCAGAAATAGTTAGCACTTGGTTATCATGAACTTTGTAAACTTTATGCTATTAAGAAAAATAATAATTGTAGACGTGAAAAATATCTTGATCAACTAACTTCAATTCTTCTTTAATCACCCTTCTATTAACCATCTAATTAATCCATCTTAATTCCTCTCTTAATTAAATCAATCAAATTTACTTAATTAAATCATAAATCAATCCTAAAGTCCCCCTTTAATTAAATAAATAAATCTTATTTAATTAGCTTATAACGTTCTTCATTTAATTAAATAAATAAAACTTATTTAATTAAATTACTAACATCACCCCCTTTAGCTAAATAAATCAAAATATTTATTTAACTAAGTCTAAATCATTTTCCATCTCCTTTTGATTTATTTTAATCCATAAATCTAAGTCAAATGGGTCAAATCACCTAACCTCCTCTTATTTAATCAAATCACGATTAATGCTAATCTTAATCCATGTCACATCCTCTAGATTTTCCCACTTGCACAAATAAATCAATTTAATTCATTTATTAAATCTTCATTTTCTCTCAACAAGGCATAAAAGTGGAATATTCCCCCATTTCAAATCTCCCTCCAAATGGGATAAGTCCTTCCAACAAGGCATTTATTTCATCTTACAAGTCCTTTTGCATTGAGCCAAGTGGCCATTACTCCATTTGACTCTTCATCCACCTTGTCATTTCACCATTTTCAAATTTCAAATTTATGCATTTATGGGCACATTCATCAAAATGTGTACATGCTTCATCTATCCATCTCTTGACAAGTAGCACCTTGCCATTGGTTGAAAATTAGTCTCACATTGCTTCATTTTGGGCATTTCTCCAACTTGTCATTCTATAAATAAGAGGCTTCTTTCCTCATTTCATCATCCACAATCTAGAGAAAAGTTATTGTCTTCACATTGAGAGCTAATTTTGTCTAGTTCATAGCATAGCATCTTCAAGGAATCTTCATCATTTGGCTTGTCAAAGGATTGGGAAAGGGTTACTTTTCACATCAAAGTGACACCAATCCACTATGGAATAGGTATGCATTGTGCTTCTTTTATGCTTTCAATTAGTTTGTTGTGTTATCTTGTTTATGAAGCATGATGTATTATTCCATAGGGATTTTGGATATTTTTTTTGTTTTAAAACACTAACCATGCTAATATCTTGTTTAGAGTTTTAGCCATTTGCAGATTTTCACATCCACATCCACATTATGGTGCTAGGAGGGCTAATAGATTTTTTTTTCTTTCTTAACATTTGTTTTGACTAACTTCTAAGTGTTTATTAACATAGCATTTGTGAAGGTTTCTAGAGCCTCTACAATAGATCTATTTTAGGCATATCCAGACTTAAAAGCATACATACATCTGTTGTTTCTTTTTGGGTTCTGTAATAAAGGAGTTTGAAAACATGCATACAATTTTAGAATGATGTGTTCTATTTAAATACAGCTACAATTTGTTTTGCATTTCATCTGTCGTCTTCTCTATGCTTAAAAAGCTGTGTATTTCACTTGCCCAACACATTTGGCTTGTATCTTCTAGAACCATTTTAACAAATCCACTTTCTGCAGACTTGTAATAATATCATGCCTCTTTTATTTTGCATGCACATACTAGTTCGAAAGCAACCATTTTTTGGCATATACTATAGGATGTTGGTACGAAATATTGGGTAGCTAGATTTTGTGCTCATTGTCTTCACTGAAACCACTTCTCCCTCTTTCACCTGTAAGCATTCACCGTTTGATAAATTAAAGATCTGTAATAAGATTTATTGTAGCATTAGTAGGGTATTTCGACTTAATATTTCCTAATAGGTATACTAGATTAATTAGTCATGCTTTAGGTTGAATTTATATCACTTGGAAATTGTATAAGCGAAAGACTTGTTGTGAACCTACTGATTTGGTTCAAAAATCCAAAAAGAGCAACCATAAATTAGAGCAGAAGCAGAGCAATAGATCAACCTATCTAGGTTGGTAGTGATAAGCAGACACTAGCACTGAACATGGAGGAAGGGAGGTTGTTTCTCACGGGTGCCTACAATGATAAGGAGTTTTAGCTGTCAATCGGACAATCCCTTGTTGTGATCATCTAGGCAACGACGACGGCGGGAATTAGTGAGTATACCAGCGAAAAGTGATATGCCAAGAGGCCATCGGTCGAAGAAATCAAACATTCCCTGCACCATTTCAGAGGAAGCAAAGGGAGTATTTCCCAACTTTAAGATTGCACATTTATCTCACAAGTTTTCAGATTGCGCACTTTGTAAACCAACGAATATATATATATAGCTAATGCAAGTGGTGGGTGTAAGATCGAATTCCTTAGCCTATGGCCCACAATGGAAGCATAGGGAGGCCACACGAACTGTCTTCAGAAAACAAACATTGAAAATCTCTGCGATACAAATCACTTTTCATTCATTGTTTGTAGGAAGATTTCGAGGCATTAAGTAAAGTCTAGCATTAAGTATCTGCTTTAATTGCTTCATCTCTGTAATCGGCTTTGCATTTTCCTCACCCAAGAGAATCCTAGCTTTTCTTGTTTTGATTTCGATTTTGTTGTTTTACTCGTTGGTTTCTACATCTTGTATTTTGGAACATCTGTGAAAAAGTTGTGAAAATTGGGTACGATGCATTCACACATAAATGTTCTTTACTCTTGATTTCCATGAAGGTTATTGTTTTATTGATACTTTCTCTGATATCTCTTGTTTCTACCATCTGCATTACCTATCATGTGAGCGTTGTTTCATAGAAATCTTGTTGTTTGATTTCACAATAGAAATCTCTAAAAGATTGGAAATGATGTTCTTTTTGAAGCCAACGTTGAGTAAATGCTAGTAGATGAAATATCTGAAGCCTTCAATACTACGATTATGGCGGTAAATGATGTTCTTTTCGAAGCCAACATTGAGTAAATGCTAGCAGATGAAATATCTCAAGCCTTGAATACTGTGATTATGGCGGCATTTTCACAGGATTTAATTTCTTTTTGGGGCGATATAATAGATAGAAGTTTCATGATGTAAAAGCTCCACAACTTTAAGTGAATGGAGAACTATCATCAATGTCTTTTTTCTAAAGGGGCCACGATCTAGCGTTAAGACTTTAAAACTTTTTATGGCAGAAATCTAAATCCATTCACAAGCTTGAAACCGTTGGAACCATTATGAATAAAATATGACTTTTTTAACATTGTAACCATTATTTATTTTAGAAAACTTTGCATGGAAAATGTAATTTATTTTTGTGAAAATAGTGGTGTATTCTTGAACTTAAACATCAGGTCATACTCTCACTAAAGTGGGGGAAAAATGTAGTGTAGAAAAAAGTATCCCTTTTTCACACCTAACTTGGGAATGAATAATTAATAATAAAATAACATTAATGATGCCTTATTTAGGGTTTTGTAAAGTGTCTCTTTATACTTTCACACTAATCTAGGGCTTTACTAGTTAATTGAGATTAATTTGAGCTTATTTAGCCCCGTTAATTTAAATCCAAGCTTATTTTATTGCATTTTTTGAGGGATAAAACCCGACACTCTTAAATAATATTACACGACACTTAATTTTACAAGGAATGTGTCCTATGCTAGTGAACTAGGACCCATTCACCACCTAGCAAATGGGTCCTCACTAGGTCTTAGGACCCCCGTTTTGCATAACATTTCACATCCCCTAAAGTGTGTCCTAGTTAAGTATACTAGGACCCATTCACCCTATGGTGAATGGATCCTCTATAAACTTAGGACCCCCCCTTGGGATAGGCTTTTCACCGTATTTTAATGATTTCAAATCCTAGATCTCATGTTGGCTTGTGTTATTTGAATTTTGGGAATTAATAATAAGATAAGTATAAATATAAGGTTATTTCACAAAGTTTCATCATAGAAGAAATCTAAGATTTCAAGTATTCAAGTCTTAATAGAAAATTTGTGAGATAATGATTCACAAGAGCATGCAAGAAGGCATTCAAGGGTATATTATTAAAGCTTATTGCAATAATCAAATATTATATCATCATTTCAAAGTCATGCATGTTGTTGAGCTAATGTGATGTTGTTGCATTGGTGATCAAGTTTAAGTGTTCAAAGTCATTATCTTATGTCAAGTTCATGATCAACATCTACATACATTGAGGCCGCTTCATGCTAAGTTTCAATTTTGCAATCCAAGGTTCAATTGAGGATTGGTAAGTTGTGGCATTACATTATTCATTCATCATTCTTTTTATGGATTGTTTCATTTCAACATTTAATTACCAAAATGGGATTTGACAAAGTAAAACCCCTATTCCCTAACATAACAACATTTTTCTTCTCCTTTGATGTGTGATTGCAATTTTTAGTTTGAAGATCAATTGGAAAATAAAAGTTGAGAATGTTGCAAAATTGTAAAAGTTTTCACCATTCTTGCAAGATCATGAAAAGTCTACAACAAAATTTATTTCTGACTTTTGGAAGCACAACACCTAGGATCCGGGAGTGCAAAAATTGAAGAATAGAACCCAAAAATTGATTTTCTAGGACCCTAGCAAGGACCCATTCACCACTAGGCGAATGAGACCTTAGTGAGGCCCGATAAACCACATTTTGTAATAGGTACACATCATTTTACCATCTTAAAATCTACCCTTTTACTATTATATCAATAGGTTTATTTTCTGATTGAACTATTTATTCATTATAACTCTCATAATTGAGTGAAACAACTAGTCATAAACTAGGTATACCCATTTGTTGATCTTATTTGTGGTCCACCCTATTTTTATTTGTTTCACTATCTTGCATGCACTTAATGTTAGCACTCACATTCTTTCATTTATCAAATCTTTGTTTATTATCAAGTTTAATTATGAAACTTGGGGTTCAACCAAGCAAAACCACCATACAAACAAACAAACATTTTCTATTTATAGATTTATTACAAGTCCATATCTGGAAACAAAGCTTTGCAGGTACAGAAGCAGAATGTAAATAGAGGGTTATAGCTTAACTTTTATAGATTTGGAAAGGACAACTAGTACCCATTTTCCCTACGATGAACTTGTCCTTCAGTAAAGCTCAAAACCAACATTTGGTAGTAGGTATGTGTGTCCTTACAATTCTCAGATCTACTTGCAAACTTTGATTTTAGTTTCTATACTTTTGAGGATTTGTATTTCATTTTCTAGGTCTTATAATTCATTTAGTTTGAGCATTGCAAATCATTTTAATTTGGTTTCAATTTTTTCCTATTGTCTTAATCACTAAGATCCAAGTGTGATTAACACACTTTTGAGGTTGAAAGTCAATCTTCACAATTTGTGATATGTTTCTTAATGAAATTCCTTAAGAAAAGGTACAAATAGAGAAAACACCCCCTTATTTTTTAAGGAATCCCTTTCCCCACATTTCAACATTATATCTCTTTAATTATAAATGTTAATGATATAATTTTTCTTTTCAACCTAATATCATGTGATTTAATCCACAATACTCTAACAACTCACACAATTCATTTAAATTAACTCACCTACTTTTTCAAATATAATAAGTATACTCTCTTCATTTCTAAATATTTAAAATATAAAATTATATATTATATTTAACATTAAATCATTCAATCTACGTTACCTTAACAAACAAAAAAAATCATGTAAATAAATTACTATCTAATCACCTCATTTAATTCTTTTTAAATAAATAAACTATTTTTTTTTACTTCAATAATAAATGAAGATTGGTTACTAAGAGATGAACTAAATAGCATAAATAAACATGAAAATTAAGATCATGTTTAAAAACATAAAATTTACTTGCTTGATGTTTTGATTATAATTATATTTGAATCCTAACTATTATGATCAAAACTACTATCATTAATTAACATAAATTATTTAAATAGTGTTTAAATGATATTCTCTTTCCATATATTTTAAAATATTATTTACTTGTTAGGGGTTGTAGTTCAAATGGTTTATGACAATTAGTGGAGATGATGGCCTGTTTGAGTTAGATTAGACCCTTGGATGACTTTTATGATTTAAATCACCCTTATATGTGATTTCTTAGCTTAAAGATGACTTTTAGTTTACATGTATGCTTACTTAGAATTTTATTATATCCTATATAAAGACAAAGATGCCAACATCTATATAGTGACATTATATTTTCATGAAAATAATTATTTATTTTTATATTAATGTTAATTATTCTCTACTCCTTTAAAAACTTTTGAGATGTGGTTGTGGTTGTGAGTTATTTAAATAACCCTATATCAAGTCTATAATCTAATTTATAAGTATTTCTATCAAGATAAATAATTCAAAATATTCTTTGATAATTTATAGGGAGAAGATGTTGTCAAAGACATGGGAAGCTTCTCATGGAGAGGAATAACATTTGTACATTATTTTTGCTTATTCATTTTGGGGTATAATATTCTAAAATCATGCGTGCAAAAAGTTGTGGTTGAAAGTAGATTGATTCTCAGAAAAGTTTGTGGAACATTTCTTTTTGAAATGGTTGATCTCAATTAGTGAGGATGATGGTATGTTTCGGTGAGATTAGACATCCAAGTGACTTTTATGAATAAGATTCACATTGCATAGCTGAAGGATCATATCTAATTTAGATGCATGCTTACTCAGATTCATATAATCTGTTATATAAAGACATGAATGTCAACATCTCTATAATTTGATTATACCTTCATCAAAAATAATTATTTATTCTCCTTTTAATGTTCATTATTCTCCACTCTCTTTTAACAACTTTTGACATCTGACAGTTGCTCTTAATTATTTCATTAACACTATGTCAAATCTATAATTTAAGCTAAAAATATTTCTATCGAGATAAATAATTTTAAATATCAAACATGTGGTCAAAGATATGGGAAGTTTTTCTTCAAGAAGAATAACATTTGCACATTATTTTTCCTTATTAATTTGCGAGCACAATATTCTAAAATCATGCGTGCAACTGTGCAACCTCAGCCCTATGCAGTAATTTCTATTGTTTGTCGACCATTTAATTTAGTGTAATATATTTCGACGAGA
This sequence comes from Sequoia sempervirens, assembly GCA_007258455.2. Classification (NCBI taxonomy): domain Eukaryota; kingdom Viridiplantae; phylum Streptophyta; class Pinopsida; order Cupressales; family Cupressaceae; genus Sequoia; species Sequoia sempervirens. Next base: position 265,660,432 of record VDFB02000008.1, on the reverse strand, counting down.
TTATGTTTACGAAAAAGTTGTGGAACCTTTTTTTAATGAGGAATAACATATGCAGTTTATGAAAGATCAATATGTACTGTTTGTCGACACTTTAATATTTAGAGAAAGTTATGATAGATTGACAGCACATGAATGAATAATCGTTAGAATTCTCGCAGTGCTTATCTCTCACCAAGAATAAAATCCTTTTTTTCAAAAGATCTTACTCATGTTTTCCAATAGGAAGACAGGAACGATGTAGCTGGAAGTTGTGGATAAAATCTTATCCCTTGAGAATATTTTGAATAGGTCTTCAATTCTTTTATCTGGTTACTTCAAAACCTCTATAAATTTGCCTGACAATCCTCAAAAATACAACTCAAACGTATTTGTCTGTATATATCTATGTTTTCATGGGTTTTGGTTCGACTCTCTAAATGGTCCGCTATGTCACACGTTTACAGAGTATTGCTTTCTATACCCCTCAAAGGCTTCCTAAATTAAACATTAGAGCAGTGAAATCTTTGCTTTTCTCATGATTTGGGAAGACCCGAGAAGGGGAACAGAAAGCTGCTTTCTATTGTATATCTTCACTTCGTCAATGGTATTCTCTTATCTTTAAGAAGGCAAAAGATTTAAGAAAATATTAGCAAACCATTTTCTCTAATTTTCTAGTTATTTTCTTCTAATCTTCTAAAGAAACATTGGTCTTCTTGTTCTTTAGTAATACCTATTATCCAACTTCTTAGAAAAGTGTAGGACCGGAATTACTATTGTTCTAGCATTATGTTTCTCTTTTATGAAGTGTATAACCAGAATTGACTGTTATTTGACGTTACACAATAGTTAGACCATGCATTGAACGTAAATATCGGGACTCATTATTTCTTACGCAGGGCATTCTGTCTAAGCTTTTCTCGTGATGGGCATTATAAAATTCTTCATCGTATGTGTTTTTCATTTGTACACAAGGAAATGCATTTCGCCATAAGCAGAAGATTATAAGATTATTACCAATTCTATATTCTGAAAAGTTAAGAGCACACTGTCCACTTTGTTTGCCTTCTTACGGTATCTACAGTTTGTTACCTTGGTGATGCTGTAAACGATTCATTAGCTTATTACCTCAATCTATAGCTTCAGTCGAAAAAAGACAGTAAATAGGTACGCAATAGATAAGAAAAATAATATAGAATAATATAATTCTCTTATAGAGGCCACTAATCATTTAGAACAAATTCAGATATAAATTACTTCATTCTATGCTACTAAAGGATTCGAAAAGTATACGACATGTTCGCTGCTATTGTTGACGGCATCGGTTTGAATGACCTGCTACTGTTTTTGTATGTGGACGCACGTTAAATGACAGAGGAATCCTCTTTTCAACTCTCTTCTTTTGTTTTAGTATATGTGATAGTTTAATTTTCTTTTCAATGCTATTAGCAATGGCTGCTTCTATGCATTTTATCAGTTTTTTGCTTCTTGTTATTGCTTCTATATTTAAATAAGTTACTTTCTTGAGTTTTGTATGACCAGATTTAAAGCGTGTAATGGAAAAGAAAGATTGTCTAAAAGAAGATTATTTTAGAGTCTTCCACAAAGTAAGCATATTTCAGAGTTTTAGAATTAAGAAAATAACAGTGTAGAATTCGTTAGGTAAAAATGGTTTTTCAGAATGTTATATCATTCAAAAATAAATATGAGATTGTTAATTGCAAACATTATTTATTTTACATTGCATTTGATTAAATGTACTGATATTTAGATCAACAAAGTTTTTTTCTTCATCTATTCATTTCTATTTTTATCGTATTTTTGATTTGTTTACTGTTGATATTCTTGTTATTGTTATTTTGGGCATAATTTTAGATCGTGTCAGAGCTATATTAGAGATGTAAATCTTCCAACAAGTTTGAGATATCATTGAATTGATATTTGTTTAGTGAGATAAGCTTCAAAGTGATTAAATTTATTTACTAAAGGGTTGATTTTTTTGTAACATGTGTTCTACAAATGAAAATTCGTCAATCTTTGATGGAAGTGACTTTGTAGATTAGAAGATTGCAATCAAGAATGTTTGAAGTGTTGGGATAAGTAATTTCTCCCACACATCACAAATATTAAATGAGAAAGATTTATAGTTACATGTAAAGTTCTAGGAGGATAAGAGATAAGGATAAACATGGAAAAATATTAAATGATTGTTAAGTCAGCCTAAGATGTAAAAGTAGTGATGTGACAAGTCAGCCTAGGATTTAGTAAGATCTAGAAATGTCTAAAGACTTCTATATATTGAAGCATTTGTAAAGATATCAGATCAAGTTGTAAGAATGATCAAGTAATCATCAAGAGAAAGGTGATAATGCCGCAACATTCAAGCTCTTGTTATCATGTAATGAATTGATGAAGTAATGGAATGAGGTGCAGCAACACATGTTGAGGAAATAATTTATGTTTGATATGTTTCAATATTTTATGTGTTTTGATCTATACCCATCCACCACCATCCTGAGGACAAAATTCTCTATGAAGGATAGTGAATAATCAAATTGAATAACTTGAACAAAATGATAGAGAAAAGAAATTAGAAAAATGCAAGTTTAAAGAAGTTTGAATTATTATTGATGAATCCTTCAATCCCAATCTCAAGAGAAGGTTTGGTGATGTTATATATATAAACAACATCAAGAAAATTCATGCCAGCAATTTACCATCGAAAAATTTCACCGTCATGACAAATACATCACCAGCAATTCACCGCCATGAAAATTAATTGCATTTAACATTTTTAATATATATTTCCAATATTTTGAATTTTTTTTGCAAAAGAAAAATGGAGGTTTGTATTAATGCGTTGAAAATTATTCTTTTGCAAAAAAAATTCAAGCGGCAGTGAATTGCTGGTGGTGAATTTTCTTGTGGTAAATATTTCATAGTGGTGAATTTTCTTCCGCTAAATTGTTGGCAGTGAATTTTTCAATGGTGAATTTTCCTAGAGCTATATATAAATATATCTATGTGTGTGTATGTGTGTGTATGTGTGTGTATTTATGTATGTATATATATGTGTATATATATGTATATATATGTGTATGTATGTATAGATGTATGTGTATATATATATATATATATATATATATACGTTCCTAATAAGTTTTCTATAGAGGAAAAAATGATAAACTTACAACCAAATTATTTTCAAAAAATAATTGATTACTTTAGTGAAGTTATAGATTTAAATGCTCAATTGAAGAAAATATGTGTTGAGTATGAAAAAAAAAAATTGCTTGCAATGGTTGAAATAAATCTTCCCAAACCTTAAAAGGTATTCAAGGAATTAAAAAAATATACATTTAGTTTCAATCCATAAATAGTTAGCACTTGATTATCATAAACTATGTAAACTTTATGCTATTAAGAAAAATAATAATTAAAACCCAATACCCCAAAAATATTTTAATCAATTTTGTAAGTTAGTTTTAGATGGAGAATTTCATCTTATGATAAAATAAGGATATAATAAAAGGAATAATTCTTATGTAAGTAAAATTAAAGTATTTTCTAGATATGTTCATGGGAAGAAGAAGTAGAAAAGATAATAAATTTTGAAATAATATTAGCTTGAACCATTTTTCTAGATATGATAAGGCACAAAAGAAAGTAGGAAGAAACACCATAATTTGTGGGTATTTTGGAGGTGAGAATGAAATTGAAACTTGTTATTTCACAAGGATGGACATTGAAAGAGAACAATATAGGCTGAAGAAAGAAATATTTAAATATGAGAAGATGGATAAAAATAGGTTCATGGCCATCTCCTTCAAAAAGCAAGTGAAATATAGTGTGGAGATAATTTATGGACCCGAAATAAAATGTTGTATTAATGAGGTATATTTTTCTTGAGACTAATGAACAACTGATTTTAGATTTAGGTGCATCTTTTCACATCACTAAGGAGAAATATTTATTTATTGATTTTCATCAGGGGAATAATTTAGATCAAAAAATTATCATTGATATTAAAATAAAACTTCAAGTTTTAGGAATAAAGAGTATTAATGTAACAAATGAGCTTTTGAAAAATGCTTTATTGGTCAAAGGATTAGGAAGGATTGTGATTTTATTATACAATTTTTTTTTTAGTTCCATATGAGTCTAATGTAACTATTGATCAACTCTTTGTTATAGATAGAAAAGACCCATGCAATGTAATTTCTATTGAAAATTTTGATAATAAGGAGATACTCTTTAAATATGTTAGCTTTATAGATGGTAAATACAAACTTTACCCATCATGACCCATTGGACGTGCAATAAAAATAACCCCAAATTCTTTTGAAAATCAATTTTCTTTATAAACCATGGTTGCGTGATAATCTATGACATGTGTATTGGGTGGAACTACACATAGGTTCCTTTAGAAAATTCAAGGGTGACCACCCAAGTGGAAATATGATGAGCATACTTGGACTTATTCAATCATGTCAAAACCCAAAAATTTTAGGAGATTACCTAGAATGATGTATAAGACACCTACTAAGGTGTTGTAGACATTTAATACAAATCTCATTGTAATGTTTTTTATTAGATAAGAAAGGAAGGGGCTTGATCCCATTATAATGTTATTACTTGCTAATAACATTATTACTTGCTAATATTATGAGAGCGGTGAAGGGCCCTGATCTTAGTGTATTGTTATTACTGACTAATATGATATTTTTAAGTAAATTCCCCTTAAGTTACATACACATTTAACATATTTCAAAGTGTTAAGCCAAGGATTTGTAAAATATCATTAACGTAAAAAAAAATTTACTATTTATTCATTTCCCTCTTGTGAGAGGAAGTTGATGAATGTTTCTAACATTGATTTCAAATATTTTAATTAATATTTTTATCCTTAAAAAATTAAATTGATTTCCCCTCTTTTGAAAAAAATAAAATTAAAATGAATAGCCTTGAGGGCATTAGCAGGTATAATAGACCATACATCTGGTGGTGTGGGTTGTTGTAAGTGGACTACCACTATCCTATGTTACAAAATTTCTAGGAGCAGGGGGAGGTATGTGAGCCATAAGGAGAAGATTCCTATGAATTGGATATACAGGTAATCTTATTTGGAAGTTTAATCTTGCAAGTGCAGTAGATAAAGCTCTAGATATTGGACTCTAACTTCTCGCTCTATTACTCCTTATAGGTGATACAAAATTTGAAAGTCTTCTCCTTCTAGGGATTGAGGCAGGTAACTGAGAGTACTGGAAGTGACCTCTCGAGGATGCTCTTCTTTGGACTCTAGACATGAAATTTCCAGTTTCCTTCCTTAGCCTAATTCAAGAAATAATTTTTACTTCTAATCGAGATTTTGGAAAACTTTAGTCCCACCGCACGAGCATGCTAGAAAAAGAAGTATTGATCATGAAAGCTTGCAGCTCTTTGATAGTCTTATGAGAAATTCAATGAGTGGGGGACAAATTGTGTCTCACTTAATACCTTCAATTTTTTTTATAGAAAGACAACTATTCTTTTGGGTTTTGAGGTAAGGGGAGAAGGAAACGTAAACATAAAACATAAAAGGCGATGTGCTAAAGCTTTTACAACATTTCAAACCCAAATCATTCCTATGATTAATATAAATAGACACAGAACGCCACAACCCCTCATTGTTGTAAAGAGAATGAACAAAGGATAACTTCAAGCATAGTGAAGACTTTCAAATCTCTCCGCAATAAGTCTTCATTAAGGTCCGATCAAACATAAATATTTCCTATGGGTAACTGAACAATATCTTAGAAATCACAAGAACTCTTCCTCCTAATATAGCATAGCACAACGAAATATCAACTTTTAGAAAAAAAAAAAAAGTACAATGACATAGTTTAGTTTTCTTTAGCCACTACTCTACCATATGAGCATAAAGCATAGAAATATTCCACTTAAACTACCCATATATAGCTTGCAAGAGATAGAGTTTCATTCAAAATGATAATATAAAGATCTTTTTGAAAAAGTCCATACATGCACAGTCTCAACAATTTATCCTCAATAGTTCGTGCTTTTAAATATTAAATGAACTTTGAAATAGAGGTCGGATTCCAATCTGACAATAGTTTAAACCTTAATAGGCATAACATGCCAAATTAAAGTAGTTATGCAACTTGCTTCTAAAAATAATTCTAAAACCCTCAGAAAACTAAGGAAAATTTTTTGAACAAAGAAAATATCACTTGGAAAATCCTTCTTCTTTTGTGTCATCACCCTCCTTATATATCCAGAACAAAAGATACATGTCACCTCAGCTCATAAGTAATTGGTGCTAGGTGTTGTCAATTAATGGCACACAATCTGATCATAGATCTCTGGTTAGGTTGCAACGATCTTTGCAAATCAATTCTAAGCTACTACATTAATATCCTTTAGATGTTTTAGCAAATATAAAGGCTCATAAATGATCAAATCCTAAAAAAAAAACACTGGCAAACAACCTAGTTGACCGATCACATCACTCCCAAGCACTATCTCAAAACTTCCATCCCAAAAACTAAGAAAAGGAAAAGAAAAGGCCAGCCAACTCTAACAAACTCCTCAATCATATTACTTCATAGGAGGTGCAAATAGCCCATTGAAAAATATGATGTGTCAGTAAGGCAAAAACTCCCGAGTTTATAAATATAACTCCCAAGAAAATGTCCGACGAGTCAACACATGTCCGATGATTCTATTTGAGTACAGGTGCACCCGAAGCTAAAGAAATTTATGCAAGCCAGAAATGCAAATGACTGAGGTAGAAATAGTACTTTATAACTGTCATATAGGAGTCATACTCTAACACACTTGTGTAGGGTTTCTTTGCATGTTAGCTCATAACTACCTATAGTCTAGAAAAAAGCATCCCTTTTTCACACTTAACTTGGGAAGGAATAATTAATAATAAAATCGACATAATGATGCCTTATTTAGGTTATTGTAAAGTGTATCCTTACAGTTTCACACTAATCTAGGGCTTTATTAATTAATTGAGGCTAATTTGAGCTTAATTAGCTCCTTTAATTCAAATCCAAGCCTAATTTATTGCATTTTTTTAGGGATAAAACGCAAAAATATTAAATAATATCACACAACACTTAATTTTACAAGGAATTAGTCCTAGTCTAGTGACCTAGGATCCATTCGCCACCTAGCAAATGGGTCCTCACTTAAATTAGGATGGCCCCTTGGGATATGTTTTTGGCAATATTTTGATGATTTCAAATCCTAGATCTGATGTTAGAATGTGTATTTTAATTTTAGGAATTCATAATAAGATAAGTATAAATATATGACTATTTCACATAGTTTCATCCTAGAAGAATCTAAGTTTTCAAATATTCAAGTCCTAATAGATAATTTTTAAGATCAAGAGTTCACAAGAGCATTCAAGAAGGCATATAAGGGTAGATTATTAAAGTGTATTATTGTAATCAAAGATCATATCATCATGTCAAAGTCATGCATGTTGTTGAGCTAATGTTATATTGTAGCATTACTAATCAAGTTCAAGTATTCAAAGCCATTATCTTATGTCAAGTTCTTCATCAATATCTATGTACATCGAGGCAACTTCATGCTAAGTTTTAGATTTGTAATCCAAGGTTTAATTGAGGATTAGTGAGTTGTGGCATTACATTGTTCATTCATCATTACTTTTATGCATTTTTTTATATCATGTTTTAATTACCAAAATGGGGTTTGACCAAGGAAAACCCTTATTCCCTAACAAAACTAAAATTTTCTTCATAGGTTTTAGGTTGAAGATCAATAGGTGAACAAAAGTTGTCAAAGTTAGAAATTTGTAAAATTTATCACGTTTCTTGCAAGATCATAAAAGGTCATCTACATAATTTATGTCCAACTTCCAAGAGCTAAACAACTAGGATCTAGGAGTGTAGATATTGAGGGAAAAAACCCACAAATTGATATTCCAAAAGCCTAGTAGGGACCCATTCGCCACTAGACAAATGAGTCCTCAGTGAGGCCCGAACAAATTATTTTTATAACAGGTACACATCATTTTATGATCTGAAAACCTATTTTTTTATTGTTATATTTGTTTGGTTTATTTTATAATTGTTAATTATGCATTATAACTCTCATAATGGAGTGAAACAACTAGTCCAAAATAGGTATACCCATTTGTTGATCGCATTTGTGGTGCACCCTATTTTTCTTTGTTTCATTTTGGTGAACCTAACCTCTTCTTAAGAATTATAGTTTTCTGATTTTGGAGTCTCTTTCCATCTTAGATTAGATCTTCCATTCATTTTCATTAAATTAGATCTCATTTAGGGTGTTTAGTTTGCATTCAGATTTGCATCTCATATAGGGTTTTAGAATTTAATTATTTGATTCTTTAAATCTAAAAAATATAGAAAAATCATTCATCTTGCATATCATTTAGATCATATAAACTTGCAAACCAAACTAGGTCTTTTATTTCATCATTTTGTCACATTTTCAACTTGTATTTCACATTGCATAATTTATAGAAAATTAAACCTGAAACTTAATGTAGCATGCCTGAACCTAAAAATCATTAGAAAATATTTAAAAATCCATAAAAATCAATATTAAAACCCTAATCTAGGATGTATTTTCCCTAGTGTAAATGAGTCCCTAATTAGGCATTAATCTACATTTTTGGAAATTAAAATCTTTAATTTTGTGCTTTTGTTTACTATTATTAGATCTCTGTTACAATTTCCTAATTTTTATTTCTTTCATTTCATTAGATCTAGCTTAATTTGGTTCATTTAGTGTGTTTTCTAAATTTAAAATTTCATTTACAACATTTCATTTTCAGATGCTTGAATAGTGTAATTAGCAAATTAACTTGTTTAAGTCTGAAAATCTGAAAATGGAAAAGTGTTTTAGCAATGTCTGGAAATTTTTGTTCTCTTTGGTTGATGTTTCAAGTTGTGTTTTTAGCAATGATCCTAATGAAATTGAACCTACTCATGCTCAACCAACTCATAATGAGTGTCCACGTGAAGTTGACATGATTTGAGAAGATGATGCTAGCATGAATGAATTCATAAATGATTTCCTTAACAATCTTGAGAATAATGCATCTTTCTATCCTTCCATGAAACAACCAACACAAATTGAGATGTTTGGTCTCTTACATCCTAAAATTGAGCCACAAACTAAGCCTAATATTACAACAATGAGTGAACCTAGCTCCTTTAGGCAAGTGCATAATCCCCCATCTTATGTTAACAAAGTAGCTAACACTCCTATCAACCTTGTGTCGGTGTAATTAATTATTAATTACACTTTGCATAAGTTTACTTAGGCATATTTAATTCCTAAGTTATAGGTTTTATCCTTATCTTGTTGAGCTATCTTGTTGCTCAAGATAAGATTAGGGTTATGCATATTTGCTTTTATAAAGCAAATCATTATCTTGTAATTATGAATTCTCGAATAATATTATGTTGCACATTCTTTTGCAACCTCTCTGCTTTTTCTGATTTTCTCTTCTATGGAAGGTCTTTTCGGTTTGCAAATCTGATCTTGGTTTCTAACATGGTATCAGAGCCTTGATTTGCAGCCCCTTCTCAGATTTCTGGAGAGATTCATTGCAAAATTGTTCAGGATTCCTCGAGGGTTTCATACCTTGAGTTTGTCTCTCTATTTGGGTGCTCTTGCATGGTCACTTTCGATGCACCTTGGAGGAAATCTGAGCTCATTTTTGAGTCCACGGCTATCAAAAAAGTCAAGATCGACTTTTGTTTCGCCTAAATCTGACATTTTATGCCAGAGTTATGATGGTTTGAAGATTTATCAGATCTGGGAGTTGTGAAGCTTCTAGGGCATTTTCAGACAGATCGGACCTTTCCATCAGATCCAATGCATCCGAGAGATGAAAAATGACATATAACTCAACCTATTTTGGCATTGAGAGCTTCTGAGGAAATTTTGTTTTGCTCGTACGGCTCGTACGTCCATTTGCATGTGGATCAACAATTTTTTTATAGCCTTGGTAAAAATGTTATTTTCTGATCTTTAATTTTTTCAGAAAATTAAAATATTCAAAAGCTTTTTTTACAAAAAGCTGAGCATTTTATAAAAAAGGCTGGGTGATTTTTCATTTTAAAGTGTCCATTAAATAAAGGTACCTGCAGGTACCTACATGGCAGGCCTGTGGGTCCCTTGTACCTATCGCTCGATAGTTTTATTACTGTCGGCGATAGCCTCCATACCGGCCGGCAGTTACCAACTCCCCCACCGTCCTCTATATTCAGGCGAACGGTGGCATCACTAGCGGAATATTTCGCTGCCCTATAGATTTCGGTTACCGATGGCAAACCATCAAACCGACGGTGCAGTATCCTCATAGAATATTCCCTCTGAATATTCCATGGTTCTTGCTATATTCCAGCAGAATATTCCATGCAGGGCGACATCCGTCAATTTTTTTTGCAGTGGGGGCAGTTTTTTTCCCCGATGGCCAGATGGCCATCAAATTTAATCAAGTGAAGTGCTGACATCAGCATGACGTCACCCGGCCGTACGGCCCTCTTTGCCCCTCCTAGCCCTATTTTTTCCTAAAGGAGCAATTTTTTTATTTTGGTCATAACTTGGGCATACGGTATCGAAATCGGGCAAACGAGATATCACTAGAAAGCTGGTTCCGAGAACTTTCCAATAGTGCTATTTATTTTTTGGAATTTTATTTTTTAGCTGAATTTATTTTTGTTTGAAGTCAGATGTTCTTTTTGGGCTTCCGAGCTCATAACTTTTTGCCACGATCTCCGATTTTCATCTTCTTTGAGGCATTGGAAAGGTATTGAGGAGATCTATCTTGCTGTCCATGCATTTTTGTCTATATATGTCCCAAGTTTTTTGTTATTCCATATTTTTCCTAATGGGTGTTTTGGAGATTACTTGGATATTTTGGCAGTTGGAAAGCTTAAACTTGAATATTTGTAGTTCATTTTAGTACCACATCATGTTATTTTATGTTTATGCATGCATTAGGATTCTCTCCTTTTACAATCATTGGGTTATTGTAATAAATGAACTGAGATAAAGTTCCATCAGGGGGGTTTCTTGCATAATAATCTGATTAGAGTGTGCATGCATGCACTTTGATCTCCATATCCATTTTGTTTTGATGGCAACTCGCATGGGTTATTTGGTTTCCTAGTTTCTTTTGGCCACATTTTTGCTATTACTTGACACATATCAAATTCACATCAATTCACACTTTAGATTGAGAGCCTATGGTTAATGATCCACACTGGATCCATCTCAGTTTGAGGGCCATGTTTTTATGGTTAATATTCCAGAGTCTATTTTTGGTACTCCTTCCCATGGAAGAGTTTTAGTCACAGTTTGGCACCGACATCGAGATACACGGTTTCCAGATTATGTCATCACTTCATCTACTATTGCTTCATAGATTCCAGGGTTTTTCCAGTTTGTGAGTTTTCCAGTGTTCCGTAGCATCGGGTTTGCTATCACATTATCATGATTTGATTTTTGGTTTTAGTTGTAGACAAAATTATCTATCCTTGCTTGTCAGATTACGGTTCTAGTGTTACTCCATAGTGTTCTTCCAGTGCTTCTTTGCAGCAGTCATCTCATTGTAGGGGGGTTTTGTCCCACTGGGTTTTCCTTCTCTACCTCATTCATTGATTTTTTAAATGAGTACCTAATCAGGCCTTGTTGTCTGTACTCATCTTTGCATAATAATTTTTCTTCTACCTAAGTTGCACTTATGGGGGGGTGTTGGTGTAATTAATTATTAATTACACTTTGCATAAGTTTACTTAGGCATATTTAATTCCTAAGTTATAGGTTTTATCCTTATCTTGTTGAGCTATCTTGTTGCTCAAGATAAGATTAGGGTTATGCATATTTTCTTTTATAAAGCAAATCATTATCTTGTAATTATGAATTCTCGAATAATATTAGGTTGCACATTCTTTTGCAACCTCTCTGCTTTTTTTTATTTTCTCTTATGTGGAAGGTCTTTTCAGTTTGCAAATATAATCTTGGTTTCTAACACCTTGAAGAGAATTATGACCAAGGATGTGACATAACTAATGAGCATGAAATTCATAAAATTTTAGAGAAAATTCATATTGAACAAACCAAAGGAATAGGATATCAAGATCCTCCTCCTGACAAAAGTGTCCTCCTTCCTAAAGAAAAACCAATTCCTCACAAGAATGATATGATCATCTCAAGAATTTCTTCTCAATATCCACCCCAACAAACTGATGAATCAAGCAAGCAACAAAATCCTTACAAGCTCAAGAAACTCAAATTTCTATATCCCATGTCTGAAAATGGAAGAATCTTACACATATTTCTACAACAAGAACTTATAACATTACCAACCATTAGAGAAAATCCAAATCCAAATCCTAAGAATACAAACAAGTCTCATTGTTGATATCATAGAAGCATTGGCCATAGTACTAATGAGTTTCGTGCTTTAAGGAGAATCATTAAAAAATGTGATATCATAAAAATAATCCCTTAAAGCATGTCCTCTTGCTCCTTGCCATGTAATGGTTGTAGGATCTTAGTATTCTCACTATTACATATCATCGATTGATTGCAAATCATTCTCTTTCTCGCAAGGATCTCATTTTCATCACTTACCTCGACTCATCCTTTCCCTACACTTAGTGGGGGCAAGGAGTTAGTTACCCTTGTCCTAGTTTTGGCATGTGATGTTGTACCTTTGGCTAGTTTTCTTCCTTCTATATATATATCAACGAAGATTGGGATGCAGAAAACCTACTATAGGTTGACTCGCATGTTCCTTACTAGTCGTTTCCATTGTTTTCTTTTTCATGTTTCTTTATGTGATTGCATGTGCGTAATGCGATCCCCCATGATGTTTTATTTGATGTATCTCTCTCTTTTTGTGCATAACTCTATATGTATCTCCATTCTTCCATATGTCGTAAAAATTTTATCCTTTTTCATTTGTCTTTTGTTTTCCTTTTAAGGATGATGCAAGGAGTTGAGACATTTAGGTCTATTCCATGCTGAATTAATTTTTTTTTCTTTGTTTTCACTCTCTTTGTGTCTTTCTTCCAATTCTATGTGTATTCGATGAGCGATGATGTTTTTGAGCTCTTTGACAACATTGTAGCAAAGATATATTGTCCCTAGATCAATAGATCCCTTCCATATTTTTGGGGGAAACCCCTCCTTTCTTTTCATCATGTATCTCTATTTCAGGAACATATGACTTGACATAGGGCTTTTCGAGTAAGCTCTCATGTCTTGCGATGGAACATTGGATACTTTAAACAAATTTCGCATAACAATGCTGTTAGAAACTAGTTTAATGTAGGGGAATACATCGACGACATCTTTCGACATTTTACATATTTCATGGTGTAATTTCTTTTTCTTGTGATGCACCCATTTCTTGGTGATGTCATTGGGTTTGATGTCCTCCAAGAGTGTGATATTTCTAAGTGTACGGATTTCCCTTAGTGGCTTGATGCAAAGAAAGGCATCCCATAAATAGCAATCAATTACTCTTTACTTTTCCTCTATTGGAGATATTATGCACGATGATCCCTAAGAAGAAGACCTTACACGAACGAAGCAAGATCCCCTTGAATAAAAATAACTATGGACATAATATTCATAAGTGTTTAGCATTGTGGTGCCTTACTGAAGTTGTTAGGAGGATAAATTTGGTATGGTATGGGAGCCTAATATGATTCTCTCATTTTCCACCCCGTTGGGATACTCACCTAGTGGATGGCCTATAGTTCCACTACACCAAAGTTAGCACACATGTTATGCCCACATAGTTGAGACATGTTCCACATTGCATTGGATAGTCAAGGCTTGATCCTCCACCTTTATCAGACAAATAGTCGTGTTCTACATTGCATTGGGATGATCAAAGCTTTATCCTTTGTTTACTTGTTATTTGGTAGTGTATGATTTTGTATCTTTGTCATTGCTGCATATATAGGTGTTTTGAATGTATACTTTAGTGTGAGTTTGACATGAGGTCATACTCTCACTAAAGTGTGGGAAAAATGTAGTGTAGAAAAAAGTATCCCTTTTTAACACCTAACTTGGGGATGAATAATTAATAATAAAATGATCTTAATGATGCCTTATTTAGGGTTTTGCAAAGTGTTTCTTTACACTTTCACACTAATCTAGAGCTTTATTAATTAATTGAGGTTAATTTGAGCTTATTTAGCCCCTTTAATTTAGATCCAAGCCTATTTTATTACATTTTTTGAGGGATAAAGCCCAACACTCTCAAATAATATTACACAACACTTAATTTTACAAGGAATGTGTCCTATGCTAGTGAACTAGGACCCATTCGCCACATAGCAAATGGGTCCTCACTAGGTCCTAGGACCCCCTTTTTGCATAACATTTCACATCCCCTGAACTGTGTCCTAGTTAAGTATACTAGGACCCATTTTCCCTATGGCAAATGGATCCTCTATCAACTTAGGACCCCCCATTGGGATATGTTTTTGGTCATATTTTAATGATTTCAAATTCTGATCTCATGTCGGCTTGTGTTAGTTGAATTTTGGGAATTAATAATAAGATAAGTATAAATATAAGGTTATTTCACATAGTTCCATCCTAGAAGAAATCTAATCTTTCAAGTATTCAATTCTTAATAGAAAATTTATAAGATCAAGATACACAAGATCATTCAAGAAGGAATTCAAGGGTAGATTATTAAAGCTTATGTCAATAATCAAAGATTATACCATCATTTCAAAGTCATGCATGTTGTTGAGCTAATGTGACGTTGTTGCATTGGTGATCAAGTTCAAGTGTTCAAAGCCATTATCTTATGAAGTTCATGATCAACATCTACATACATTGAGGCCACTTCATGCTAAGTTTCAGTTTTGCAATCCAAGGTTCAATTAAGGATTGGTAAGTTGTGGCAGTAGATTGTTTGTTCATCATTCCTTTTATGCATTATTTCATTTCAACATTTAATTGCCAAAATGGGATTTGACCAAGGGAAACCCCTACTCCCTAACAAAAAAACATTTTTATTCTCCTTTGATGTGTGATTGCAAGTTTTAGGTTGAAGATCAATTGGAAAATAAAAGTTGAGAATGTTGCAAAGTTGTAAAAGTTGTCACCATTCTTGCAAGATCATGAAAAGTCTAATTCAAAATTTATTTCTGACTATTGGAAGTAGAACACCTAGGAATTGGGAGTGGAAAATTTGAAGAATAGAACCCAAAAAATTGATTTTCTAGAACCCTAGAAAGGACTCATTCACCACTAGGTCAATGAGTCCTTAGTGAGACTCGACAAACCACATTTTGTAACAGGTACACATCTTTTTACCATCTTAAAACCTACCTTTTTACTATTATATCAATTAGGTTTATTTTCTGATTGAACTATTTATGCATTATAACTCTCATAATTGAGTGAAGGGTGTATGCTAGAAGTTGATTCCACTTTTTGGCCAAAAAGTGGAAGTGTTTTCCTTGATTTTCAGGTCTTTTCAAAATTGACCTAAAAATTTGAAGGACTTAAAGGGTAAATCTTAAAAAAAATCAGTAATATGAAATGTAGTACTCAGATTCTAGTTACCAAATATGTAATTTATTTTAATAACCAGATGACACAAGTTCATTTTCAATAGGCATGTCTAAAAAATAGTTTTTTAAAGTCACATTTTTTTACCATACCATGCACGTGTACGCCATCCATATTTTAATCTAAATAATTGTATTTTTCTAAACCCTTTTGGGAAATGATCTCTAACACATTGAAGAATGTTCGTGATATTTTTTTGTAATTTTTTTTAATATATATTTTTTTGTTAATTTTTTATTGGTCGTAATTGCTGGTTTGAAAATCCCACGTGTACGCCACGGATAAGATTACCTAAACTTATCATTTTTTTTATTTTTCTCTTTTTCAAATTGAAAAGAATTGTCTAAATATTGTTCACATATAATTTTTTTCCAAAAAAAGTATTTTAATAAAAAGTTATTAAAATAATAAAAGAACCTAATATTTATGGTTTATGGACCAATTTCATCAAAAAATAGTTGAAAAATAGAAAAAAAATCCAATTGGAATTTTTTTTTATATGTTTAGAATCTACAAAATCTCATCTCAAATGGGTTTTAATTTCATAAAATAATTTTGAAAAAAACATCGTCAGCCATATTGAAACATAGTCAATTTTTTCTCTCAATATTGTCATGACCTTGTACTTGTAGGTCCAAGGCTAAGGGTTGGGTTACCATGCCTTTTCTAAGCCTAAATCCAAATGAGAAAAATGGATTGTTATTTTCAAACCTTTTGGAATGAGTACCCACTTTAAAATGGGCACCTATTCTAAGAAATGAATGGGTACCTATTTCAAAGTTGAAAAATGACACTTCCACTAAAACTCGACTCAACTTCTTGCACCTACCCTGAAACAACTAGTCATAAACTAGGTATACCCATTTTTTGATCTTATTTGTGGTCCACTCTATTTTTCTTTGTTTCACAACCTTACATGCACTTAATTTTAGCACTCACATACTTTAATTTATTACATCTTTGTTATTTATCAAGTTTAATTATGAAACTTGGGGTTCAACCGAGAAAAACCCCCATACAAACAAACAAACATTTTCTATTTGTAGATTTATTACAAGTCTTGATCTAGAAACAAAGATTTGCAAGTACAAGAGAATAGTGTAGATAGAGGGTTATAGCTTCATTTTTATAGATTTGGAAAGGACAATGAGTACCCATTTTCCCTATGATGAACTTGTCCTTCATTAAATCTCAAAACAACCATTTGGTGGTAGGTGTGTGTGTACTTACCCTTCTCAGATCTACCTGCAAACTTTGATTTTAGTTTCTATACTTTTGAGGATTTGTATTTCATGTTCTAGATCTTATAATTCACTTAGTTTAAGCATTGCAAATCATTTTAATTTGGTTTCAAATTTTTCCTTTTGTCTTAACAACTAAGATCCAAGTGTTGTTGTGGAACAAAACCATAGAATGGCAAGGCACAATGCCATTATCATTTTTTGCAATGTCTGAAAAGTTGGAAAAGTCGCAACAGGGCTCGCTGGTTATTGACATGGAAGAGGACAAGGATTATAAAAAGGATAAGGAGTAAGGAATATTGAAGAGGACCCATGCCAACCTTAAGAGGAAAGCACCTCCTACTCCCTAGATGGTCCAAATCTGAAAGAGGGGGGTTCAGGAGATGAACGAAATAGACGTTGAGGCAGCAGAAATTTTAAAGTCCCAAATTTAGTTGTTGCTGGTGTTTTGTCTGGTCTTTTTGGAGTCTTTTTTGTGGCCGTTGCTGGCCTTTTTTCGGTGGTTGTTGCTTTGTTATTATGATGTCCTCTCTACAACCTCTCTGTTTCTGGGTTCTTGGATGTTTTATTTCTTTTGTTTGAAAATTTTGTGGTTTCGGGTCCCTATAAAACCCATTTTTTCCTCTTTCAAAAACAACTAAGATCCAAGTGTGATTAACTCACCTTTGAGGTTGAAAGTCAATCTTCACACCTTGTGATATCTTTCCCAATGAATTTTTTAAAGAAAAGTTACAAATAGAGAAAACGCCTCCTTATTTTTTAAGGAATCCCTTTCCCCACATTTCAACATTATTTCTCTTTAATTATAAATGCTAATGATATAATTCTTCTTTTCAACCTAATATCATATGATTTAATCCACAATACTCTAACAACTCACACAATTCATTTAAACTAACCTACTTTTTAAAATATAATACATATACTCTCTTCATTTCTAAATATTTATAATATAAAATTATATATTATATTTAATATTAAATCATTCAATCTACATTACCTTAACAAACAAAAAAATCATGTAAATAAATTACTATCTAATCACCTAATTTATTTTATTTTTTCAATAAATAAACTAATTTTTTTTTACTTCAATAATAAATGAAGATTGATTACTAAGAGATTAACTAAATAGGATAAATAGGCATGAAAATTAAGGTCATGTTTAATATTAGAATTTAGGAGGATCAAGGAGATGAGAAACAAGCACAAGTGAACAAAGCATAAAATGTATTAGTTGACCCAATTGTAGTGAGTACAATACCTTGCGTATATAGGCAAGGATGAGGCAATCCACCTATGAGGTGTACTGACAAGTGTTCCATAAGGTGTCACAAAGGAGTAGACAAGTGTCCTATAGGTGGAACACTTGGAGTGTGCAAACTAACAACCTCAATGACTAAGTCATCAACCTTGTGTGCCAAGTGTTGAGTGACCTACCTCCATGACCAAGTCATCAAACTTGTGTGCCAAGTGTTGAGTGACATTTGAGGTGAGATGGAAATGTTTCCAACCTTAAAGAGGTAGCTCATAAGGTTTACCAAATAACTTGGTAACCTCTAGAGGTCTTAATGGTTGCACATTTAGTTAGACAAGAAGTTGTCTAGCCTCGTATTGACCTAAGTGAGCTTAACTATAGTGTAAATAGTAATTTTACACTAACACCCCCCCTTAAGTGATACTTAGGGAGTAAGCTAAACACTAAAGATATGAGTCCCAACTGTGCGCCATTTTAGGTACTCATTTACAAAACATCTCTCAAAAATCAAAGAAAGAAAGAAAACCCTGTGGGAAAAAACTTTCCTCCAAAAGAGAGAAAATAAAGAGAGGACTTTAGATGGCCCCTCCTGATGATAATGATGCCGATGTAGATCCCAATGTAGGTATGAGGAACTCCTAAAGCATGTTGTAGTAGTAAACTTTGTCATTCCCTTAATTCTAAGAGAATTGAGCAAAAAAATTGAAATTTGTAGTGATCAAAGGATGAAGACCAAGATGTAGGTCCAAGAAATATTTTGTACAGCTGAAGAAAAGGATGTGCATTGAGCGCACATACGAATGAGATGAGAATCTGTGCGATTCAAGTTGAGATTGCTAGAACCCCCATTACACTTTATAGATCAGTGTGAGTACAATTTCCAAATTCCCTATACACTTTCAATTTCAATTATATGACACTACATGAGTGTATTTACAAACAAAAATGCCAATAGAGGTCCCCCCTACATGACCCCCCCTTTTGCCAAATTCATTGTAAAAGAAAAAATTGACTTCTCTTTTACAAATTTTTAACTATGACAAAATAATAACCCCTCTTTGTAAATTGATTGCAAAAAAGTTAAAACCCCCTTCTTCAAACGTTATGATAACCAAGTTTGACTGTTACAATAATTGGAAGAAGTAAAATTGTAATTGCACATAAATGCTTTAATTGCAAACATAAATTGTATCTAGTAATATGTGGGTGTCTTTTACCGGGTCAAATGGAAGATAGGAAAATTAGAGTTATAAGAACTCGTCATGGGAGGGGAGAATAAGCGACGTGTAGTGCATGCGAGGAGTTTCCAATAAATGATAGCGGCTGAGAGGAATGTTGTCGGGTCTCAGATGCTGATGCTTATAGGCCTCTTTACAATGGCGATGCCTCTTAGTGACCATCAGCGCCCCTTTCTGAGCAGCGTACAATATTTTCTGGAGCTGCGTTGAGTGAGGACCAGCATTGAAATGGCCAATTTTACACTAACATTTAAAAACATAAAATTTACTTGCTTGATGTTTTTTATTATAATTATTTTGAATCCTAACTATTATGATCAAAACTACTATAATTCATTAGCCTAAATTATTTAAATAGTGTTTAAATGATATTCTCTTCCCATATATTTTAAAATATTATTTACTTGTCAAGGGTTGTAGTTCAAATGGTTTATGACAATTAGTGGAGATGATGGTATGTTTGAGTTAGATTAGACCCTTGGATGACTTTTATGATTCAAATCACCCTTATATGTGATTTCTTAGCTTAAGGATGACTTCTAGTTTAGATGTATGCTTACTTAGAATTTTATTATATGCTATATAAAGACAAAGATGCCAACATCTATATAGTGGCATTATATTCTCATGAAAATAATTATTTATTTTTATATTAATGTTAATTATTCTCCACACCTTTAAAAACTTTTGAGATGTGGTTGTGGTTGTGCATTATTTAAATAACCCTATATCAAGTCTATAATCTAAGTTAAAAATATTTCTATCAAGATAAATAATTCAAAATATTCTTTGATAATTTATAGGGAGAAGATGTTGTCAAAGATATGGGAAGCTTCTCATGGAGAGGAATAACATTTGTACATTATTTTTGCTTATTCATTTTGGAGTATAATATTCTAAAATCATGCGTGCAAAAAGTTGTGGTTGAAAGTAGGTGGCTTCTCAGAAAAGTTTGTGGAACATTTCTTTTTGAAATGGTTGAACTCAATTAGTGAGCATGATGGTATGTTTGGGTCAGATTAGACATCTGAGTGACTTTTATGAATAAGATTCCCATTGCATAGCTTAAGGATGATATCTAATTTAGATGCATGCTTACTCAGATTCACATAATCTGTTATATAAAGACAGGGATGTCAACATCTCTCTAATCAGATTATATTTTCACCAAAATAGTTATTTATTCTCCTTTTAATGTTCATTATTCTCCACTCTCTTTTAACAACTTTTAAGATGTGACTGGCTCTTAATTATTTCATTAACACTATGTCAAATCTATAATTTAAACTAAAACTATTTTTATCGAGAATAATAATTTTTAATATCAAACATGTGGTCAAAGATATGGAAAGTTTTTCTTCGAGAAGAATAACATTTGCACATTATTTTTCCTTATTCATTTGCGAGCACAATATTCTAAAATCATGCGTGCAACTGTGCAACCTCAGCCCTACGCAGTAATTTCTATTGTCTGTCGACCATTTAATTTAGTCTAATATATTTAGACGAGATTATGTTTACGAAAAAGTTGTGGAACCTTTTTTTAATGAGGAATAACATATGCAGTTTATGAAAGGTCAATTTGTACTGTTTGTCGACACTTTAATATTTAGACAAGGTTACGATAGATTGACAACACATGAATGAACAATCGTTAGAATTCTCGTAGTCCTTATCCCTCACCAAGAATAAAATCCTTTTTTTCAAAAGATCTTACTCATGTTTTCCAATAGGAAGACAGGAACGATGTAGCTGGAAGTTGTGGATAAAATCTTATCCCTTGAGAATATTTTGAATAGGTCTTCGATTCTTTTATCTGGTTACTTCAAAACCTCTATAAATTTGCCTGACAATCCTCAAAAATACAACTCAAACGTATTTGTCTGTATATATCTATGTTCTCATGGGTTTTGGTTCGACTCTCTAAATGGTCTGCTATGTCACACGTTTACAGAGAATTGCTTTCTATACCCCTCAAAGGCTTCCTAAATTAAACATTAGAGCAGTGAAATCTTTGCTTTTCTCATGATTTGGGAAGACCCGAGAGGGGGAACAGAAAGCTGCTTTCTATTGTATATCTTCACTTCATCAATGGTATTCTCTTATCTTTAAGAAGGCAAAAGATTTAAGAAAATATTAGCAAACCATTTTCTCTAATTTTCTCGTTATTTTCTTCTAATCTTGTAAAGAAACATTGATCTTCTTGTCCTTTAGTAATACCTATTATCCAACTTCTTAGAAAAGTGTAGAACCGGAATTATTATTGTTCTAGCATTCTGTTTCTCTTTTATGAAGTGTATAACCAGAATTGACTGTTATTTGACGTTACACAATAGTTAGACCATGCATTGAACGTAAATATCGGGACTCATTATTTCTTACGCAGGGCATTCTGTCTAAGCTTTTCTCGTGATGGGCATTATAAAATTCTTCATCGTATGTTTTTTTTATTGGTACACAAGGAAATGCATTTCGCCATAAGCAGAAGATTATAAGATTATTACCAATTCTATATTCTGAAAAGTTAAGAGCACACTGTCCACTTTGTTTGCCTTCTTACGGTATCTACAGTTTGTTACCTTGGTGATGCTGTAAACGATTCATTAGCTTACTACCTCAATCTATAGCTTCAGTCGAAAAAAGACAGTAAAAACGTACGCAATAGATAAGAACAATAATATAGAATAATATAATTCTCTTATAGAGGCCACCAATCATTTAGAACAAGTTCGCTGCTATTGTTGACGGCATCGGTTTGAATGGCCTGCTACTGCTTTGCATGAATTTGCATGTTTTTGCATGTGGACGCACGTTGTATGACAGCGGAATCCTCTTTTCAACTCTCTTCTTTTGTTTTAGTATATTTGATAGTTTAATTTTCTTTTCAATGCTATTAGCAATGGCTGCTTCTATGCATTTTATCAGTTTTTTGCGTCTTGTTATTGCTTCTATATTTAAATAAGTTACTTTCTTGAGTTTTGTATGACCAGATTTAAAGCGCGTAATGGAAAAGAAAGATTGTCTAAAAGAAGATTATTTTAGAGTCTTCCACAAAGCAAGCATATTTCAGAGTTTTAGAATGAAGAAAATAACAGTGTAGAATTCGTTAGGTAAAAATGGTTTTTCAGAATGTTATATTATTCAAAAATAAATATGAGATTGTTAATTGCAAACAGCATTTATTTTACATTGCATTGGATTAAATGTACTGATATTTAGATCAACAAAGTTTTTTTCTTCATCTATTCATTTCTATTTTTATTCTATTTTTGATTTGTTTACTGTTGATATTCTTGTTATTGTTATTTTGGGCATGTTTTTAGATCGTGTTAGAGCTAGATTAGAGATGTAAATCTTCCACCAAGTTTGAGATATCATTGAATTGATATTTGTTTAGTGAGATAAGCTTCAAAGTGATTAAATTTATTTATTAAAGGGTTGATTTTTTTGTAACATGTGTTCTACAAATGAAAATTCGTCAATCTTTGATGGAAGTGGTTTTGTAGATTAGAAGATTGCAATCAAGAATGTTTGAAGTGTTGGGATATGTAATTTCTCCCACACATCACAAATATTAAATGAGAAAGATTTATAGTTACATGTAAAGTTCTAGGAGGATAAGAGATAAGGATAAACATGGAAAAATATTAAATGATTGTTAAGTCAGCCTAAGATGTAAAAGTAGTGATGTGACAAGTCAGCCTAGGATTTAGTAAGATCTAGAAATGTCTAAAGACTTCTATATATATTGAAGCATTTGTAAAGATATCAGATCAAGTTGTAAGAATGATCAAGTAATCATCAAGAGAAAGGTGATAATGCCGCAACATTCAAGCTCTCGTTATCATGTAATGAATTGATGAAGTAATGGAATGAGGTGCAGCAGCACATGTTGAGGAAATAATTTGTGTTTGATATGTTTCAATATTTTATGTGTTTTATTTGTTATGTGTTTTGATCTATACCCATCCACCACCATCCCGAGGACAAAATCCTCTATGAAGGATAGTGAATAAGCAAATTGAATAACTTGAACAAAATGATAGAGAAAAGGAGTTAGAAAAATGCAAGTTTAAACAAGTTTGAATTATTATTAATGAATCCTTCAATCCCAATCTCAAGAGAAGGTTTGGTGATGTTATATATATAAACAACATCAAGAAAATTCATGCCAGCAATTTACCATCGAAAAATTTCACCGTCATAAAAAAATCACCGTCATGACAAATACATCACCAGCAATTCACCGCCATGAAAATTAATCACATTTAACATTTTTAAAATATATTTCCAAGATTTTGAATTTTTTTGCAAAAGAAAAATGGAGGTTTGTATTAATGCAGAGAAAATTATTCTTTTGCAAAAAAAATTCAAGTGGCAGTGAATTGCTGGTGGTGAATTTTTCATAATGGTGAATTTTCTTGCGCTAAATTATTGATGGTGAATTTTTCGATGGTGAATTTTCCTAGAGCTATATATAAATATATCTATGTGTGTGTATGTGTGCGTATTTATGTATGTATATATATGTGTATATATATGTATGTATATGTATGTATAGATGTATGAGTATATATATATATATATATATATATATATATATATATATATGTTGCTAATAAGTTTACTATAGAGGAAAAAATGATAAACTTACAACCAAATTATTTTGAACAAATAATTGATTACTTTAGTGAAGTTACAGATTTAAATGCTGAATTGAAGAAAATAGGTGTTGAGTATGAAAAAAAAAATTGCTTGCAATGGTTAAAATAAATCTTCCCAAACCTTAAAAGGTATTCATGGAATTAAAAAAATATATATATTTAGTTTCAATCCATAAATAGTTAGCACTTGATTATCATGAAATGTGTAAACTTTATGCTATTAAGAATAATAATAATTAAAACCCAATACCCCAAAAATATTTTAATCAATTTTGTAAGTTAGTTTTAGATGGAGAATTTCATCTTATGATAAAATAAGGATATAATAAAAGGAATAATTCTTATGTAAGTAAAATTAAAGTATTTTCTAGATATGTTCATGGGAAGAAGAAGTAGAAAAGATAATAAATTTTGAAATAATATTAGCTTGAACCATTTTTCTAGATATGATAAGGCACAAAAGAAAGTAGGAAGAAACACCATAATTTGTGGGTATTTTGGAGGTGAGAATGAAATTGAAACTTGTTATTTCACAAGGATGGACATTGAAAGAGAACAATATAGGCTGAAGAAAGAAATATTTAAATATGAGAAGATGGATAAAAATAGGTTCATGGCCATCTCCTTCAAAAAGAAAGTAAAATATAGTGTGGAGATAATTTATGGACCCGAAATAAAATGTTGTATTAATGAGGTATATTTTTCTTGAGACTAATGAACAACTGATTTTAGATTTAGGTACATCTTTTCACATCACTAAGGAGAAATATTTATTTTTGATTTTCATTAGGGGAATAATTTAGATCAAAAAATTATCATTGATAGTAAAATAAAACTTCAAGTTTTAGGAATAAAGATTATTAATGTAACAAATGAGCTTTTGAAAAATGCTTTATTGGTCAAAGGATTAGGAAGGATTGTGATTTTATTGTATAATTTTTTTTTAGTTCCATATGAGTCTAATGTAACTATTGATCAACTCTTTGTTATAGATAGAAAAGACCCATGCAATGTAATTTCTATTGAAAATTTTGATAATAAGGAGATACTCTTTAAATATGTTAGCTTTATAGATGGTAAATACAAACTTTACCCATCATGACCCATTGGACTTGCAATGAAAATAACCCTAAATTCTTTTGAAAATCAATTTTCTTCATAAACCATGGTTGCGTGATAATCTATGACATGTGTTTTGGGTGGAACTAAACATAAGTTCCTTTGGAAAATTCAAGGGTGACCACCCAAGTGGAAAGATGATGAGCATACTTGGACTTATTCAATCATGTCAAAACCCAAAATTTTTAGGAGATTACCTAGAATGATGTATAAGACACCTACTAAGGTGTTGTAGACATTTAATACAAATCTCATGTAATGGTTTTGATTAGATAAGAAAGGAAGGGGCTTGATCCCATTATAATGTTATTACTTGCTAATAACATTATTACTTGCTAATATTATGAGAGCGGTGAAGGGCCCTGATCTTAGTGTATTGTTATTACTTACTAATATGATATTTTTAAGTAAATTCCCCTTAAGTTACATACACATTTAACATATTTCAAAGTGTTAAGCCAAGGATTTGTAAAATATCATTAACGTAAAAAAAAAATTTACTATTTATTCATTTCCCTCTTGTGAGAGGAAGTTGATGAATGTTTCTAACATTGATTTCAAATATTTTAATTAATATTTTTATCCTTAAAAAATTAAATTGATTTCCCCTCTTTTGAAAAAAATAAAATTAAAATGAATAGCCTTGAGGGCATTAGCAGGTATAATAGACCATACATCTGGTGGTGTGGGTTGTTGTAAGTGGACTACCACTATCCTATGTTACAAAATTTCTAGGAGCAGGGGGAGGTATGTGAGCCATAAGGAGAAGATTCCTATGAATTGGATATACAGGTAATCTTATTTGGAAGTTTAATCTTGCAAGTGCAGTAGATAAAGCTCTAGATATTGGACTCTAACTTCTCGCTCTATTACTCCTTATAGGTGATACAAAATTTGAAAGTCTTCTCCTTCTAGGGATTGAGGCAGGTAACTGAGAGTACTGGAAGTGACCTCTTGAGGATGCTCTTCTTTGGACTCTAGACATGAAATTTCCAGTTTCCTTCCTTAGCCTAATTCAAGAAATAATTTTTACTTCTAATCGGGATTTTGGAAAACTTTAGTCCCACCGCACGAGCATGCTAGAAAAATAAGTATTGATCATGAAAGCTTGCAGCTCTTTGATAGTCTTATGAGAAATTCAATGAGTGGGGGACAAATTGTGTCTCACTTAATACCTTCAATTTTTTTTATAGAAAGACAACTATTCTTTTGGGTTTTGAGGTAAGGGGAGAAGGAAACGTAAACATAAAACATAAAAGGCGATGTGCTAAAGCTTTTACAACATTTCAAACCCAAATCATTCCTATGATTAATATAAATAGACACAGAACGCCACAACCCCTCATTGTTGTAAAGAGAATGAACAACAAAGGATAACTTCAAGCATAGTGCAGACTTTCAAATCTCTCCGCAATAAGTCTTCATTAAGGTCCGATCAAACATAAATATTTCCTATGGGTAACTGAACAATATCTTAGAAATCACATGAACTCTTCCTCCTAATATAGCATAGCACAACGAAATATCAACTTTTAGAAAAAAAAAGAAGTACAATGACATAGTTTAGTTTTCTTTAGCCACTACTCTACCATATGAGCATAAAGCATAGAAATATTCCACTTAAACTACCCATATATAGCTTGCAAGAGATAGAGTTTCATTCAAAATGATAATAGAAAGATTTTTTTTTTTTAAAGGCCATACATGCATAGTCTCAACAATTTATCCTCAATAGTTCGTGCTTTTAAATATTAAATGAACTTTGAAATAGAGGTCGGATGCCAATCCGACAATAGTTTAAACCTTAATAGACATAACATGCCAAAGTAAAGTAGTTCTACAACTTGCTTCTAAAAATAACTCTAAAACCCTAAGAAAACTAAGGAAACTTTTCTTAACAAAGAAAATATCACTTGGAAAATCCTTCTTTTGTGTCGTCGCCCTCCTTATATAGCCAGAACAAAAGATACATGTTGCCTCATCTCATAAGTAATTGGTGCTAGGTGTTGTCAATTAATGACACATAATCCGATCATAGATCTTTGGTTAGGTTGCAACGATCTTTGCACATCAATTCTAAGCTACTACATTAATATCCTTTAGATATTTTAGCAAATATAAAGTCTCATAAATGATCAAATCCTAAAAAAAATACACTGGCAAACAACCTAGTTGACCGATCACATCACTCCCAAGCACCGTCTCAAAACTTCCATCCCAAAAACTGAGAAAAAGAAAAGAAAAGGCCAGCCAACTCTAACAAACTCCTCAATCAGATTGCTTCATAGGAGGTGCAAATACCCCATGGAAAAAGATGATGTGTTAGTAAGGAGAAAACTCCCAAGCTTATGAATATAACTCCCAAGAAAATGTCTGACGAGTCAACACATGTCTGATGATTCTATTTGAGTGCGGGTGCACCCAAAGCTGAAGACATTTATGCAAGCCAAAAATGCAAATGACTGAGGTAGAAAAAGTACTTTACAACTGTCATATAGGAGTCATACTCTAACACATTTCTGTAGGGTTTCTTGTAGAAAAAAGTATCCTTTTTCACACTTAACTTGGGAAGGAATAATTAATAAAAAAATGGACATAATGATGCCTTATTTAGGTTATTGTAAAGTGTATCATTACAGTTTCACACTCATCTAGGGCTTTATTAATTATTTGAGACTAATTTGAGCTTAATTATCCCCTTTAATTCAAATCCAAGCCTAATTTATTGCATTTTTTTAGGGATAAAACCCAAAAAAATTAAATAATATCACACAACACTTAATTTTACAAGGAATTAGTCCTAGACTAGTGACCTAGGATCCATTTGCCACCTAGCGAATGGGTCCTCACTTAAATTAGGATGGCCCCTTGGGATATGTTTTTGGCAATATTTTGATGATTTCAAATCCTAGATCTGATGTTAGAGTGTGTATTTTAATTTTTGGTATTCATAATAAAATAAGTATAAATACATGACTATTTCACATAGTTTCATCCTAGAAGAATCTAAGCTTTCAATTATTCAAGTCCTAATAGATAATTTATAAAATCAAGAGTTCACAAGAGCATTCAAGAAGCCATATAAGGGTAGATTATTAAAGTGTATTATTGTAATCAAAGATCATATCATCATGTCAAAGTCATGCATGTTGTTGAGCTAATGTTATATTGTAGCATTACTGATCAAGTTCAAGTATTCAAAGCCATTATCTTATGTCAAGTTCCTGATCAAGATCTATGTACATCGAGGCAACTTCCTGCTAAGTTTTAGATTTGTAATCCAAGGTTTAATTACGGATTGGTGAGTTGTGGCATTACATTATTCATTCATCATTACTTTTATGCATTTTTTTATATCATGTTGTAATTACCATAATGGGGTTTGACCATGGAAAACACTTATTCCCTAACAAAACTAAAATTTTCTTCACAGGTTTTAGGTTGAAGATCAATAGGTGAATAAAAGTTGTCAAAGTCAAAAATTTGTAAAATTTATCATGTTTCTTGCAAGATCATAAAAGGTCATCTACAAAATTTATGTCCAACTTCCAAGAGCTAAACAACTAGGATCTAGGAGTGTAGAGATTGAAGAAAAAAACCCACGAATTGATATTCCAAAACCCTAGTAGGGACCCATTCGCCACTAGACAAATGAGTCCTCAGTGAGGCCCGAACAAACAATTTTTGTAATAGGTACACATCATTTTATGATCTGAAAACCTATCTTTTTACTGTTATATCTATTTGGTTTATTTTATAATTGTTAATTATGCATTATAACTCTCATAATTGAGTGAAACAACTAGTCCAAAATAGGTATACCCATTTGTTGATCTCATTTGTGGTGCACCCTATTTTTCTTTGTTTCATTTTGGTGAACCTAACCTCTTCTTAAGCATTATAGTTTTCTGATTTTGGAGTCTCTTTCCATCTTAGATTAGATGTTCCAATCATTTTCATTAAATTAGATCTTATTTAGGGTGTTTTGTTTGCATTCAGATTTGCATCTCATATAGGGTTTTAGAATTTAATTATTTGATTCTTTAAATCTAAAAAATATAGAAAAATCGTTCATCTTGCATATCATTTAGATCATATAAACTTGCATACCAAACTAGGTCTTTTATTTCATCATTTTGTCAGATTTTCAACTTGTATTTCACATTGCATAATTTATAGAAAATTAAACCTAAAACTTAATGTAGCATGCCTAAACCTAAAAATCATTAGAAAATATTTAAAATACATAAAAATAAATATTAAAACCCTAATCTAGGACCCATTTTCCCTAGGGTAAATGATTCCCTAATTAGGCATTAATCTGCATTTTTGGAAATTAAAATCTTTAATTTTGTGCTTTTGTTTACTGTTATTAGAGCTCTGTTACAGTTTCCTAATTTTTTATTTCTTTCATTTCATTAGATCTAGCTTAATTTGGTTCATTTAGTGTGTTTTATAAATTTAAAATTTCATTTACAACATTTCATTTTTAGATTTTTGAATAGTGTAACTAGCAAATTAACTTGTTTGGGTCTGAAAATCTGAAAATGGAAAAGTGTTTTAGCAATGTGTGGAAATTTTTGTTCTCTTTGGTTGATGTTTCAAGTTGTGTTTTTAGCAATGATCCTAATGCAATTGAACCCACTCATGCTTAGCCAACTCATAATGAGTGTCCTCGTGAAGTTGACATGATTTGAGAAGATGATGCTAGCATGAATGGATTCATAAATGATTTCCTTAACAATCTTAACAATAATGCATCTTTCTATGCTTCCATGAAACAACCAACACAAATTGAGATGTTTGGTCTCTTACATCCTAAAATTGAGTCACAAACTAAGCCTTATATTCTAACAATGAGTGAACCTAGCTCCTCTAGGAAAATGCATAATCACCCATCTTATGTTAACAAAGTAGCTAACACTCCTATCAACCTTGCGTTGATGTAATTAATTATTAATTACACTTTGCATAAGTTTACTTAGGCATATTTAATTCCTAAGTTATAGGTTTTATCCTTATCTTGTTGAGCTATCTTGTTGCTCAAGACAAGATTAGGGTTATGCATATTTACTTTCATAAAAAAAATCATTATCTTGTAATTATGAATTCTCGAATAATATTATGTTGCACATTCTTTTGCAACCTCTCTGCTTTTTCTGATTTTCTCTTATGTGGAAGGTCTTTTCAGTTTGCAAATCTGATCTTGGTTTCTAACATGGTATCAGAGCCTTGATTTGCAGGCCCTTCTTAGATTTCTAGAGAGATTCATTGCAGAATCATTCAGGATTCCTCGAGGGTTTCATACCTTGAGTTTGTCTCTCTATTTGGGTGCTCTTGCATGGTCACTTTCAATGCACATTGGAGGAAATCTGACCTCATTTTTGAGTCTAAGGCTATCATGTCAAGATCGACTTTTGTTTCGTCTGAATCCGACATTTTATGCTAGAGTTATGAGGGTTTGAAGATTTGTTAGATCTGGGAGTTGCGAAGCTTCTGAGGCATTTTTAGACAGATCGGACCTCGCCATCAGATCCAGAGCATCCAAGAGATGAAAAAAGACATATAACTCGACCTATTTTGGCGTCGAGAGCTTCTGAGGAAAAAAAATTTTGCTCGTACCGCTCGTATGTCCATCTACATGTGGATCGAGAATTTTTTTACAGCCCTAGTAAAAATGTTATTTTTTGATTTTTAATTTTTTCAGAAAATTAAAATATTCAAAATCTTTTTTTTTAAAAGCTGAGCATTTTTTAAAAAAGGCTGGGAAATTTTTCGTTTTAAAGGGTCCATTAAATAAAGGTACCCATAGGTACCTACATGGCAGGCCTGCAGGTCCCTTGTACCTGCCATTCGATGGTTTTATTGCCATCGGTGGCAGCCTCCATATCGGCCGACAGTTACCAACTCCACTAGTGTCCTCTATATTTTGGCAAACGATGGCATCACCAGCAGAATATTCCACTGCCTTATAGATTCTGGTTACAAGCGGCTTCCTCCGGCGCTCGCCCATTGGCGGCAAACGATCCAATTGGCGGTGCAATATCCTCATGGAATATTCCCTCTGAATATTCCATGGTTCTTGGTATATTCCTGCAGAATATTCCATGCAGGGCGACGGTCGTCAATTTTTTTTTGAAGTGGGGGCAATTTTTTGCCCCGATGGTCAAATAGCCATCAAATTTAATCCAATGAAGTGCTGACGTCAGCATGACGTCACCCGTCCGTATGGCCCTCTTTGCACCTCCTAGCCCTAATTTTTCCTAAAAGAGCATTTTTTATCTTTTGCTCATAACTTGGGCATACGATATCGAAATTGGAAAAATGAGATATCACCGGAAAGCTGGTTTCGAGCACTCTCCAGTGGTGCTGTTTATTTTCCATTATTTTAATGTTTACGTACATTAATTTCTATTTGAAGTCAGATTTTCTTTTTGGGCATCCGAGCTCATAACTTTTTTCCATGATCTCTGATTTTCGTCTTCTTTGAGGCGTTGGAAAGGTATTGAGGAGCTCTATCTTGCTGTCCATGCACTTTTTTCTATATCTATCCCAAGTTTTTTGTTATTCCAGATTTTTCTCGATGGGTGTTTTGGAGATTACTTGGATATTTTGGCAGTTGTAAAGGTGAAACTTGTATATTTGTACTTCATTTCAGTGCCACATCATGTTATTTTATGTTTATGCATACATAAGGATTCTCTCCTTTTATAATCGTTGGGTTATTGTAATAAATGAACTGAGATAAAGTTCCATCAGGGGGGTTTCTTGCATAATAATCTGATTAGAGTGTGCATGCACTTTGATCTCCATATCCATTTTGTTTTGATGGCAACTCGCATGGGTTATTTGGTTTCCTAGTTTCTTTTGGCCACATTTTTTGCTATTACTTGACACATATCAGATTCACATCGGTTCATACTTTAGATTGAGAGCCTATGGTTAATGATCCACATTGGATCCATCTCAGTTTGAGGGCCATGTTTTTATGGTTAATGTTCCAAAGTCTATTTTTGGTACTCCTTCCCATGGAAGAGTTTTAGTCACAGTTTGGCATCAGCATCGAGATACACGGTTTCCAGATTATGTCATCATTTCATCTACTATTGCTTCACAGATTCTAGGGTTGTTCCAGTTTGTGAGTTTTCCAGTGTTCCGTGGCATCGGGTCTGGTGTCACATTATCATGATTATGTTTTTGGTTTTAGTTGTAGACATAAGTATATTTCCTTGCTTGTTAGATTGTGGTTCTAGTGTTACTCCATAGTGTTCTTCCAGTGCTTCTTTGCAACAGTCATCTCATTGTAGGGGGTTTTTTCCCACTAGGTTTTCCTTCTCTACCTCATTCATTGCATTTGTAAATGAGTACCTGATCAGGCCTTGTGTCAGGACTCATCTTTGCATAATAATTTTGCTTCTCCCTAAGTTGCACTTATGGGGGGGTGTTGGTGTGATTAATTATTAATTACACTTTGCATAAGTTTATGTTGTGCCCTCAGCACACACGCCCCATTCAGAATGGGGACCCTCTTTTTTCTCGCCTTGTCGGGTCATTTTGGGCACCGCCTCATTTTGCGTGCCCCTCCTTTTGATGTTTCAGATGGTCGATGTTCCTCCAAAGCCCCATCATAAATCGATCATGCCTCCGCTTTTGGTTTTTTGTTGCGTTCCGGGGCCTTGGGGGATCCCTCTGGCATTTTGGCTCTGAAACGGCCCCGAGCCATTCCGGGCCTGGGTGTCCGGGGTTCCCTCTTCGGGTTTCCCCTCTGGAAATTTCGTCCCTTGTGGCGTTCGCCAGACGTCTTTCTGGACCTCAGGGTCTGCCCTGCCGCCCTCCGTTTGAAACTTGTCGCAGAATTTTTTGGAGCGTTGCCTGCCCTTCCGGGCCCCAGACCCCGAAAGTCCACTTCCAGACTTCCGTCTCGGTCTCGCCGTCCGCGACGGTGAACCTCCCGTGGCCTCCCGCTCTTCGGGCCTCGCCAGTCTTATCTTCGCCGGTTTTCTTTGTGGTGGCCTACTTGCCGTGGGCCTTTCCGGGCTCGGTCGTCTAAAATTCTACCCTCAGAATTTCATGACGGTTTCGCCATCCTTGACGGCGGATCCCTGGCGTCTCCCCGAACTGCTTGCTGCCTCCGTTCAAACAAACGTGAAATGTCACGACAGTCGTCACGCCATGTCTTCCGAGTCGCCAAGTCCCGGAGTTCCCGCCGCTACCGCCGACCTATTTTGAAACCCAACCACTGTTCCCGCGCCCGTACGAGCATTTATTCCGGTCATTCATGGCGGTTTGGGTATAAAAATCCTAATCCAAGTAGTTATTATCATTCTGCAGGATTGGAGCCAATTGAGAAGTTAGCATCCGGAGCCCACTGCATTCGACTACGTCGCGATCATCGCCCTCGACATCAATCCGTCGACCGTGTGTGGATCCCACGTCCCCTGCCTAGTGTGTTTTGAGGTAGGCCATCTCCTCGCCCTCCCATACGTCTTTTTCATGATTTTTAATTATTTAAATAAAGAACAAATTGTTAGGGAGGCATAAAGAGGTAAAAAACTAGATTGGGCACCAAACCCATGTGGTAGAAACCAAGTAAAACACCTAAGATGCCTTCGCCGCCGAATCAAAAAAATTTCGTGGCACGGTTGTTCTTCGCACAGGGCGAATCCTCGCCTCAGGCCCGAGACCCGCCTTTGCCGTCAGAATTTTGAAATCTTCAAAACACCCGCCGATGACAATCCTCCTCTCTGGGCCCGGTCCATCGGGTTTCCTCCCTCGGACTTCCGTTTGCCTTCTGCCGACCTTGAACGGCCAAACTGCTCTGCCTCCCCGGCTGCCGGGTCCCGGTCTCTGCTCCGCCGTGAACCCCGGAACCCCAGAGTTCCACCTCCAGAGTTCCACCGGAGGTTCGCCTTCTTTGGACGGCGAACGTCACCCGGCATCCAACCCTCCGGGCTCTGCCGATGCTTCAGCTTATTGAACCCTTGGTAGAATAAATCGACCCATCCTTTTTTGCCTTCAGGTCCCGGATGGCAGGTTTCCCTGCTCAATTTTCTGTTGGCCCCGCTGCACATTCTTTCGGCGAGGACATCAATGCATTCCGGGCTCCGGGCCCCGCCTTCCTCTCTGTCATTGGCTCGTTCCTTTGCGACGACAACCTTTGGTCCTCCGGACCCCGGCTCCCAGACTTCCATCCTCAGAAGTCTGTCAATCTCCTACCGTTGGAAACTTCGCCCCGTCCGCCCGATCACCGGACCCCGATCTTCCAGCCACCGTGTGTTGTTGCCAAAACTCCTCGTGGCCGTCAACGTGCTGGGCCCTGTGTCCCGGGATTCTGTTCCTCACCCGCCATTCCAAATGGAGGTTCCTGCTGTAGACACGCAAAATTAACATTATGCATTTGATCAAAATCCCACTCATCCATTCATCAGGGTAAATTCATCAACTTAAATCAAATAAATCAAACTTGATCCTATCATCTCTTTGATTAAATAAATCAATCATTTATTTAATTAAATCTCAAATCATCATTCATCTCCCTTTGATTTGATTTAAATCCCTAAATCAAGTCAAAGTGGTCAAATCAGCCTAATCATCATCCTAGCTAATTAATCCTGATTAAATCTAATGCTAATCTCACCCACTTGCATTCTCTAAATTTGGCCACTTGCACATGAAATTGCAATTAATTGATTTATCAAGATCTTTATTTTCAACTTGGCATAAAGGGAGAATATTCTCCAAGTTTGAATTTCCCCCCAAGTGGACATGTACACCCAACAGAGCATTTATGAGGCCTTACATGTTGTTGATGGTGTTTTTATGCACTTCTCAACACAGGCAGTGCTTAGGTGCACTACCTCTCTTGAAAGACAATCTCCCACAATCGAGTTGCAGAACACTATCCCAAGGTCTCTCAGGTGTCAGGTCATGACAGTGCTTAGATACCTCAGTAGTGTGATGTGATTTGCTGGAATCACAAGGCGGCCTTTCAGAAGTACAAAGTGTGGATGCGAAGCATGAAGTTAGATCTTTGAAAAAGAGTTTTAGTATGAAAGCAGTTATGTGTTGGTTGTAGGTTCAAACAGTAGTTTCAAACTCCATCTGGTTGTTAGATTTGGCTCTATAATGTGTAATGAACCTTGGTATTGTTCAATTTCTAAAAAAAAGGAAAAAGAGCGAAGGGAAAGAAAATTTCCTAAGTCTGAAGCTTGCTATGAATAGTGACAATGGAGTTCCTGCAATGGACAATTCCTTAAAACAATATCCCACTTAACCAGGGACTTCACAGTATCATGGAAATTGTGCTATCTTTTAAGGGCTGCAGATTTTTATCTTTCATCCACCACATACATGCATGAACTAAAGATAAGTGTTTGGGGCAGCTTTAAATCAAGTCCAGGCTAACTTTGCACAGCTATCTACCTTCAGCAAACAGCAAAAAGTATGGACTAAGGGATCGTCAACAAAGCAGAAATTTTCACAATCAGCCAACAACATTCCTAAGACTTATCCAAATAACATGAACAGCTAACTAAACAACAAAGAGATCTAAACTAAACATGTGAAATTGGAGAAATGAATCAAATGACATGAGAGAAATCAAGAAAATACACCAAGTCAATGTTATTTCTTATAAATTTCTACAGCATGCCTTTACAACAACTCAACTCTCTCTTTGCAAATAAGAGGAGTCCTCTATTTATAGTTTTCCAAAAGTTAAATGAGTGGCCAAGATTCATTCTCATTATGTGGCCAAGATTCATTACAAAATAGGGTTTCACCTACCCCCAAATAGATTTACAATTTAAAAACATTCTTTGTCCCTTCCCTATTTTGTCATCTAGTGGATGACACTATTGCTCTTTCGTCTTGTAGCTAATTGTTGTTTTCTTGGCTATAGCTACTCTTCAGGGAGGTCTTCTTCTTTGGCTGGCCTGCCTTCTTGCTCCTCGGAAGCAGCATGCTCTATATACTTGAGGATGACTACTTGGAGTTTGTCGATCTCGATGATCTCGCATCTTAATGCTTGGTAGCTCCATTCTTTGGCGTTCTCTTCCAGCCGCTTCCAATCCTCGTCATACCTCGAGCCTTGGTCCCTGAATAGCTCTGATCGATTGAAGGCACGTGCAGCAAATCTTAGGAATTCTGTGGTGACTTCTCCGGCTGTTCCGTCCATCTTCTCCTGGAAGTATGACTTCACCTTCTTGGCATCCATTTGCACTGTGGGCATATCATAGCCCGCCATTAGTTTAAGGTAATCAGTGCATTCTGCTCAGATTTCCTTGATCCATGCAATATCTGGATCCACTCTGCTTAGGATTTGCTCCAGCCTGTCCCTTCGGTTGTTGAGGTCTCTGCGCCACACATCCACTAGCAAATGATCTTCTTTCTTCAACTCTAGCTTCTCTTCCCATGTATCCTCAGGCAGCTAAAGGATGGCTTCAATTCTCAGGAAGGTAGAGTCGTAAATTGCAGGGAAGTTGGTGCAGAGCCTCCGCGTACTTTCCAGGGATTAGGTCAGGTCCAAGAACTTATTGGCTATCTGCACAGCCATGCCGATTCCCACGTTTCTGACACTCACGACCCGTTGGAACCAATCCTCAGTAATCTTCTCTAAGTTTTTCCTTCTTTCCAGTTTATCTATCTGTTCCTTGGAGAGTAACTGCAGTGTGGCTGTAGAGGTAGTGGGAAGGTCATCCACTGAGGACCACTGTTGAATATAATCGGTCAGGGCAGCAACCTGCGCCTTGAGCTCATCCTTGGTGACCTTATCCTGTTTGATCAGATGCACCACCGTGGCCACTGACTCCTCCAGATGTTTGACCTTCTGTTTCTTGGTTGCTGTCCCTAGGTCAATTGTAGAGATATTGTAGCTAACTCCGTCCTGGCCAACAGTTGGTGTTGCTACTTGTGCTGCCCGAGAGCTGAAAGCGTCCATGGTTATCTTGGAATGGACCTTAGGCTTCTTCTCCTTCTTAGTCATGGTCAGGGATCGAGCCAAGATGGCTTTCAATCTCACCCTGGGGTCTTTTAGTACTGGGGTAGTCTTCTCTAGTTGTTTCTCCATCCAGTCGGACATAGCAGATTTGTCCTTGGGTGCATCCTAGCTGCCCTCACCCTTTTCAGTTATAGGTAAGACTTCTACCTCCTTTTCCTTTCGGGGCTCTTCCTTCTCCTTGGCAGCTTCCTCCTCCTCGTCGGAGTCTCCATAAAACACGAGGCATTTGACGGGCAACTTGGTGGACAATATCCAGGTGGGATCCTCTTCCTTAGCTGCCTCTTCTTCTTCCTTCTCCTCAGCAGCCTCGGCCTCGGGGCTCTTCACAACATGGGTCTCGGCCTTCGAGAAATCCTTTAGCGGCTGCTCCTCCGGCAGCTGCCCCTCTTTAGTAGATGGTGACTTTTCTACCTCTTCCCCGATGTTTTTCAATTGTTGAGCCGACTCCTCAAGATCCTCATCAAATATTTGGATGACCTCCTTGGCGCCTAAGCCATCCTCTTCATCCTCGCTCTTGGAAGAGCCTGTCTCTTCCTCCTCATAGGCCACCTTTTCGATGGTTCAATGTTTGTACTTGGGGTGCTCGTGATATTCATCAGCCTCTTCCTCAATAGGCCTCGAGGCTTCCCGTTCCTGCTCCTCCAACTCCTCTAATATTTGCATTGTGGCCTCCATGGCTAGTGGCCCTGTTGGCGGTTGTGAAGGCTGAGCCGTCGCAAGGACTTGGGCAAGGGCCGCTTAGAGAGATGGATTCATCAGTATTTGTGAGAGTTCAGGGGGAAGGTTCTGCATATGTCTGGTGAGGGCCTCAGGCATGGCGGCGCAGGGAATGGGCGATGTAATTGTAGCCAGAGGGAGGGATGTAATAGGTGACATGGCAGCAGAAGAGGAAGGGGAAGTGGTCATGCCGGAAGAGGAGTCAACGACGATCACTGACCTGGCCATGGGTGAAGGGGCGAGATGGACAGAGATGTCCACTGCAGGCAGAGATGAGGCGACCATAGCTTGAGAAGTAGGTGGTGCGCTAGGAGGGGCAGGGAGAAGCAAGGTAGGCTACAATTCAGTTGTTGTTACCATCTGCTTGAGCCTCTTGGGAGATGAGCCTCCCGTGTCTTTCTTTGTTGGCTCTGTGGGGTAAGCAGATTGTGTTGTCTCTATTCCCTTTCTCTTTTGAGACCTAGTGACTGGGGGAGACTTGGATGTCTCACCAGCTTATGTGGTGGCGGCAACGTCCTCCGTGGCACTAGGCTCGCTCTTGGGCGCCTCATACGTTAGGACCACTCCTTGTTGTTTCAGCTGCATCACCTGCCCATCTACCCACTCCTTAGTGCACATTATGATTGGCTAGGTGATGGTGTCTAGGTCATCGACCTCTTGCTCATCCTAGTCTATGGAGGGGATTGCCAAGTTAGCAACTGCCAAGTACCTTGGATGCATAAGGGTGGACTCATCTTCCTCGAGTTGGTCCGGTACCTGGAACAATTGTACCCTCCTTAGGAACTGCACGGTCATGCGCATGTAGTGCCTCATGTGTACCTCCTTGTCATCTTTACAATCCGCCCAAAAGTCTTCAATATGGTATTTGTGGGCGTATGCCGGCCCTAGTGCTTTCCTAACATGACCATGTGGGTCCATCCGTGGGCGAGCCGTGTACCATTCAAAATTATATTCCTTGAGCTCTTTTTCAGAGTTGTCGGTGCATTGAGATGTTTGCAGTCGGTACAGGCCCTGGCCGAGGGTCATGGGATATGGGATCCCTGCCACATGCTTATTGTCGAAGATTGTCTGAATGTGTTGGAGCTGCCGGGAAAGTTCTAGGAGAATGATCCTGTCGTTTGGGTATCTTGGAAACTTGTTTGGCCTTTCCATGAATCCCTGGGCATGGATGTAGGTAAATTTGGGGAACTTGATATATAGGAAGGCGTACTCCTTCAGGAGTGCCCTGGCCCTGTGGGAGACCCTCCTTTCGAAGTCTCTGGCGATCAATCTGATGATGTGGCCTATGAAGGCGTCATTGACCCGGCAGTACTCCTTCTTGAAGTTACGGTATTGAAGCTGAGGGTACTTGTCAAACGGCTTGAGCCCTCGCCTATGTCCCTGATCTAGTGCCACGAACAGCCCGCTGTATTGCCTCTGGCCTGACATGGAGTATACCAAGTAAGAGGTCATATAGAACTTGGAGCTCTTCTTGACATTTACAAACTGCTCGTGGAAGCAGTTGCTAATAATGCCTCCCCAACCGAATGAGGTCTTGGTGTTAACATCTTCATTCCCTCGCAGGATTTGCTTAATGTAATATGCCATCCATTCTTAGAAGTAGGCGGCTGCCAGGAGACCCATGACCCTGCTTAGCATGGTCACCAAGTCGTGATAATCTTCATGGAAGTCGCTGCGGAACAGCTCTTGAGGAACCTTTGCAGCGCTGCCTCGTCTCTCCTTAAGCCAGTAAAGGTTAATAGACTTCTTGCACCCTAATGGACTGGCGTCCCACGCCGCCTGACACTGTTCCAAAGTGGGGACCTCCATGTGTGGGAATGTGGGAATGTGGAATGTTTTTGTGATTCCTTCTGGCGACATGTTGGCGAGGATGTCCCCCTCCTTGTCCATGATTGTTCTTGTGTCAGCTTGGTAGGCTTCTCGGCAAGCCATTACGAGTTTGGGTGCCACCAGAGAGGGAGGGAAGTCGGCAGCCTTGGCGATTCCACTTTGACATATGAGTCTGGCATTCTTCGTGGTAGGGTTAACCTTGACCCTCTGGGTGAACTCATCTATGTTCACTTGGCCGATGTTGGTATCTGAGATTTCCTTCCAGTCCGTTGAGATCTTTGACCAGAGCAGCTCACCCTGGAACTAAAATTTCATCTGATCTTTATCGTCTTTTCCCCGAGCGGCTCTCCCATATTTCTTGCCCTTGTCTTTTTCGGCGGAGGCCCCTGAAGTTCCTGTAGCCGATTCTATATATCCTGCAAGCAAAGGGCGAAGTTAGCACAACAAAACATCAACAACATTAATGTTAGTCCACATTGTGAGCATATCATCTAAATAACCATTCAAATATATTACAACTTTTATCCTCAGATGATATCGAT
Source organism: Sequoia sempervirens (assembly GCA_007258455.2). Taxonomy (NCBI): domain Eukaryota; kingdom Viridiplantae; phylum Streptophyta; class Pinopsida; order Cupressales; family Cupressaceae; genus Sequoia; species Sequoia sempervirens. The sequence continues at coordinate 265,620,222 of VDFB02000008.1, read as the reverse complement.
TTCATTTCAGGGAATTTGGACAATCCGGGCCCGGAGGGCCGGACTTCTCTGGCAGGAATGCTGTCAGGGAGGGAAAACATGACCGAAATCTCCCGGAGACCTCCGTTGGCCAAATTTTGGTATTTTAAGAGGCCCATGATGGAGAACGGCATGATTTAGGACGTGGGTCGAAGTTAGATTCTGAATTTGAGTTGGTTTGGATTGATTTAACGAGCTTCGGAGGTTTCAGGCTAGAAGGCAGTTAAGGGGCAGCCGTTGGGGATGGCGAACAGTGGGCGGAAGTCTGGACGAGGAAGTCTGAAGGTCGGGGTCCGGGGCACCGAAGGACGGTCAGGGGCACATACCGTTCAGGCTCGGCGGCGGTGGAGGTGACGCGAGGTTACAGCTGCTCCAAGATTTTCATTGATTGGAACGGTGGCGGCGAAAGGTGGCCCGGAGCCTGGCAACCGGAGAGACGGGAGACGATGGCCGCCGCGAGGTTTCGACAGCGATCAGGTGATGGCGGCGGCGAAGGTATCTCCGGGGCCCAAAGGCCGGGCAGTCGGAGGGGTTCCGCCGTGGACGACGGCGGAACCATCACGGAGTTCCGGGGACAGAACTCCGGACGGCCGGGCCCGGAGGGTCCCAGGGCATGGCAAAGTTTAAGCAACCCTCAGACGGCCAAGGGAAACTCGGGATCCGAAGGGCGGGTGGTAGACTCGACTTCGCCACCGAGGCAACGACTGGCCAAACGGTGGAAAAGAGGCGGCAGAACCCTGACGTCCGGGGCCCGAGCACACGAATGGAGGAAGACCCGGTTTCAATTCAACGGTTAAGGCGAGATCGGGGTCTGATTGGCGGGCGGCTGGGTGGCCTAAGCAATTTGATGCGTCGAAATTCAACAGGCATTCTGGGGACGGAATCTCGATGACCCGGGCCCGGCTAGGGGGATGGCCACTAGCATGCAGCCATACCCTGGAATGGAATGGCGAAAGAGCGGACCAGGTCCGAGGGGGCCAGTCGCCCTGTGCGAAGAATGGCCATGCAATGGGCAAGCTCCAGATCAACAGGGAGGGTCATTCCAACCATTTTAGGAGATTTTAAAACACGGGTAAGGGGCGCCACGGGGTGCTCTTCAATTTTATGCAATTTAATCAATTGTTCAATTTAACAAAATCCCCAAAAATGATTAAAATGATGGGAGGGCAAACAAGGATGGCCCACCTCGGATACACAGAGCGGGGAGGTGTGGAATCCACCGTGGAGCGACGGAGCAATGCAGACACGGATGATCGTGACGATGCTGATTGCAGTGGGCTCCAGATGTTGGCCTTATCAATTCGCTCTAATCCGCAAAGTGAAAATGACATTGGCGGACCATACATTATATAGCCAATCTGCCATTAATGCACACATTAATTACACATACAGCTGCGCCAAAAGTTAGTGGATTTCAAAATTGAGTCGGCAGGGGCAGCAGAGACTCCAGGATCCGGATGGCGGGAAGCTGCGCAACGACGGCCGCCGGGAGATATTGCGAGTTTGAAAGGTCATAGCGGAGGGAGCCTCGGGGCCTGGAGGGCGGCCAGCATGCGCAGGTTCGCCGCCGAAGGATTCGCACGATGATAAGCGGCGGTGGCGAGAATGGGGCTGGGACCCGGATGGCGGGAGGACGGCAGGGTTCCACCGTGGACGACGGCGGAACCGTCACAGAGTTCCGAGGACGGAACTCCAGACGGCCGGGCCCGATGAGTCCCGCGGCAAGCGGTCAAAACCACCCTGCGGACGGCGAGCGAAGGTGGACAGCGAACGCCGGATGGAAGTCCGGAGACGGACCTCCGGGGTCCGGGGTTCGAAGGGGAAGACGTCGCCCGGCATAACTTCGGGGGAGTCTAAATGGAAAGCGGCGGGGCGGGCCCTGAGGGACGGAAAGACGGCCCGGGAATGCCGTGAAGGGCAGCGAGTGAAAGGGGGAATCCCGAAAGGGGAACTCCGGAGGCCCAGGCCTGGAGGGGCCCAAGGCCGCCCCAAAGCCATAAACGCCAAAGGAATCCACGAGGCCCCCGAGGGCAGCAAAAAACCAAAAGGGAAAGCATGGTTGATTTTAGAATGAAACCTTAGAGCAATATCAACCATGCGGAACACCAAAAAAAGAGGGGCACACAAAATGAGGCGGCCCCAAAAGACCCGACAAGGCGAAAGAAAAGAGGGTCCCCGTTATGAACGGGGCGTGTGTGCTGAGAGCACAACACATGTCTCTTACATGTCCCCTTCCAAAGGTCAAACTCAGCATTTATTGGAAAATTTGAATTCAAATTTTCCCTCTCATGGGTACTCTTCCCAAATCTTGCACATGCATCAACCACTCACATGATGACAATTTTCCTATCATTGGTAGAATCTTTAGTCCCACATTGGTCTATTTTCAACACTCAACATTTGAAAATCTTTAAATACAAGCTTCATCTTTGAGAAAATCCTTCACAATTTTATGCAAGGTTACTCTCTTCATTTGAGATTTGATCTTGTCCATTTCACTCCATCATCTCCATGATTTACACAATTTAAGCTTTGATCAAGGGTTGGGAAAGGGTCACTAGCACATGTGACACCAATCCACTATAAGATGCTAGTTTGATTCATTAGAATGATGCCCTTCTATGTTTGCTTGTTTCTTTGGCATCATTCTTGTGATTAAATGAATCTTATAGGGGATCTTTTGGTTTGCTTTGGTTTACTAACAATACTTGGTTTTTGTTTTTTATCCAATGCAGATTTAGGGTCCTACATTATGGCGCTTGGAGGGCCTAATTGATTTAGTTGCATGCATTTTCATTTTGAGATGCTTCATTGAACGTATTGCTGAGAATTTGATTGATGTTTTACAGATTAATCATTAGTTTGCAATTTTTTAGCATTACATAATGGTGAACAATTTGGGCAGTTTTCTCAAAAGCATTTTGATGTTAGTATTTGATGAAATAAAATAGATGAAGCAACCAGATTTCTTGCAATAATGAAGGGACATCCATATGGAACCATCGACATAAACTTTAGTCACAAGTTTCCTGCTAGACATGTGTAGATTTATTTTCTTTAATTGATCACAGTCGCTGCTTTGAGCTTCATCCACCGCCCTCTTTTTGAGGCATATTGTCAATAGTTCTCATGCTTATTTATGCTTTCAGCTTAGGGCATTTATCTCTGCCAAGGAAGATACTTTATCAAGCTGGTAACGCGCCTTGTCTATGTGTCCACATCTCTGATATGATGGTCATCCATGCCCTGTTCCAAAGCTCCCATTTTGACGCAGGCAGAGAGGATGTTGGGAAAGGTTGTGGAGCTCTGCTTTTCATCTACTGATTGTAGTTGCTTGAACCTTTCTAACACCTCTTCAATAAATCCATTCTGGAACATATCCTACGATGAATGTATTCCATGTCCATGAGTTCATGAGTTCCTTGTCTATTGTTCCTTGTCCAATTTGCTTGAACCTTCCTAATGCCTCGAGTTCCTTGTCTATTGTTTCAGCATAATGCATGTAGATCTACCTGGCATAGGGAATGAATAAATTTTACCTTGCGCCTAGTGATTTTTAATGTTTGTTTTTTTTTCCTAAATCTCTCCAACAAATCCATTCTGTGCATATCCTGCAATCAACGCGTTCCATAAGACCATATTTCTTTTGAGGCATTTTTTCAAGCAGTTCACACGCATTGTCAATAGTTCAATAGTCTTGTCTAGGTGTTGGCTTTCTATTTTTGAAGCCATTTTGTCACCAGTTCGCGTGTCTTGTCTATGCTTTCATAGTGCATGAATATCATGCAATCATTGCATTCTATGAGACCATATTTCTTTTGAGCCATTCTGTCAAACAGTTCATGTGTTTTGTCCATACTTCTGGACTATCAAATAGCCCATGCACTTTGTCTATGTCTCTGATTTTGTTAAACAGTCCACGTGTCTTGTCTATACTTTTAGACTGGCGTTTCATTCAAAAGTTTTAAAAAAAAAAATTCTTCATTCAAATTTCTTCCCACCAAATGCATTTCCTGGAAAGTTTTGAAAAAATTTAAATCATTATCCTCATGCGCCGCTCTGTTTCTTTCATCTGCCAAATGCATTTGTTTGAAATTTTGTCTTTTCACAGCCACGCCTACCACTTGCATTTGATCTTGAAATCTTCTTTGAAGCGTGTTTGCTCACATTTACCTTGAAAAGATATCCAAAGACATTATTGCACAGCTTTATAAATCAGTTTCATTTATTATTATTTGAGTGTCCATTGGCAGGAGTGTCTTGGTCAAAGCACCCGGTTGGTTTGGTCAGGAATAGATTATAATGTTTCCCTATATCAAGACTTATGTAGAAATTGGGATCTGGTTCAACGCAATCATGTGAAGGGACTTTAAAGTTTTTTGTTTTATCTAAAATACGCATAAACTTTAATGTGATGGATGTGATTGAATGCAGATTTGAATAAATCAATGTGATGCAATAAATGTTCTATAATTTGAATTTACATGCTGGTTGCCACCCTCTACATCATGGTATACATTATTTTAAGTTAGTCGTTAGTCTATGAATGATTTACTAACTTAAAGAAAGTTAAATGGATGAGGCTTTAAATCAATTGATTTTTTTTATGAAGGTGGGGGGGTAAGTTGAAAACGTATTGATATTTATTGACCTAAGGAATTTAGGTGCTTTATCAATGAAATTTTGTTTTATTCCTTTCTTTTATCAAAGATATTTCTTGATATAACTCCTTTTTGTGGTATTAATAGGTACAAACGAACAACAAAGGTGAAAAGGTGCAAAGCGAAAGAGAAGGCTATCAAACGAAAATAAAAGGAGGGGAAATTTTATTTTTTATTTTTTATTTTTTTGAAAACACAATGTGTTTTTTAACACTTTAAGTGTTTGATCAACACTACTTCATGAAGTTGTTTATCTTTTTGTTTTAGAACACTAATTTTCATTTGGGTCTAAAACAAACAAATTTGATTTTCATTGCAAAGGGCTTAAAATGAATCTTAGGACAAAATCACTAGATTTTGTTTGAGGTTAACAATTGAACAATCAAAACTCACACTTCATTTTGGTGCTTAAAATGAATTCACAAATTTCTTTGAAAGCTATAAAATGAACAAGTGTTTGAATTGTGTGATTTTGTCTTTTGAGTGCGTATCCTCTCCCCTTGCGGTTCGTGCGATCTAGGGTGCAAGAGAAACACTCAAAATACATTTTATTGCTTTGAAACACTTCAATTTGGGCTTAAAAACTGAACATCTTGTGCGAGTGTGAGTAGGGGCATTTTTGCGTACATTCTCTTTCTTTGTGCCATCAAAGATCGATCGAGTTACGGATTGTGTCTTTGCTCGCTTTTGTTTATCTTAGAGGGCCTGCCTTGGGGAAAAAGTACTCACCCAAGGGACGACTCAACCGGTAACACTCTAAAGCCAAGAGTATTTCCAGCGGGATATAAATGAGGGTTTTGGTTAAACGCCATAATCACGTGATTGGCTCCGACGGATGGATCCGAGGGGACTCTTGCCATATGGGTCAATCTCCACGAATGGAAAGTCCTTACTAGAACCATGTGCTAGAATTTGCCAAAATCCTTAATCTATTTGTTGGTGCAAGAACGGTCATTCAAGCCACCCCACACTCTTCGGTCTTCTAGTAGAGATGGAAAGCATGCCATGGGAGTTTCATGGGTGTTGATGCTTGGCATCTGATTGACGTTAATGAGCCATGGAGGGGAGCCGATTAGGGTGAAGCATCTAACCATCCGCTAGAATAAGTGTAGCTGGACTTTTCCAAGTGGGAATCCAACAAATATTGTCTTACACATCCATAGGGCTTGTAATTATTCTTAGTTTGAAAACACAGTGTTGTTGTATTCGAAAATATTTTGCAAACAAACATTCAACATGATTCTCAAAATTTCAAACCCTCTTGAAGACAAATATCATTGACTCAATCCATATGTTACTGCTTTCCCTACGGATTCATGTCTGTAGAGGTTCCTAAGCATTGGATTATACCTCAATGTCTTCTTGAGTAAACAATAGGAAAACCATTGCCTTAAGTTCATTGAATTTCCACATAAAATATCTTGTGGAGTTTAAATAAATTAAGACATTGGACATCTTAGTTTGAAACTTTAATCAAAGAGAGTTTTTTTGGTAAAATAAAGCCATTAAACAAAGATAAGCAAAATGAACTTTCATGTGTGTTGAAGACTCCAAATCCCAAAGCAAAAATCATTGAAAAATCTGAAAATAAAAGTTCAAATGAAATCAATCCTTGGTTACAAAGGTCTTTAGGAAGCATACGCATGCTCTTCAATACCTAGGTCTAGGAAAACAAAGTGGTCTTTTTAGGTTCATCTAGGGATCAAAACAAATCAAAACCTCTTTCATCCATCTTTCAAAACATCCAAACTTCATCTCACAAATCATCTTTTGAAAAAACCTTGAAATCATCGTTGAAGTGCTAGGCTTTATGACAAAATCAAGCAAACACCAAAATCATTGAGACCAAGTCCTTGAAAACATTTATCAAAACACCTTTGGCTAGGAATGTGTAAATGCATCCTTTTGCATATCCTTAGTCAAAGTCATCCAAATCATCTTGTCTACCTTAGTGTATGTAGATGAATCCTTCTCCATATACTTAGTGAAACAATCATTTTGTTTGGGTAGGTGTGGGTAGATGCATCCTTCTCCTCACACATATCCAAATCATCATCCCTTGAACACAACTATCCTTTAGATCATTATCAAACATCTTAGGGTCTTTTTGTTCAAAATCAAAACCAAAATCCAAATCAAGATCAAGGACAAAATCTCAAAAATCCAAAAATCAAACCAAACAAAAATCCAAAGCCTAGTATTTCATTCAAGATTTATCAAAAGCCAAAAACATCCATAACATCCATCCTTGAACATCAACATCATATCATCATCACTTTTGATCCTAAAAAAGCATCCTAAAACTTTCACTTTGGGACATAAAATAGAGATTAATCCAAAGAATCAAGAGATTTCATCTCCCACATTCTCGATCCTTGTTTTATGGTCCAAACTAGATCTCAATACAAGAAGAGTATGGAAGCCAACAAAGAAACACTCGCTTCAAGCAATCTTAAACAAACCAACACAGAAATGAATCCAGAAGAATCAATCAATCCATTGACCCTCTCATCATCGCAAAATCCACAAGGAGAAAACCAAGGAGAGGACCCTACTTTTGGAATGTCTCGTGAGGAAATGATAGAAATGCTCCAAAATCTGGATAATCATCGAATGATCAATGTCATGATGAGACTCAACCCTTCGTTGTACATGCTTGAACTAGCAAAACAAGGTGCCAAGTTGCCTTCAGATTTTGATGTGAGTAGCATAGTGGAGACATCATTTCCACCAATCTCATCCACCCCCATCACACCCATCATCGTATCCAACACGATTCCAAATCCGCCACCACTACCACCAAAACCAAATGCGGCAAGACAATATGACATTGCGCTAAAGGCTCACCAGGCCTACCAAAAGGCTATCTGACAATATCTAGCCACACAACAAGCAAGAAAAACTCAACAAGCCTCTCGAGCTACCCAACAAACAACAACTGTTGAGAACAAAGATCAAGATCACTCCATCATTGAACACCTTGAAGTTGTGTCTACTCCATCCAATGATCAAATGAATATATGTCAAGAGTCACTTCTCAATCATGATCAAAATACACCAACAATACCCAACAATGATCCAATTCAACAAATGTCAACATCATTTGACCCTATGGTTGAAGACCTTAGAAAACTCTCTACTGCAATTGTTGAAAACAATGTTCAAGATCTATCCATCAATAAAGATATTTTTGCTTCATCCAACAAGGCATCGACCAGTGATCATGTTGAAAATGTATCTACATCACCTAATGAGGTAGAGGACATATCTCAAGAAATTATTCTAAAGTATGATCAATGTCTTTCACCAAAGTATAGCTATGGTCCTTTCCAAGACATATTGACATCCTTCGACCTCATGATTGCTGATATTGAAGGGATCTTCAACTCGACACCTGATCCAAGTCCACTCAAAGATCATGAAGATATTAAGCCACTTCCCATGCATAATGAAGATATCCAAAAGTCCTTTGTAAGAAATCCATCCTTTGAAACTAGCCCATTTCAAGAGTTTGATCCAAAGCATGTTGAAAGCAACTCTGAAATTGTTCAAGATCAAGAATTTGTATCTTCAAGATACTACAATAATCTAATGGATACTCTCCTATCTATGCAAGATGATCATATCCATCTAGCACATACTCCTCCATCTACCCATGAGATGCTTTCTATGGATGGACACGTAGATGATCTTCATTTAGAATAAGATTCTTTTACTCCTGACATTACAACACAAAAAGAGCAGGTTATTGATTCCTACAATCAAACAAAGTTGTCAACATCAGGATCAAATATGTCCCAAACTCAGATTAAGGACATCATGAATAAAGATATCCATCATTATCCGCTCAACAAAGCAAGTCAAATAGAACATCCAGAGTTAGTGGAGCAGCAAATTGAAAGAACGTCAACTACGGTGGTCATTTGTCAGAGCATGTTTACTGAACAAGACATCTCAGAACAGGAAGAGTCAAAGAATGAAGGTACTACCACAATACTGGGGGCAACTTCGTCTCAAGCAAACATCAACATAGGGAGCATGAAGAGTCCTTATGATGAAGCTAGTGTCAATACTACAACCAACCACGTCACGAATCTTCATCCACCCATCACCCCATCCATGAATTGGGACCCATGTCAAAGGAAATATCTGAATCAAACTACGAAGAACATTATCAAATCAAAAGAAGCTGAGAAGCATAATGAACAAATCAAATATGCATGGATACCAAAAAATACAAAGAAAGATCATCCCTATCAAACTCCATCAGTCAAAGAAACTATGGGGAAAAATAAAAGAGGGAAAAGTATCCACCAAGAATGTCCACAAAAGAAACAGCAGGCTTTTCAAGCAACGTACAAAGTGTATCAAGCAGTTGGTCCTAATTCCATGCATACTTCCGTATCCACCCATCATTGCTCACCTTCCCAAGTTTGGAGAGTCAAAGGTTCCAAACTGTCAACCAATCCATATTTTATCCCTAAACACACTCCATCCACGCCTCCATGCATGATATCCAATTCTCACATCGACCGTTTATTGGCAACGACCCTTCATCATAAGGATTCAAAAGGCACTTTATTGCGATGTACGCACAAAGACAGAGTTAACTCTGGTATCGACGAAGTAGATCAAGAATCCCAAAAGCTGCATTCAAGTGCACGTATCTTAGCAATGTAGCTCCTTCAGGCAGGATACCAATGGCACATTATGAAAGGGGCATCTACATCAGCGACACCCTGTGGTTCAACATAAATCTTTCAGAAAAATCAAAAAAATAAAAAAAAAGCAAAAAATCCAAAAAAATCAGAAAAAAGATTAAAAATAGTAAAGAAAAAAATCGTCCTCTAGTGAAAACCGCATGTATGAAACTTTGGGAAAGACCATGAAAAAAACCTGGCAAACAGGGGTCATGTGTAGAATCGAGCATCTACGTGCGCCACTTCAGATGAAAGCATCTCATCCCATCCGTAATAAATTGAGCATTCCATCCATCTTATCCATAATAAATCCATGCATCCATGAACCATTTATCTAATCCATTTTCATCCATATTCATCCATAGTCTTAGTTATCTTGATCTTGATGAGATTTTGGGGCACACTCTACACTTGCTTATGGTAAACATCTTGACATGGGTCACTTTCATTAATCCTATCCTATACAGCATTATCTGAGCCATGAAGCATTATCCAAATGAGTATTCTTTATCCAAGCACCTTATCCTATCGCAAGATAATCCTTGGCATCCTTTGCATGCTTATCCATATCCATCCATCCATACACTTATCTAAGCATTCATCCATCACATTCCATACATTGCTAGACATTGGGGGCAGATATTTACATCTTGCTTCAGAAGTAAATCTTGGTCTATGATGAGCCTAAAATATGCTCATAATTTGATGATATGATAAACTTTTAAATGATTTCATTTTTGTTATTTCATGGCTGTTTAAACTTTGATGAAACCTTTTATGGGGATATCCTGTAGCAAGACACTTTTATATTCCTGCAGCCTATTGTGTTGACTTGATTGCATTTATTGCCCTGTTGACTCCCAAAAATGGCTGGTATATCGTATACAGTTTTTAAATGGTGAAGTAGATTTGAAATGTGTGATTAATGAATAGATATCGTGTATGTACCATATGCCTCTTCTTTGCGCGTTGTACCTTTTGTTTCGCAGGTTGTTGAAGAATGATCGAGTCAAGCGCAGCCGATCTCGGCCTTGCAGTAAAGCCCATTTCCTGCACGACTTTGAGGAAACTCCGCCAAAGACTCTTTGACCGAAACCGATTTGGAAAGATTTTTAATGAAAAGTCAATCTAGAGAGAGTGGAGCGCTAGATTCTCTCTGAATCGGGTTGAACACATAAATTCATTTATGAAGTTTGTTCCTTGATTCAGGGATATACTTTACTTCCACGTCTTTCTTTGATGAAGTTAGTTAGTTAGTTGTTCTTCTAATTTAAAAATAAGATACTCCTCCTATGCGAGGTGGTGATAGAAGAGAAATAGAATGAGTAATAGATGATTTTTAGGTAAGATAGAAGCAGAGTAGCAGAGATCATGTAAGAATCGATTATGATAATAAAGACCGAATCTGTTTGACCGTAAGCAGTTTGTTGTTAGTTTTCACACCAACAAGACAATGTATTTCATTCGTTTTCATGAATAAAGATCGATGAAGTTCGAGTTCGCACTGTGTAATCATAGATGCTTGCTAAGGAGGGCCCACTGTAAGTATCTGTAGTTAATTAGTTAGATGTTCTTTTCACTGATATCCAATTAGCTTTCATCTTTTGAAGTTTTTATGCAAACTCAGTCTTACACTGCTCCTGCAGCATAGAGAGTCCATCCCTGTGACTGTTCCTGCAGCATAAGGCCAGTTCATGGTTTGTGCTTCAGTCGTAGCTGTTACTGTTTTTGTTTTAATCAAGCATAGTTGAGTTAAAGAATTATGCATTACCATTCTGTAGCTTAGATAGAATTTCTTTCCAGTATGTATTTTTGCTAAGATTTGACTAAAATAAATTCCTAGTGCATATATTTTGCTATGCCATTTAAAGTCTACGTCCCCTGGTTTGACAAGTAAATGAACGTCCATAGAAAGATATTAGTCATCTGTCGGAATGTCCAATTCCCAGGAAAGTTTCATTGTGATATTCATATCCTTTTGTGAGTGCGAGCCATTTTTGGCGCCGTTGCCGGGGATGGTGTCTAACTAGGAGTCTGACAAAGTCATTTTCAGCATTAGTTTAGTCTGTTAGTCAAAAATTTTCAAAATCTTTCAAGCCGTTATTCACCATATTGCATGCATAAAAGAAGGAGAGACACACTGGGAAGGTTCCTCCCTGAAAATTTATTTATTGAACTACCATTTGACCCAGCTGATAACGAACCTGAGGAAAACCCATTTGCTCTGCTATTCCAGCACATAAACATGGCAAATAATCCACCTAATAATCCACCTCCTACATTTGAGTTTCCCATTGTTCCCCAACAAGATACAGATAATCTTAAAAACATCCCCTCTTCCTTGCTCCCAAAGTTTTATGGCCTGGTCACAGAAGACCTAGAAACCTTTCTGTTTGAATTTGATGTCCTCTGTCACAGTTATGACTACAACACCGAAACTACTCCAAATTCATATTCCGAATATTGTAAGAGTGCCAACAAAGGTGATGACATATTCCGAATTCAGCAGAAGGAGGATGAAAGTCTGGAAGACTATATTTCAAGGTTTTTGTTTTCATTAAAAAGAAACTCAAACCATACTCTTAAAGAGGACTCTCAGAAACTACTCTTTCTAAGGGGAATCAGTGATGCCTGTATTGACGCCCTAGACCTAATGGGAGGAGGTGATATAACTCAAATGCCTTGGGATAATATACAGAAGATATGCCTTAACTACTCTCGAGCAATAGTTAAGAAAGGTCGAGGTCATTATGCTTCAGTGGGGAAGTCTTCTTCTGGTGGAGTTTCCCGAATGGAGATCACAAATCTGCTATTTGATTTCAAGCAGGACATCATTAATAATATGGCTACACAATTGGATACTATGCAAGCTCGAAAAAAATATGTAGAAGCTGAGGTAGCTTTGCCTGAGTTCTGTCCCTACTGTAGACAAAAGAAGCATGATTGCAGATGCAAGATGGTGGCTAATCTGGAAGCCAGACAACTGCCTACTGACTTCAAACCAGTGGAAGGTGATGATGATCAAGTGTTCTTTGTTGCACAAAGGAGACCATGGGCCCAAAGGCAAGGTATGCCTCAAGACCCTTTAACTTTTGGTAATCCCTATTCTAGCTATAATAACCAATGACAACAAGCATATGGACCACCACCACCATGGAATCCGCCTCAACCAAGCTGGCCTAATTATCAAACCCCACAGTGGAAATCTCCTCAAGGAGGTTGGCAGCAGCCACAAGGTCAATGGACCCCACCTTTAGGAAATTGGCAACAAAATCCTCAATGGAGAGGTCCTCAACAATGGCAAAACCAGTCTCCTGGGTTCCTGCAGCCTCCACAGCCACAACAATAGGCCCTTATGCCGCCTCCTGCAGCAACTACCACAAATCCTAGACCTCCTAAGCAAACGCCTATGCCTACCCAGCCGTTGCCTAATCCCAATAATAAGCAACTGCAGCAGCCTCAACAACCTGTGCATATTTCTGAAGCCAACCAGTATCAAGCTTATGCCTTAAATGTTAATGACATCCATCTGAGGTCTGGAACTACTTTACCTGCTCCCAAACCACCTCTGATTATAGAAATATCTGATTCACCCTTTGAAGAATCTAATGCACATGCTGTTTCCACTAAACACATGCCTATACCCGATACAGTTTCTATGGAACATGTTCTGCAGAGACAAGATAAACCACCTTTTCCTCAGAGGTTACAAAGCACTGAATCTAAACTCATAGAAGAACCCACTTTTGATATGCTAGATCAGCTCAAGAATGTGCAAATTCAAATCCCTTTGTTTTAGGCTATTAAAGATGTTCCTATTTTTGGAAAAGCTATTAAAGAAGTCTGTTTGAAGAAGCCTAGACGAAAGAAAAAGGATCCCCAAACAATTCATGTCTTAGGGAAATTGGCTGATATAATGTTGGGAAATGTAGTCATTCCAAAGTATATTGACCCTGGAAGCCATGTAGTACAGATACATATAAATGGCCAAGTTGTAAAAAATATTTTGATTGATTTAGGAGCTGCCATTAATGTAATGACAAAGCATACGATGGACTCCTTGAATATTTCAAACATTAGGTCTACACCCACAGTTCTGCAGCTTGCAGACAGCTCCACAGTTAAACCTGATGGGATGATAGAAGATGTAATTGTCACTCTTGAATCTTGGGAGTATCCTGTTGATTTTACAATATTATCAATTAAGGCAACTTTAGGAGGGTATCCAGTTATCCTTGGTAGGCCATGGTTAGCAACTGATGATGCTTTTATAGGATGTCGTTCTGGAGATATGACCATTTCTGATGGGCAGTCCACAAAGAAATTGGCTTTGTATCCGCCTGCTAAACCTCAACCAAATTTGTCCCAACCTGTTTGCCCAGATGTGGGAGAAGAAACTGAAGAAGCCAATTCTTTGGCTCAATTGATGATGCTTCAAAATGATCCATTCTCTCAACTTCAAAGTGAAGATGCTTTGCTTTTTCAAATTCTGCAATTCAATCTTGATGTAGATAATTTATCTGATCCAAGTGACAGTCAGCATCAATGTTTCCTTCAGCAGCTAGATTCTGAGAGTTCATTGCCTAAACTTCCGACAATTTTTCATAACTTGCTTCCACAAGAGGTACAAAAATTACCTGTTGATTCTATGAGTAATCTTATTAAGCAGATAGAATTGTCTCCAGATCATTGTTTGAATGTTAATATCAAGTTGTCTCAGTCTCAAGAGGATGACTTATTAAAAATGCTACAAGAACAGCATAAAACTTTTGCATGGGAATATAGGGACATGCAAGGAATCGATCCTCGAGTCTGTACTCATAGGATATATATCAAAGAAGATTGTTCACTAGTTAGACAACCTCAGAGAAGAGTAAATCCAACACTTAGAGAAATAGTGAAAAATGAACTTCAAAAGTTGCTTGATGCTGGTTTTATTTATCCAATTTCTGACAGCCAATGGGTTTCTCCATTAGTCATTGTCCCCAAGAAAGGAAGAAAATGGAGAGTATGTATACATTACAGAGAGTTGAACAATGCCACTAAGAAAGATTATTTTCCATTACCTTTTGTAGACCAAGTACTAGATTCACTGTCTGGTAAAAGATATTTTTCCTTCTTAGATGGTTACAGTGGGTATAATCAGATAAAAATTACCCCTGAAGATCAAAACAAGACCACTTTTACCTATCCATGGGGAACATTTGCTTATTCGGTCTTGCCTTTTGGCTTATGCAATGCACCAGCAACATTTCAGAGAGCAGTAATTAGTATATTTGCTGATATATCTCATGAATGTATGGAGATTTATATGGATGATTTCACTACATATGGAGTCACATTTGAAGAAGCACTGGTGAATTTAGAAAAAGTATTAAAAAGGTGTAGAGAGCAAAATTTGTCTCTAAATAGTGAAAAGTGCTTTATGATGGAAGAAGGTATTGTTCTAGGTCATCATATTTCAAAGAATGGAATTCAGGTTGACCCTACTAAAATTGAAGTTATTCAGAATTTACAAACTCCTGCAAAACAAAAAGATGTTAGAAGTTTTCTTGGTCATGCAGGGTATTATAGAAGGTTTATAAAAGACTTTAGTAAAATTGTCAGTCCACTTTATGCTTTGTTAACAAAGGATTTACCAATTTGAGTGGACCGAGGCCTGCGAAAAATCCTTCCTGCAGCTAAAGGACTTGCTTACCAAAGCGTCTGTTCTTCAAGGTCCAAAATGGAACCCGCCTTTTTACATACATGATGATGCCCGATTTTGGTATAAGAGCAGTTTTAAGTCAAAAAGAAAATTCAATTGAGCATGCTATCTACTTTATCAGCAAAAACCTTCAAGGTCCTGAGCTCAACTATATTGTTACAGAAAAGGAATTGCTTGCAGTAGTATATGCTTTGAATAAATTCAGGCATTATAATACAGGATATCAAATATTTGTCCACACTAACCATGCAGCAATCAAGTACCTGATGAACAAACCTGCCATTTCTGGTAGATTGGCACGATGGCTCCTGTTGTTACAAGAATTTGATATCACAATCATTGACAAACCAGGAAGAGCTAATGTCGTAGCTGACTTTTTATCAAGACTTCAATCAGCTGCATCTAAGGAACAAGAGGTCATTGATGATAGATTTCTAGATGAACACTTATTTTCCATTGCTGCACATACACCCTGGTATGCAGATATTGCTAATTATCTGGCAGCAAACAAAATACCAGCTCATTTTTCCCCAAAAGAAAAGAAGTTGTTGACAGAGAAAAGTTTCAACTTTACCTGGATTGCCAATTGTCTGTTTTATACTGGCCCTGATCAAGTAATGCGAAGATGTGTAAGAGAAGATGAGACTTATGATATCTTGCATGCCTGCCATGATGAACCATGTGGAGGGCATTTTGCAGCAAAAAGAACAGCAATGAAAATTCTTACAACAGGGTATTACTGGCCAACATTACATAAGGATGTTGTGGCCTATACAAGGAAGTGTGATAGATGTCAGCGTATGGGAAGACCAACTAAGTCAGATGAAATGCCACTATATCCGCAGGTAATAGTCACCCCTTTTGATAAATGGGGGATGGATTTTGTGGGACCAATTGATCCACCATCAAATGAGAAGTCATATATTCTAGTTTGCATAGATTATGTCACAAAATGGGTCGAGGTAAAAGCTATGACTAATGCCCGAGATAACAAAGTTGCTGAATTTTTGTATGAATAAATTTTCACCAGATTTGGAGTTCCCAGAGAGCTTGTAACTGATCAAGGAGCTCAGTTTACGTCAAATCTGATCACTGCACTTATGAATGACTATAAGATCAAACACAGGAAGTCCAGCCCATATCATCCTCAAGCCAATGGTCAGGCGGAGGTAACAAACAGAGAAATTGAAGCAATCCTCACAAAGACAAAGGCGCATTCATAAGAAAGACTGGAGTAATAGACTTCCTGAAGCAGTTTGGGCTTACATAACTACATGGAAAACAACAACTGGGTTTTACACCTTTGAGTTGCTCTATGGGAAAACAGCTATGTTACCCATTGAATTTGAACATAAAACTTTGAGGATAGCTCTTGAACTCAATATGGACTTATCCGAAGCACGAAGGACCGTCTCCTGAGCTAAATGCTTTGGATCAAATGAGAAAAGCTGCCCTGCAACATACGTATAATCCAACAAATGCAGAAAGAGATGGCATGATCAGCACATCAAAACCAGAAAATTTTCTGCTGGAGATTGGGCTTTGTTATATGATTCCAGGTACCAAGAAAACCAGGGTAAACTCACAACATGCTGGCTTGGCCCCTATGAGGTTGAAAATGTGTTTGACAACGGAGCTGTGCAACTGGTCACAATTGATCCAATCCGTTTCAAATTGCTCGTCAATGGCCACCGACTCCGACTGTACCATAAGCTAGTTTCCAAGGAAGACTTCATGAAGCAGTTCATTCAGGTTCCTCCCGCTACTCTTCCTGCAGCCGAAGGCTCTGGCCTTTCTCCTGCAGCGTTCCTCTAATTTTCAAAAAATATGCCCATAATAAAGGTTTTCTTTTTGAGAAAACCCCTTTTCTCCATTTAAATTTATCGCCCCCACCTCATTTCTTTATCTTCCATCCATCCATCCCATCCATCCATTTCATTCGTACATTTCATCCGCCCAGGTCACCCGTCCACTTCATCCGTCTGCATCAACCTTAATTCGGATATCTTTCCAACTTGTCAACTCATGCAGCGCCGTCATCTTTCTTCACACGTACTTGCAATTACTAAAAGTATGCCATATCTTTTCATATCGCATATTTGATTTATTTCATTCCATTCAATTAATGCTATGCATGTACCGGTCATTATCACCCGAATCTCTACCTATTTTTAAGTACATGTGAGGACACATGTCATCTTTTAAGTAGGGGGCGGGGTAATTCATCATTTGAAGCCTGTCTTTTCGCCGCTGCCATAACTGCAAAATAATCTTTCTTTAATATATTTCTGGTACTTTCCAAATGTGATTGCATGACCTTCTTTAATGCATCTTTTTCTTGCAAACTACGATTAAGACTGTTTGTTTAAGAAAGTTCATTTTTGGAAAAAAGAAAGAAATGTGGCGGCCTGACGGAGAAAAACCAGAGCAAAAAAGGAAATAAAGAATTTGAATCTTCAACAAGAAATTGAGTTCAGCTAGAAAAGCTGAAGACATGGGTGGTCAGTTGGTATGACATGAGCTTGTAGCTCATGAATTGTTGTTGCAAAACCCGCAGACAGCCCAAGCATTTAGCCTCTGTGGATGGTTAAATTATTTTCTGAGTTTAAATGATTTTGATGAGGAGGCTGCGACAGAATTTTTGAGAACACTTTCTGAAGGGGAAGCCATCGTATGGGGACTAACAGTTGTTGCAACCGAAGACAGAATTGCTGAGGTAACCGGGATCCCAACAGTTGGAGAAAACTTTTCTTCAGATGTTGCAACTGCAAGGGCTGAATTTTTTATGCCTGCTGATGGACCGCTGGACATCTCCAAGCAAGGATGCAAGCGAGTTTCACTACCTCTTCCATATTTAGAGTATGCCACTTATATAATGAGTTTTTAGAGCAAAGTGCCCATGGAACTCAACAGAGGAAAGATAACTCTGTCACTCATCATGGCCTTATTAAATTGCTTATTGAGCGCTCTTTGAGAGACGTTTCACCTCTCTCCTGGAAACAATTTGTTGCCCAAAAGAGTTTACAACCTCCACAACCCCCTAGGGTAATTACCCCACGGCCTCAAAGAAAGAAGAAAGAAATTGCATCTACTAGTGGAACAAGGCAAGGGTCATCTACTCCTGTAGCACCCGATCCTGTAGCTGTCATAGCTGAATCCTCTGCTAGGGTACAAACTAGGTCTGCCGCTAGGAGGGAGAAAGGAAAATCAAAGGCAGAAGGGTCCCCAGAATCTGACCCTCGTTCTTAGAAAAGACAATGCTCCTCTTCTGTAGCACCTTCCCCTGTAGCAGATTCTCCTACAGCAACAGCTGTTGATATTACCAGTTCACCATCATCCTCTGGTAGGGCAGAGCCCCCTGAACAAACAAGAAAAAGAAAAGCTACCGAAACACCCCCTACAGCCACATCAATACCAAGAAGGGTTTCCACAATGAAACAATTTAGGGCCTCCCCTGTTTCACCGCAACCTGAGGTGATTGTAATTTCAGAAGGATCTGTTGAATCTGAGAATGCTGCTTAGAGTTCGGTCGTTCCTGAAGAGGAACAAGTAGAGACAAAAGAAGCAGGGCATAATGGGCATGAGTTGCCAAGTCTTGATGATCTAGTTAATGCTGCTATGCAATTCTCGAAGGAAGCTCAGACTTCTTCACCGCAGCAACAAGAAGAATTTATCCTGCAGCAAGAACAAGAACAGGTTGAACAACTAAATGTGCCTAATGAAGTTATATTTCATCATGCAATGTGTAAAGCCATTGTTGTGTATAGGAGGACCTTTTTAATTAAATTTCTGGAATTTGTTAAAAATAATTGGGAAACAGTTACACTGCAAACTGTGATTTTTCGACACATTGCCCAGACTGATATGCAACAAAGTCTGTGGCAAATAGAAAAGAAGAAATTGAAAAAGAAAATTGAAAATCAGAAACAGGAAATTGCTGAATTGAAAGCAAAAATGGATGAAATGCTAAAGGTAACCGGTCAAATTATGGAATGCAGACCGCCACCCAAAGTTTATGCTTTGTGCCTCAAAGAACAGTTTTTATGGTTTCAATTGATGAGAATTTCCAGAAACCAAGACCCCATAATTCATTCTGCCAAAGAATTTTATGAAGCATATCAAGCAGCCCCTAACTGGTTAAGGAATTCTCTATGTGAATTCTATTTGCATGGCTTTTTAATACCACTTGAAACAAAATAGAATCCTCTTCCATACATTGGTGATATTCATTTGAGAGCATTCATGTCATGGGAAGAAAATGAGGTGAATTATGGCAGACAGTGGGAAACATATGAGGAAATTGAGAAAATAGAGTCTGTCCCATTACGCTCTCAAAGTTCAAACCCACATGCAATGCTGAAAGATTGGTTTGCATTGACATATGGTATTAATAATGTTTCAGCCAGAGCAAAAATATTTGACATCAGAAAGCAAGTATATGATGAATTCCAGGCACAACAATATTCATTTTGGAGATTAGCATATACCAAAACTGAGAAAAGATGGGAAAAATTGACTGTTGGGTTAAGAAAGTCAGAACCACATGGTCCCCTCAACTTTACAGCTGCACTCAAACGAACTAGCAGATATATTCAATTGGGACTTCAAACAAGATTTGAATTGTGGCTGCCACTGACATCCAGACCCCCTATGCTAATGTGGCCCCTGTATCCTCATCAGGCTACAAATCTTAACAGTGAATTAGAAGACCGCAGATATGAAAGGTGCCAAGATTTTAGAGGATTCTATTACAGGTTTGAACATCCATTCCAGAGTCATGCAACCACTACTGACTTCAGAGAAATCACCAGGAAAGTTAATGCTGGAGGACCAGCATTGGGCTAAGTAGGGGGTAGTGATGAGCCTAAAATATGCTCATAATTTGATGATATGATAAATTTTTAAATGATTTCATTTTTGTTATTTCATGGCTGTTTAAACTTTGATGAAACCTTTTATGGGGATATCCTGTAGCAAGACACTTTTATATTCCTGCAGCCTATTGTGTTGACTTGATTGCATTTATTGCCCTGTTGACTCCCGAAAATGGCTGGTATATCGTATACAGTTTTTGAATGGTGAAGTAGATTTGAAATGTGTGATTAATGAATAGATATCGTGTATGTACCATATGCCTCTTCTTGAGCGTCTGTTACCTTTTGTTTCGCAGGTTGTTGAAGAAGGATCGAGTCAAGCGCAGCCGATCTCGGCCTTGCAGTAAAGCCCATTTCTTGCACGACTTTGAGGAAGCTCCGCCAAAGACTCTTTGACCGAAACCGATTTGGAAAGATTTTTAATGAAAAGTCAATCTGGAGAGAGTGGAGTCTCTCTGAATCGGGTTGAACACATAAATTCATTTATGAAGTTTGTTCCTTGATTCAGGGATATACTTTACTTCCACGTCTTTCTTTGATGAAGTTAGTTAGTTAGTTGTTCTTCTAATTTAAAAATAAGATACTCCTCCTGTGCGAGGTGATGATAGAAGAGAAATAGAATGAGTAATCGATGATTTTTAGGTAAGATAGAAACAGAGTAGCAGAGATCATGTAAGAATCAGTATGATAATGAAAGATAGAATCTGTTTGACCAGAAGCAGAGTTTGTTGTTAGTTTTCACACCAACAAGATAATGTATTTCATTATGTTTTCATGTATAAAGATCGATGAAGTTCTGAGTTCAGCATCTATGTAATCAGTAGATGCTTGCTAAGGGGGCCCACTTAGTAAGTATCTGTAGTTAATTAGTTAGATGTTCTTTTCTGTTGATATCCAGTTAGCTTTCATCTTTTGAAGTTTTTATGCAAACTCAGTCTTACACTGCTCCTGCAGCATAGAGAGTCCATCCCTGTGACTGTTCCTGCAGAATAAGGCTAGTTCATGGTTTGTGCTTCAGTCATAGCTGTTACTGTTTCTGTTTTAATCAAGCATAGTTGAGTTAAAGAATTCTGCATTACCATTCTGTAGCTTAGATAGAATTTCTTTCCAGTATGTATTTTTGCTAAGATTTGACTAAAAAAAATTCCTAGTGCATATATTTTGCTGCGCCATTTAAAGTCTACGTCCCCTGGTTTGACAAGTAAATGAACGTCCACAGAAAGATATTAGTCACCTGTCGGAATGTCCAATTCCCAGGAAAGTTTCACTGTGATATTCATATCCTTTTGTGAGTGCGAGCCAGTCTATATCCTCCAGCTTATGTGGCGATCTGAACATTGGAAAATATGAAATCAAATTGGTGAAGCATCTATGATCCAAAATCCAAATCACTAGCCCATGGAATATTTTGATGAACAAACATTCCTTATCAAAGCTTTATCTTTCATCGAACATCGATCCAAACAATCGATATCAGTCGCATCTAAGCTGCACGTCAAACGTCACATCAAATTTTTCAAACATCTTTTGTTCCAAACCAAGCTTCATCAATCATGATCAATCAAAATCCAATCAAGAAATCATCAGGATATCCTTGTGTTGCTTAACACTATCCTTTCATCTTTGTGCATCCTCAGCAATGATTATCATCATCAGTCTTGATCAAATCATCATCAATCCATCATCATCTTGGGGATATCATTCCCAATCATTGTGTTGTTTAACACTATCCTTGCATTCTTGTGCATCCTCAACAATGTTATCATTATCAATCCCGGTCAATCAAATCCTTGCATTATTGTGCATCCTCAACAATGTTATCATCATCATCAATCCATCGATTTGATCAATCCACCTTAGCTTGGTTTTCATAAAAATCCTAAACAGTGCACTGATATCATCACACATATCCATATCCTAATCGTTAAAATCATGCGAAAATCCAAAAACATCAGAAAAGAAGAAAAATCCAAAAACATCAAAACATCAAAATCCAAAAACATTAAAAAAAAAACATCAAAATCAAAACATTTGAAAAACCAAAATCCAAAAACATTTGAAAAACATCAAAATCAAAACATTGAAAAACATCAAAAATCAAAACATTTGAAAAATAAAAAATCAAAACAGCCTCAAAACACTCCAAAAGCGTCAAAAACATCAAATATTTGAAAAATCCACAGATCGGTTTAAACTCACTCGAAATAATCAATCATCCATAATAAGCTGATCATCACCTTCATCCTTTAGCCTAAAAAGCGAAACAATCATAGCGAGGAGTAGCTCAAAGATAACTGTCATTAAAATCAAAATGAAACAACGAAGACCATTGAACACAAAATCAAACTTTTGATCGATCCACAAACATGTCAGTCAACCTTATATCAACGACCTATCAATCAACTTATCAAACCATCATCATCCTATACAATGCATGTCCTAGGATATATCGTTCCGACAATGGGCATCATTTATGGATATCACCTTGGATTCTTATCCTATCAAAACAAATCCCTTTGGCTAGAGGTATGAAGAACATTGGCTTATTTGTGTACTTGATCTTTTCTTTTGATTTATCTTATTGCGCTCATTCCAAGGACCTCTCGATGATATCCGAACGAAGGATTTAGAGAGATAGGAATGGGGCAACGATCATTATCTTTTGTCTGTTGTGCTTGTTGGGCGTTCTTGTAAAATAACTTGGCAAATACTTGCTTTGTTAGGTACGTCCTAGCAAGGTTTATGTATGTCAAGTGTGAACAAGAATATTCCTATCTATTTGAGTCAAAGTCCATCACACTAGGAAGTCTAGCGCCATCCACGGTCCTTCATACCTTGATGCATCATTGCTTAGGTGTGTTATCAAACATAAAGTGACCCTTTGAAAATCCCAATCCTTGATAAGCAAATCATCATCATCATCCCCATCATCATCATCTCTAATAAAGTCTTGACCAATCATGGACTTGTTGGATCCTCTTGTCATCATCTAATTTCTTCATTTTCTGCACTAACATCAAAGCATGAATAGTTCATCATCATCACCAATGCATCCATCATGCATGCATCCATCCTACATCCAAAAAACTGTCAGCATATCACATATCATTCATATCATACATAATAGGAAACATCGATCATTTCACATGCATTGCATTTGCATCATCATCATAATATAGATCTGTTAGTCTAAGCATCTCATAAATCATCCACTGCATAATCACAACATATCACATCATCCATCTCATCCATCATCATATCATATCATCATTTAAGTTGTTTAGAATAATATAGATTTGTTATTCTAAGCATCTTGAAATCATTTTTGCATCATCATCCATAACCACCCATTTTGAACATCTTTATCATGAGATCGACCCTCAAATCGAATCTTTTCGCTCGATCTCTCGAGGGGGCAATGTATTAGTGTACTTCTTTGGGGCATCGAGAAAAATCAGAATTTTTTTGATTTTGATCGCGGCAAGTTATTCTTTGAACCAACGCAACAAGTACATTGCTTCAAAGAGGGGCAAAATGTAGACACGCAAAATTAGCATTATGCATTTGATCAAAATCACACTCATCCATTCATCAGGGTAAATTCATCAACTTAAATCAAATAAATCAAACTTGATCCTATCATCTCTTTGATTAAATAAATCAATCATTTATTTAATTAAATCTCATATCATCATTCATCTCCCTTTGATTTGATTTAAATCCCTAAATCAAGTCAAAGTGGTCAAATCAGCCTAATCATCATCCTAGCTAATTAATCCTGATTAAATCTAATGCTAATCTCACCCACTTGCATTCTCTAGATTTGGCCACTTGCACATGAAATTGCAATTAATTGATTTATCAAAATCTTTATTTTCAACTTGGCATAAAGGGAGAATATTCTCCAAGTTTGAATTTCCCCCCAAGTGGACATGTACACCCAACAGAGCATTTATGAGGCCTTACATGTCTCTTACATGTCCCCTTCCAAAGGTAAAACTCAACATTTATTGGAAAATTTGAATTCAAATTTTCCCTCTCATGGGTACTCTTCCCAAATCTTGCACATGCATCAACCACTCACACGATGACAAGTGTCCTCCTATCATTGGCAGAATCTTTAGTCCCACATTGGTCTATTTTCAACACTCAACATTTGAAAATCTTTAAATACAAGCTTCATCTATGAACAAATCCTTCACAATTTTATGCAAGGTTACTCTCTTCATTTGAGATTTGATCTTGTCCATTTCACTCCATCATCTCCATCATTTACACAATTTAAGCTTTGATCAAGGGTTGGGAAAGGGTCACTAGCACATGTGACACCAATCCACTATAAGATGCTAGTTTGATTCATTAGAATGATGCCCTTCTATGTTTGCTTGTTTCTTTGGCATCATTCTTATGATTAAATGAATCTTATAGGGGATCTTTTGGTTTGCTTTGGTTTACTAACAATACTTGGTTTTTGTTTTTTATCCAATGCAGATTTAGGGTCCTACACCCGCCCAACCTTCCGCTCTTCGGGCACCAGTAGGCGGACTTCCGTCCTCGAAAATCTGCCTCTAGCCCACCACTGCTGGTAGAAAATGCCCTCCGGCGCCCCGGCCTCTGGGCCCCAGAACTCCAAATGCCGCTAAGCCTAAACAATAAACGCATGTTGGCCGCCTTTTGACCCTTCGGGCCCCGTCCCTCGGACTTCCGCCTCTGGATTTCCGTCTGCAGTCCGCCATCACCAACGGCCATCTCTCGACAGCATTCCTGCCAGGGAAGTCCGACCCTGCGGGCCTGGATTGTCCAAATGCCCTGAAACGAAGATCAATAACATCTAGAGATAAGATTTATGATATAGTTGATTGATTATTTAGATGTTATTTTCAAAATATGGACTAACATGAATGCTTTTGATATTTTATTGCACTGACACTGCCCTTGCCTTCAGAATATATAGAATCCGGAGCAGGAACTTTAGGGGCATCCGCTGAGAAGGATAAGGACAAGAAGTCAGGAAGAACCCCTCGGGGAAAGGAAGACAAGGATCAAATGAAGTATCAATTCCAGGGCGAGCTGCTTCACTCCAAGGTCACAACTGACTGGAAAGAAATTTCAGATACTAACATCAGCTAGGTTGATATAGATGAATTCACTCAGAGGGTTAGGGTCAACCTGACAATGAAGAACGCCAGATTAATACGGTAGAGTGGAATTGCCAAGGCCACCAGTTTCCCTCCCTCGCTCGTGGAGCCCGAATTAGTGATGGCTTACCGAGAAACCTATCAGGCTGATACCAGAACAATTATGGATAAGGATGGAAATATCCTTGCAGACATGTCTCTAGAAGGAATCACTAAGACATTCCACATTCTCACGTTCCAACAGATGGAGGTCCCCACATTAGAAGAATGCCAAGCGGCGTGGGACGCTAATCCATCAGGGTGCAAAAAGTCAATCAACCTCCATTGGCTTAAGGAAAAATGGGGCAGTGCTATGAAGGTTCCCCAAGAACTCTTCCTTAGCGATTTCCACGAGGACTACCATGATCTGGTAACCATGTTGAGCAGGGTCATGGGTCTTCCAACGGCCACCTACTTCCAAGAGTGGATGGCCTATTACATTGAGCAGATCCTATGGGGAAACGAAGACGTTACAACCAATGTCTCATTCTACTAGGGAGGCATCATTAGCGACTGCTTCCATGAGCAGTTTGTCAATGTGAATTAGAGTTCTAAGTTCTACAAGACCTCCTACCTCGTATACTCCCTAGCAGATCAAAGGCAGTACAACGAGCTGTTTGTAGCACCCGATCAGGGGCAGAAGTGAGGGCTCAAACTGTTTGACAAGTACCTGCAACTCCAATACCGAAATTTCAAGGAGTACTGCAGAGTCAATGACGCCTTCATAGGCCACATCATCAGATTGATCGCCGGGGACTTCGAGAGGAGAGTCTCCCACAGTGATAGGGCCCTCCTAAAGGAATACGCCTTCCTCTTCATCTAGTTTCCCAAGTTTATGTACATCTGGGCCCAAGGTTTCACGGAAAGGCCGAATAAATTGCCTCGCTACCCCAATGACAGGATCATCCTCCTGGAGCTTTCTCGACAGCTCCAACACCTCCAGGCAGTTTTCAGCAACAAACATATAGCGGTGATCTCCTACCCCATGACCCTTGGCCAGGGCTTGTATCGATTACAAACGTCTCAATGTGCCAGTAACTCTTAGAAGGAGCTGAAGGACTACCACTTTGACTGGGACACCGTTCACCTAAGGATGGACCCACACGACCATGTTAGGAAAGTGCTGGGGCCGGCCTATGCCCATCAATACCACATTCAAGATTTTTGGGCCGACTACAAAGATGACAAAGAGGTGCGCGCAAGGCACTACATGCGCATGACGGTGTTGTTCCTAAGGAGGGTGCAACCATTCCCAATTCCAGACCAGGTCGAAGAGGACGAGTCCACCATTATGCACCCAAGGTACCATGCGGTTGCCAACCTGCCAATACCGTCAATCGACTGGGATGAGCAGGAGGTCGATGACCTAGACACCATCACCCAGCTAGTCATAACTCGCACCAGGGAGTGGATCGATGGGAAAGTGGCACATCTGAAGCGACAAGGGGTGGTCGTGACCTATGAAGGGCTCAAGAGCGAGCCAAGTGCTACGGAGGACGTGGTTGCCACTACGTCAACTGGCGGGACCTCCAAGTCTCCTCTCGTCACTAGGTCCCAGAAAAGGAAAGAAACGGAGACCGCGCAGTATCCAAATCCCAAGGAACAAGCAAAGAAAGAAACAGGAGGTTCATCTCCCAAACAACTTAAGCAGGCAGTAGGTGCGGAGGAGGCCCGACCTCCATTGGCTCTCCCTGCCCCTCTTGTGGCACCGCCCACCTCTCTAACTACGGTTGCCGCTTCCTTGCCGGCGGTGGACATTTCTGTCCATCTTGCCCCTTCGCCTCCGACCGAATCAGTAATAATCGTCAACTCCTCTTCTGGCATGACCACTACCCCTTCTTCTTCTGTTGCCATGTCGCCAATTACATCCTTCCCTTTGGCAACCATAACACCGCCTATTCTTGCTACTACTATGCCCGAGGCTCTTACAAGACACCTACCGAACCTTCCCCCTGAGCTTTCCCAAATATTGATGAATCCAAATCTCCAAGCAGCCCTCGCCTAGGTCCTTGCAGCGGCTCAGCCTTCACAACTGCTGACAGGGCTACCAGCTATGGAAGCCACAATGCAGATCTCAAAGGAGTTGGAGGAGCAAGAGCAGGAAGCCTCAAAGTCTATCGAGGAGGAGGCCGATGAGTATCATGAGCACCCTGAGTACAAGCACCGAACCATCGATAGGGTGGTTTATGAGGAGAGATGGCGCAGCAACTGAAGAATGTTGGGGAGGAAACAGAAAAGTCACCACGTGGTAAAGTGGGGTAGCCACCAGAAGAGCAATAGACAAAGGACCTAACTGAGGCTGAGACCCATGTTGCCAAGAGCCCAGAGGCCAAGGCTACTGAAGAGAAGAAAGAAGAAGAGGTCACGAAAGAAGAAACTCCCATCCAGCAGTTATCCACCAAGCTGCCTGTCAAATGCCTCATATTTGTTCATGACTCCGACGAAGAAGAGGATGCTGCCCAAAAGAAAGGAGAACCCCAAAAAGGGAAAGAGGCAGAAGTCTTTCCTTTGACTAAAAAGGGTGAGGGTGACCATGATTCACCCAAGGATAAGTCTGCTATGCCCGAATGGCTAGAGAAGCAGCGTGAAAAGATGACCCCTATGCTGAAGGACCTAAGGGTGAGGTTGGAGGCCATCTTGGCTCGGTCCCAAATCATGACAAAGAAGGAGAAGAAGCCCAAGATCCGATCCAAGATAACAATGGATGCTTCCAGCTCCCGAGCGGCACAAATTGCAACGCCTACTGTTGGCCAGGCAGGGTGAGTTATAATATCTCAACCATTGACTTAGGGACAACAACCAGAGAATAGAAGGTCGAGCACCTTGAGGAGTCAGTGGCCACGGTGGTGCACTTGATAAAGCAGGACAAGGTCTCCAAGGATGAGCTCAAGGCGCAGGTTGCAGCGTTAACAAATTATATCCAGTAATGGTCCTCAGTGGATGACCTGCCCACCACCTCCGTAGCCGCACCACAGTTACTCTCCAAAGAGCAAATAGATAAACTGGAGAGAAGGAAGAACTTGGAGAAAACCACTGAGGATTGGTTCCGGCAGGTCACATACGTCAGAAACATAGGAATCAGCAGGGTTGTGCAGACAGCCAACAAGTTCTTGGACCTGATCCAGTCCCTGGAGAGCACAAAGAGGCTTTGCACCAATTTCCCCACCACCTACGACTCCACCTTCCCAAGAATCGAAGCCATCCTTCAGATGCCTGAGGCCACGTGGGAAGAGAAACTAGAGCTGAAAAAGGAAGATCACTGGCTAGTGGATGTGTGGTGCAGAGACCTCGACAACTAGAAGGAGAGGTTGGAGCAAATCCTGAGCAGGTTGATCCAGACATTGAGTGGATCAAAGAGATCTGGGTGGAATGTGCCCAATATCTCAAGCTGACGATGAGCTATGATATGCCCATGGTGCAAATGGATCCAGAGAAGATCAAACCATACTTCCAGTAGAAGATGAAGGATGGGACAGCTGGAGAAATCACAACGGAATTCCTAAGTTTTGCTACCTGTGCCTTTGACCAATCAGAGTTGTTCAGGGACCAAGGATTGAAGTATGATGAAGATTGGAAAAGGCTGGAAGAGAACGCTAAGGAATGGAGCTACCAGGCATTGCGATGTGAAATCTTTGAAATTGACAAGCTCCAAGCGATCATCCTCAAATATATAGAACACGCAGCTTCTGAGGATCAAAAGGATAGCCCAACCAAAGACAAAAATCTCCCTAAAGAGTAGCTACAACAAAGAAAACAACAATCAGCTACAGGATGAAAGAGCTATAGTGTCTTCCACAAGAGGATGAAATAGGGAAGAGACGGGAATGTAATTTTAAATTGTAATATATTTTGGGGGTAGGTGAAACCCTATTTTGTAATGAATCTTGGCCACACAATGAGAATGAATCTTGGCCATTCATTTAACTTTTAGAAAACTATAAATAGGGCACTCCTCTCATTTGCAAAGAGAGAGTTGAGTTTTTGTAAAGACATGCTGCAGAAATTTATAAGAAATAGCATTGACTTGGTGTATTTTCTTGGTTTCTCCCATGTTGCTTGATTCATTCTCCAATGTTAGATGTTTGACTTAGATCTTATTGCTGTTTAGTTAGCTATCTTATTTCTTTGGGTAAATCTTAGGAATGTTGTTGGGTGATTATGAAAATTCCTGCCTTGTTGATAATCCCTCAATCCATACTTTTTGCTGTTTGTTGAGGGTAGATAGCTGTGCAAAGTTAGCCTGGACTTGATTTTGAAGCTGCTCCAAACATTTATCTTTGATTCCTGCACGCATGTGGTGGATGAAGGATGAAATATCTACAGCCCTTAGAAGATAACACAATTTCCATGATATTGTGAAATCCCTGGTTAAGTGGGATATTGTTTTGAGGAATTGTCCATTGCAGGAACTCCATTGTCACTATTCATAGCAAGCTTCAGACTTAGGAACTTTTCTTCTCCTTCGCCCTTTTTCCTTTTTTAGTAACTGACCTATGCTAAGGTTCATTGCACATTGTAAAGCCAAATCTAACAACTAAATGGAGTCCAAGATCGATGTTTGAGCCTACATCCAGTGCATAACAACTTTCCATTCTAAGAACTCCACTTCAAGATCCAACTTCCATGCTTTGTGTCCACGCTTTGTATTTTCTGTAAGACCGCCTTGTGATTCCAGCAAATCAAATCAAACTACTAAGGTATCTGAGCACTGTCATGACCTGACATCCGAGAGACCTTGGAATAGTGTTATGTAATCCGATTGTGGAGTATTGTCTTTCAAGAGAGGTAGTGCACCTATGCACTGCCTGTGTTGAGAAGTGCATAAAAACACCATCAATAGTTTACTTAGGCATATTTAATTCCTAAGTTATAGGTTTTATCCTTATCTTGTTGAGCTATCTTGTTGCTCAAGATAAGATTAGGGTTATGCATATTTTATTTTATAAAGCAAATCATTATCTTGTAATTATGAATTCTCAAATAATATTATGTTGCACATTCTTTTGCAACCTCTCTGTTTTTTCTAATTTTCTCTTCTGTGGAAGGTCTTTTTGATTTGCAAATTTGATCTTGGTTTCTAACACCTTGAAGAGAATTATGACCAAGGCTTTAAGATTTTAACCAACCAAGGATGTGACAGAACTAATGAGCATGAAATTCATAAAGTTTTAGAGAAAATTCATATTGAACAAATGAAAGGAATAGGATATCAAGATCCTCCTCCTAACATAAGTGTCCTCCTTCCTAAAGAACAACCAATTCCTCACAAGAATGACAGGATAATCTCAAGACTTCCTTCTCAATATCCACCCCAAAAAATTGGTGAATCAAGCAAGGAACAAAATCCTTAAAAGATCAAGAAACACAAATTTCCATATCCCATGTCTAAAAATGGAAGAATCTTACACATATTTCTACAACAAGGACTTATAACATTACCAACCATTACAGAAAATCCAAATCCAAATCCTAAGAATACAAACAAGTCTCATTGTCGATATCATAGAAGCATTGGCCATAGCACTAATGAGTTTCGTGCTTTAAGGAGAATCATTAAAAAATTGGATATGATAAAAATAATCCCTTAAAGCATGTCATCTTGCTCCTTTCCATGTAATGGTTGTAGTATCTTAGTATTCTCACTATTACATGTCATCGATTGATTGCAAATCATTCTCTTTCTCACAAGGATCTTATTCTCATCACTTACCTCGACTCATCCTTTCCCTGCACTTAGTGGGGGCAAGGAGTTAGTTACCCTTGTCCTAGTTTTGGCATGTGATGTTGTACCTTTGGCTAGTTGTCTTCCTTCTATATATATCAACCGAGATTGGGATGTAGACAACCTACTATAGGTTGACTCGCATGTTCCTTACTAGTCATTTCCATTGTTTTGTTTTTCATGTTTTTTTATGTGATTAGATGTGCATAATGTGATCCCCCATGATGTTTTGTTTGATGTATCTCTCTCTTTTTGTGCATAACTCTATATGTATCCACATTCTTCTATATGTCGTAAACATTTTATCCTTTTCCATTTGTCTTTTGTTTTCCTTTTAAGGATGATGCAAGGAGTTGAGGCATTTAGGTCTATTCCATGTTGAATCAAATGATTTTTCTTTATTTTCACTCTCTTTGTGTCTTTCTTCCAGTTCTATGGGTATTCGATGAGCAATGATGTTTTTGAGCTCTTTGACAACATTGTAGCAAAGATATATTGTCCCTAGATCAATAGATCCCTTCCATATTTTTGGGGGCAATGCCTCCTTCCTTTTCATCATGTATCTCTATTTCAGGAGCATATGACTTGACATAGGGCTTTTCGAGTAATCTCTCATGTCTTTGGATGGAACATTGGATACTTTAAACAAATTTCCCATAGCAATGCTATTAGAAACTAGTTTAATGTAGGGGAATAGATCGATGACATCTTTCAACATTTTACATATTTCATGGTGTAATTTTCTTTTTCTTGTGATGCGCCCATTTCTTGGTGAGGCCATTGGGTTTGATGTCCTCAAAGAGTGTGATATTTCTAAGTGTATGACTTTCCCTTAGTGGCTTGATGCAAAGAAAGGCATCCCATAAATAGCAATTGGTTACTCTTTACTTTTCCTCTCTTGGAGATATTATGCATGATGATCCCTAAGAAGAAGACCTTACATGAACGAAGCAAGATCCCCTTGAAAAAAAATAACTATGGACATAATATTCATAAGTGTTTAGCATTGTGGTGCCTTACTAAATTTGTTAGGAGGATAAATTTGGTATGGTATGGGATCCTAATATGATTCTCTCATTTTCCACCCTGTTGGGATACCCACCTAGTGGATGGCCTATAGTTCCACTACACCAAAGTTAGCACACATGTTATGCCCACATAGTTGAGACATGTTCCACATTGCATTGGATAGTCAAGGCTTGATCCTCCACCTTTATCAGACAAACAGTCATGTTCTACATTGCATTGGGATGATCAAAGCTTGATCCTTTGTTTACTTGTTATTTAATAGTGTATGATTTTTTTATCTTTGTCATTGCTACATATATCATTGTTTTTAATGTTTACTTTAGTGTGAGTTTGACATGAGGTCATACTCTCACTAAAGTGTGGGAAAAATGTAGTGTAGAAAAAAGTATCCCTTTTTCATACCTAACTTAGGGATGAATAATTAATAATAAAATGATCTTAATGATGCCTTATTTAGGGTTTTGTAAAGTGTCTCTTTACACTTTCACACTAATCTAGGGCTTTATTAATTAATTTTGGTTAATTTGAGCTTATTTAGCCCCTTTAATTTAAATCCAAGCGTAGTTTATTGCATTTTTTTAGGGATAAAACCCAACACTCTCAAATAATATTACACAACACTTAATTTTACAAGGAATGTGTCCTATGCTAGTGAACTAGGACCCATTCGCCACATAGCAAATGGGTCCTCACTAGGTCCTAGAACCCCCTTTTTGCATAACATTTCACATCCCCTTAACTGCGTCCTAGTTAAGTATACTACGATCCATTTTCCCTATGGCGAATGGATCCTCTATCAACTTAGGACCCCCCCTTGGGATATGTTTTTGGTTGTATTTTAATGAATTCAAATCCTAGATCTCATGTCGGCTTATTTTATTTGAATTTTGGGAATTAATAATAAGATAAGTATAAATATAAGGTTATTTCACATAGTTCCATCATAGAAGAAATCTAAGCTTTCAAGTATTCAAGTCTTAATAGAAAATTTATGAGATCAAGATACACAAGAGCATTCAAGAAGGAATTCAAGGGTAGATTATTAAAGCTTATGTCAACAATCAAAGATTATACCATTATTTCAAAGTCATGCATGTTGTTGAGCTAATGTGACATTGCTGCATTGGTGATCAAGTTCAAGTGTTCAAAGCCATTATCTTATGTCAAGTTCATGATCAACATCTACATAAATTGAGGCCACTTCATGCTAAGTTTCAGTTTTACAATCCAAGGTTCAATTGAGGATTGGTAAGTTGTGGCATTAGATTGTTCGTTCATCACTCCTTTTATGCATTATTTCATTTCAACATTTTATTGCCAAAATGGGCTTTGACCAAGGGAAACCCCTATTCCCTAACAGAACAACATTTTTCTTCTCCTTTGATGGGTGATTGCAGGTTTTAGGTTGAAGATCAATTGGAAAATAAAAGTTGAGAATGTTGCAAAGTTGTAAAAGTTGTCACCATTTTTGCAAGATCATGAAAAGTCTAATTCAAAATTTATTTCTGACTTTTGGAAGTAGAACACCTAGGATTTGGGAGTGCAAAAATTGAAGAATAGAACCCAAAAAATTGATTTTCTAGAACCCTAGCAAGGACCCATTCACCACTAGGTGAACGAGTCCTTAGTGAGACCCAACAAACCACATTTTGTAACAGGTACACATCATTTTACCACCTTAAAAACTACCTTTTTACTATTATATCAATTAGGTTTATTTTCCAATTGAACTATTTATGCATTATAACTCTCATAATTGAGTGAAGGGTATGTGCAAGAAGTTGATTCCACTTTTTGGGCAAAAAGTGGAAGTGTTTTCCTTGAATTTTAGAAATTTTCAAAATTGACCTAAAAATTTGAAGGACTTAAAGGGTAAATCTTTAAAAAAATCAGTAATATGAAATGTAGTACTCAGATTCTAGTTACCAAATATGTAATTTATTTTAATAACCAGATGACACAAATTCATTTTCAATAGGCATGTCTGAAAAACATTTTTTTAAAGTCACTTTTTTTTTACCATACCATGCACATGTACGTCATCCATATTTTGATCTAAATAATTGTATTTTTCTAAATCCTTTTGGGAAATGATCTCTAACACATTGAAGAATGTTCGTGATATATTTTTGTAATTTTTTTTTTAATATATATTTTTTTGTTAATTTTTTATTGGTCGTAATTGCTGGTTTTAAAATCCCACATGTACGTCATGCATAAGATTACCTAAACTTATCATTTTTTATTTTTTTCTCTTTTCCAAATTGAAAATAAATTTCTAAATATTGTTCACGTATAATTTATTTCCAAAAAAGTATTTGAATGAAAAGTTATTAAAATAATAAAAAAACCTAATATTTATAGTTTATGGACCAATGTAATAAAAAAATAGTTGAAAAATAGAAAAAAAAATCCAATTGGAATTTTTTTATATATTTAGAATCTACACAATCTCATCTCAAATGGGTTTTAATTTCATAAAATAATTTTGAAAAAAAATTCGTCAGCCATATTGAAACATAGTCAATTTTTTCTCTCAATATTGTCATGACCATGTACTTGTAGGTCCAAGGCTAAGGGTTGGGTTACCATGCATTTTCTAAGCCTAAATCCAAATGAGAAAAATGGATTGTTATTTTCAAACCTTTTGGAATGAGTACCCACTTTAAAATGGGCACCTATTATAAGAAATTAATGGGTATCTATTTCAAAGTTGAAAAATGACACTTCCACTAGAACTCGACTCAACTTCTTGCACCTACCCTGAAACAACTAGTCATAAACTAGGTATACCCATTTTTTGATCTTATTTGTGGTCCACTCTATTTTTCTTTGTTTCACAACCTTACATGCACTTAATTTTAGCACTCACATACTTTAATTTATTAGATCTTTTTTATTTATCAAGTTTAATTATGAAACTTGGGGTTCGACTGAGAAAAACCCCCATACAAATAAAAAAAAATTTTCTATTTGTAGATTAATTACAAGTCTTGATCTAGAAACAAAGATTTGCAGGTACAAGAGAATAGTGTAGATAGAGGGTTATAGCTTCATTTTTATAGATTTGGAAAGGACAACCAATACCCATTTTCCCTACGACGAAATTTTCCTTTAGTAAATCTCAAAACCAACATTTGGTGGTAGGTGTGTGTGTACTTACCCTTCTCAGATCTACCTGCAAACTTGATTTTAGTTTCTATACTTTTGAGGATTTGTATTTCATGTTCTAGGTCTTAAAATTAACTTAGTTTGAGCATTGCAAATCATTTTAATTTGGTTTCAAATTTGTCCTATTGTCTTAACAACTTAGATCCAAGTGTTGTTGTGGAACAAAACCATAGAATGGCAAGGCACAATGCAATTATCATTAATGCAATGTTTGAAAAGTTGGAAAAGTCGCAACAGGGCTCGTTGGTTATTAACTTTGAAGAGGACAAGGATAAAAACAAGGATGAGGACTAAGGAATATCAAAGAGGACTTGTTCCAACCTTAAGAGGAAAGTGCCTCCTACTCCCCAGATGGTCCAGATCTGAAAGAGGGGGGTTCAGGAGATGAACGAAATGGAAGCTGAGGTAGGGAAAATTTTAAAGTCCCAAATTTAGTTGTTGCTGGTGTTTTGTCTGGTCTTTTTGGGGTCTTTTTTCTGGACCTTGCTGGCCTTTTTTCGGTGGTTGTTGCTTTTGTTATTATGATGTCCTCTCTACAACCTCTCTGTTTCTGGGTTCTTGGATTTTTTATTTCTTTTGTTTGAAAACTTTGTGGTTTTGGGTACCTGTAAAACCCATTTTTTCCTTTTTCAAAAACAACTAAGATCCAAGTGTGATTAACTCACCTTTGAGGTTGATAGTCAATCTTCACACCTTGTGATATCTCTCCCAATGAAATTCCTTAAGAAAAGTTACAAATAGAGAAAATGGCTCATTATTTCTTAAGGAATCCCTTTCCCCACATTTCAACATTATTTCTCTTTAATTATAAATTTTAATGATATAATTCTTCTTTTCAACCTAATATCATATGATTTAATCCACAATACTCTAACAACTCACACAATTCATTTAAATTAACTAACCTACTTTTTAAAATATAATACGTATACTCTCTTCATTTCTAAATATTTATAATATAAAATTATATATTATATTTAATATTAAATCATTCAATCCACATTACCTTAACAAACAAAAAAATCATGTAAATAAATTACTATCTAATCACCTAATTTATTTTATTTTTTCAATAAATAAACTAATTTTTTTTACTTCAATAATAAATGAAGATTGGTTACTAAGAGACGAACTAAATAGCATAAATAGGCATGAAAATTAAGATCATGTTTAAAAACATAAAATTTACTTGCTTGATATTTTGATTATCATTATATTTGAATCCTAACTGTTATGATGAAAACTACTATCATTAATTAGCCTAGATTATTTAAATAGTGTTTAAATGATATACTCTTCCCATATATTTTAAAATATTATTTACTTGTCAAGGGTTGTAGTTCAAATGGTTTATGACAATTAGTGGATATGATGGTATGTTTGAGTTAGATTAGACCCTTGGATGACTTTTATGATTCAAATCACCCTTATACGTGATTTCTTAGCTTAAGGATGACTTCTAGTTTAGATGTATGCTTACTTAGAATTTTATTATATGCTATATAAAGACAAAGATGCCAACATCTATATAGTGACATTATATTTTCATGAAAATAATTATTTATTTTTATATTAATGTTAATTATTCCCCACTCCTTTAAAAACTTTTGAGATGTGGTTGTGGTTGTGTGTTATTTAAATAACCCTATATCAAGTCTATAATCTAAGTTAAAAATATTTCTATCAAGATAAATAATTCAAAATATTCTTTGATAATTTATAGGGAGAAGATGTTGTCAAAGATATGGGAAGCTTCTCATGGAGAGGAATAACATTTGTACATTATTTTTGGTTATTCATTTCGGAGTATAATATTCTAAAATCATGCGTGCAAAAAGTTGTGGTTGAAAGTAGGTGGCTTCTTAGAAAAGTTTGTGGAACATTTCTTTTTGAAATGGTTGAACTCAATTAGTGAGCATGATGGTATGTTTGGGTCAGATTAGACATCTGAGTGACTTTTATAAATAAGATGCCCATTGCATAGCTTAAGGATGATATCTAATTTAGATGCATGCTTACTCAGATTCATACAATCTGTTATATAAAGACAGAGATGTCAACATCTCTATAATCAGATTATATTTTCATCAAAATAGTTATTTATTCTCCTTTTAATGTTCATTATTCTCCACTCTCTTTTAACAACTTTTGAGATGTCACTCTGGCTCTTAATTATTTCATTAACACTATGTCAAATCTATAATTTAAGCTAAAACTATTTTTATCGAGAATAATAATTTTAAATATCAAACATGTGGTCAAAGATATGGGAAGTTTTTCTTCGAGAAGAATAACATTTGCACATTATTTTTCCTTATTCATTTGCGAGCACAATATTCTAAAATCATGCGTGCAACTGTGCAACCTCAGCCCTATGCAGTAATTTCTATTGTTTGTCGACCATTTAATTTAGTCTAATATATATAGACGAGATTATGTTTACGAAAAAGTTGTGGTTGAACGCGGGTGGCTTCTCGGAAAAACTTGTGGAACCTTTTTTTAATGAGGAATAACATATGCAGTTTATGAAAGGTCAATTTGTACTGTTTGTCGACACTTTAATATCTAGACAAGGTTATGACAGATTGACAGCACATGAATGAACAATCGTTAGAATTCTCGCAGTGCTTATCCCTCACCAAGAATAAAATCCTTTTTTTCCAAAGATCTTAGTCATGTTTTCCAATAGGAAGACAGGAACGATGTAGCTGGAAGTTGTGGATAAAATCTTATCCCTTGAGAATATTTTGAATAGGCCTTGGATTCTTTTATCTTGTTACTTCAAAACCTCTATAAATTTGCCTCACAATCCTCAAAAATACAACTCAAACGTATTTGTCTGTATATATCTATGTTTTCATGGGTTTTGGTTCGACTCTCTAAATGGTCTGCTATGTCACACGTTTACAGAGAATTCCTTTCTATACCCCTCAAAGGCTTCCTAAATTAAACATTAGAGCAGTGAAATCTTTGCTTTTCTCATGATTTGGGAAGACCCGAGAGGGGGAACAGAAAGCTGCTTTCTATTGTATATCTTCACTTCATCAATGATATTCTCTTCTGTTTAAGAAGGCGAAAGATTTAAGAAAATATCACCCAACTATTTTCTCGATCTTTTCTTCTGATCTCGAAAAGAAATATTGATCTTCTTGTTCTTTAATAATACCTATTATCCAACATCTTAGAAAAGTGTATAACCGCAATTATTATTGTTCCAGTATTCTGATTCTCTTTTATGAAGTGTATAATCAGAGTTGACTGTTATTTGACGTTACAGAATAGTTAGACCATGCATTGAACGTAAATATCGGGACTCATTATTACGCAGGGCATTCTGTCTAAGCTTTTCTCGTGATGGGCATTATAAAATTCTTCATCATATATGTATTTTTATTCGTACACAAGGAAATGCATTTCACCATAGACAGAAGATTATAAGATTATTACCAATTCTAAATTCTGAAAAGTTAAGAGCACACTGTCCACTTTGTTTGCCTTCTTATGGTATCTACAGTTCGTTACCTTTCTGATGCTGTAAACGATTCATTAGCTTATTAGGTACCTCAATCTATAGATTCAGTCGAAAAAAGACAGTAAAAAGGTACGCAATAGATAAGAAAAATAATATAGAATAATATAATTCTCCTATAGAGGCCACCAATCATTTAGAACAAGTTCAGATATAAATTACTTCATTCTATGCCACTAAAGGATTCGAAAAGTATACGACATGTTCACTGGTATTGTTGACGGCATCGGTTTGAATGGCCTGCTACTGCTTTGCATGAATTTGCATGTTTTGGCATGTGGACGCACGTTGTATGACAGCAGAATCCTCTTTTCAAGTCTCTTCTTTTGTTTTAGTACATTTGATAGTTTAATTTTCTTTTCAATGCTATTAGCGACGGCTGCTTCTATGGATTTTATTAGTTCTTTGCTTCTTGTTATTGCTTCTATATTTAAATAAGTTACTTTCTTGAGTTTTGTATGGCCAGATTTAAAGCGTATAATGGAAAAGTAAAATGGTCTAAAAGAAGATTATTTTAGAGTCTTCCACAAAGCAAGCATATTTCAGAGTTTTAGAATTAAGAATATAACAGTGTATAATTCGTTAGGTAAAAATCGTTTTCCAGAATGCTATATCATTCAAAAATAAATATGAGATTGTTAATTGTAAGCAGCATTTATTTTACATTGCATTGGATTAAATGTACTGATATCTGGATCGACAAAGTTATTTTCTCCATCTATTCATTTCTGTTTTTATTCTATTTTTGCTTATTCTTGTTATTGTTATTTTAGGATGTTTTTAGATTGTATCAGAGCTAGATTAGAGATACAAATCTTTCAACAAGTTTGAGATATCATTGAATTGATATTTGTTTAGTTAGATAAGTTTCAAATCGGTTAAATTTATTTATTGT
Organism: Sequoia sempervirens; assembly: GCA_007258455.2. Taxonomy (NCBI): domain Eukaryota; kingdom Viridiplantae; phylum Streptophyta; class Pinopsida; order Cupressales; family Cupressaceae; genus Sequoia; species Sequoia sempervirens. Next base: position 265,580,739 of record VDFB02000008.1, on the reverse strand, counting down.
AGAGTTGACTTTTTTGTAATATGAATTCTACAAATGAAAATTTCTGAACTTTTTTGATGGAAGTGGTTTTGTAGATTGAATTATTGCAGTCAAGAATGTTTGGAGATAAAATTCTCTATGAAGAATAGTGAATAATCAAATAGGATAACCTGAACAAAATGATAGAGAAAAGGAGTTAGAAAAATGCAAGTTCAAACAAGTTTGAATTATTATTGATCAAGCCTTCAATCCCAATCTCAAGAGAAGGTTTGGTGATGTTTATATATATATATATATATATATAAACTTACATCCAAATTATTTTGAAAAAACAATTGATTGCTTTAGTGAAGTTACATATTTAAATGCTCAATTGAAGGAAATAGGTGTTGAGTATTAAAAAAAATATTTGATTGTAATGATTGAAATAAATCTTCCCCAACCTTAAAAAGCATTTAAGGAATTAAGAAAATAAATATGTAGTTTCAATTGAGAAATAGTTAGCACTTGATTATCATTAATTGTGAAAACTTTATGTTATTATGAAAAATAATAATTAAAACCAAATACCCCAACAATATTTTAATCAATTCTGTAAGTCAGTTTTAGATGAAGAATTTCATCTTATGATCAAATAAGGATATAATAAAAGGAATAGTTCTTATCTAAGTAAAATTAAAGTATTTACTGGTGTTCACGGGAATAAGTAGAAAAGACAACAAATTTTGAAATAATATTAGCTCGAACCTTTTTTCTAGAAATGATGAGGCACAAAAGAAAGTAGGAAGAAATACCATAATTTGTGGGCATAGTGGAGGTGAGAATGAAATTGAAACTTTTTATTTCACAATATAGGTTTAAGAAAGAAATATTTAAATATTCAAGAAGATGGATAAAAATAGGTTCATGATCATCTACTTCAAAAAGTAAGTAAAATATATTGTGGAGATAATTTATGGAGTTGAAATAAAATGGTGTGTTAAAGAGGAATATTTTTCTTGAGACTAATAAACCACTGATTTTAGATTTAGGTGCATTTTTCACTATCACTAAGGAGAAATATTTATTTATTGATTTTCATCAAGGGAGTAATTTAGATCAAAAATTTATCATTGGTAATAAAATAAAACTTCTAGTTTTAGGAATATAGATTATTAATGTATCAAATGAGCTTTTAAAAAATGTTTTATTGATCAATGGATTACGAAGGATTATGATTTTAGTATTTAAAATTGCTTAAGATCAATATGATTTTGATGTAACGTTTGATCAACTATTTGTTATAGATAGAAAAAACCGATGCAATGTAATTGCTATTAGAAAAGTTGATAATAAGGAGACACTCTTTAAGTTTGTTAGTTGTATTGATGGTAAATACACACTTTACCTATCATGACCCATTGGACATAATGAAAATAACCCCAAATTCTTTTGAAAACCATTTTCTTTATAAACCATGGTAACATGATAATCTATGACATGTGTGTTGGGTGGAACTACACATAGATTCCTATGGAAAATTCAAGGGTGACCACTCAAGTGGAAAGATGATGAGCATGATTGGGCTTATGCAATCATGTCAAAACTCAATGTTTTTAGGGTATTACTTAGCATGATGTTTAAGACACTTACTAAGGTGTTGTAGACATTTATTACAAATGCCATCATAATGTTATTACCTGCTAATTTTCTATTTTTATGTAATTTCCCCTTAAGTTACATACACGTTTCACTAAATTCAATGTGTTAAGCCAAGGATTTGTAAAATATCATTAAGCTAAAACAAAATAATATTACTATTTATTCATTTCCCTCTTGTAAGAGGAAGTTGATGAATATTACTAATATTGAATTATTATTTAATTAACTAAATTCTGTTGCTCCTTTTTTATTATTAACTTAATTATAATTGACATTAATAATGTACATTTATGTTTTATTAACTGGAAATTGACTTTTTTAATTATTTATTGTTTAATTATACTTAATAAACTTGCTTGCCCTTTCGTTTAGAAAGTCTATCCCACCAGGTCTATACTATGAAATTTATTTATTATCTTTTAAAGGCAGGCGAGGGAAGTGAAATTCACATATCTTAATAAAATTTATTTTTGAATCTCCATTCGTCCCTCTTCCTGGAATTTAGTTCACATTTATTTTTAGTTTAAGGGAGAAGTATGTTCGCGGATACATTACCTTTCTCTAACCCTGATTCGGTGCCCTAACCTAATATCTCCTTTTCTTCCTGAAGTTGTAACAGTAGGCGTGATTAGATTGGTGAGGCAAGAAGAACTCATGACAAGAGAGGTATGAGAAAGGTATAGAGTGCAACTATGCCTTTCAACCAATCTTCTCATGGAGGCTAGTGAATCTTATGTAGACGTCCCTCTCTCTTTAACATGTGCAAGTCGTGGGTGTTCTTACAAAGTATTAGGATAGTCTAGTTGCAGTTCTTCCACCAAGGATAGCTTGACGAAAGTTTATTGTAGATTGTTTAAGACAAATTTTTAGGTGCAAGTCCTTCTTGGAATATAATTTAGGAATTATTTTCCTTCTCTCGTTTTTTCAGCATACATTTCTCTTACAATTTTTTTTTTTCTTTTGTGCATTTTTTTTGTTCTTGATGATTGTAGGTCGAAGGGAAAGATAAGGTGCTTCGTGCTTGACATTTTTTTAATCCGATAAGGGTAACTATGGTTAATAGATTGTGGTCTTCAATCAGTTTTACTCAGAATTCAAGCCTTACAACATCATTTCCCATGTTACTTAACGTTATGAGTTCAATAGTATGTTTAGGTGAACATGCCTGCAAACCTATATGTGTATACTTGTATGTTTATATAGATTTTTGTGTGACTGATAGAATAGAGTTCAAGTTGTAAACATTTTTAACTGAATTGTCTATATTGTAATTTTTCTTTTTTCTTTCTTCTAAATTTTCATAAAAAAGATAATAATATTAGTATTGAGATTTCCTTATGCATTTATAAAACCAAAATATGATGAGAATCATTCAAACAGAGAGAACAATACAATACTATATTTTCCTAAAAATGACCTATCTTATTACATATTGGAAAAGGAAGAAGAGTTAAACATTCATAACATTCCAAAAAAATCCTTAATCCTCTAAGGAATAGAAAATATAGTGGGTATTTATTAACCCTTCCTTCTCTTTGACTACTTTCATATAGGAATAACATGCACACAATTTGTCTCTATTCTGCATGAAATAATGAAAAATGAGAGTAAGAATTTTTAATGGTTGAAGGTCTCAACTTTATTATAATTTTTTCAAACAAACCTACATAGTGATGGAAACCAAATTTGAACATAGGACGAATCATAATACAATGATTTTCATAAAATAAACAACATTTTGTATAGAAATTATTAAATTGGATTTTCCAAAAACTTAATATAATATAGATAATTCATTATATTGTACTAAGGAATAATTACTTGCTATAGATTATACTTTCTCTACAATTTACTTCCTCTGAAACTCCCCGTTGCATGTGGTTGCTTGACTTAAGGATGATTTCTAAAAGAGATGTATGCTTACATAGATTCCTATAATCTATTATATAAAGACAAAGATGTCAATATCTATACAATCAAATTATATTTTCATGTAAAATAATAATTTATTTTCCTTTTAACACTCATTATTCTCCACTCCTTTTAGAAACTTTTGAGATGTGACTGTGGCTTTGAATTATTTCATTAACCTATGTCAAGCCTATAACTTAAGCTAAAAATATTTGTATTGAAATAAATAAATTAAAATATTCTCTGATATCTCAGAAATTTACAAGGATAACATGTGGTCAAAGATATGGGAAATTTTTCTTGGAGAGGAATCACATTTGCACATTATTTTTCCTTGTTCATTTGCGAGTGTAATATTCTAAAAGCATGCGTGCAACGGTGCAACGTCAGCCCTATCGAAGAACAATCTACTGATTGTCGACCATTTAATGTAGACGAGATTATGTTTACGAAAAAGTTGCAGTTGAACGTGGGTGGCTTCTCGTAAAAAGTTGTGGAACCTTTCTTTTCTAATGAGGAATAACATATAGAGTTTATGAAAGGTCAATTTGTACTGTTTGTCGACACTTTAATATTTAGACAAGGTTATGATAGATTGACAGCACATGAATGAACAATCGTTAGAATTCTCGCAGTGCTTATCCCTCACCAAGAATAAAATCCTTTTTCTCCAAAGATGTTAGTCATGTTTTCGAATAGGAAGACAGGAACGATATAGCTGGAAATTGTAGATAAAATCTTATCCCTTGCGAATATTTTGAATAGGTCTTGGATTCTTTTATTTCTTACTTCAAAACCTCTATAAATTTTCCTGGCAATCCTCAGACATACAGCTCAAACGTATTTGTATGTATATATATATCTATGTTTTCACGGGTTTGGGTTCGGCTCTCTAAATGGTTTGCTATGTCAAACGTTTGCAGAGAATTGCTTTCTATACCCCTCAAAGGCTTCCTAAATCAAACATTAGAGCAGTGAAATCTTTGCTTTTCTCATGATTGGGAAGACCCGAGAGGGTGAACAGAAAGCTGCTTTCTATTATATATCTTCACTTCATCAATGCTATTCTCTTCTCTTTAGAAGGAAAAATATTTAAGAAAATATTACCAAACTATTTTCTCATAATTTTCTCGTTATTTTCTTCTGATCTTGTAAAGAAATATTGATCTTCTTGTCCTTTAGTAATACCTATTATCCAACTTCTTAGAAAAGTGTATAACCGGAATTACTGTTGTTCTAGCATTCCGTTTCTCTTTTTTTGAACTGTATGACCAGAATTGACTGTCATTTGACGTTACAGAATAGTTGGAGCATGCATTGAACGTAAATAGCGGGACACATTATTTGGCACACAAGGAAATGAAATATTTGCTTTTCTCATGATGTTGCATGTGAATGCACGTTGTATGACTGCGGAGTCCCCTTTTCAACTCACCTCTGCTTTTGCTCTCGTATATTTCATAGTTAAGCGTTTAATTTTGTTTTCAATGCTCTTAGTAATGGCTTGATCTATGGATTTTATCCGTTCTTTGTTTGCTGTTATTGGTTACTTTCTTTAGTTTTCTATGGCGAGATTTAAAGATGGGGAGATGGATAAAAATAGCTTCATGGACATCTCCTTCAAAAGGAAAGTAAAATCTATTGTGGAGATAATTTATGGACCCATAAACAAATCTTGTATCAAAGAGGGATATTTTTCTTGAGACTCTAATAAAGAACTAATTTTAGATTTAGCTTCAACTTTTCACATCACTAAGCATAAATATTTATTTATTGATTTTCATCAAGGGAAGTATTAAGATCAAGAAATTATAATTGATAATAAAATAAATAAATTTGTTTTAGGAATACACTATTAGTGTAACAAATGAGACTTTGAAAATATTTTATTGGTAAAAGGATTAGGGGTGATTCTTAGTGTAGTATATAAAATTGTTCAAGGTGGGTATGAGTTTGATGTAACTATTGATGAAATCATCATTAAAGATAGAAAATACCCATGCAATTTAAATGCTATTGGTTGAGTTTATAATAAAGAGGTATTATTTAATTTCGTTATCTTTATTGATGATAAAGATAAAATTTACCATGTTTTTATTATTAAAAGTGATTATATGTCAATAAATTGTATGCTAGAGTTAGACATACAAATTATAAAAAAATATAAGACAACGTTAGAGTGGATATGGTTAGAGGATTAACAAAAATTTCACCATTTGAAGTTTCATGTGAAGGATGTGTTTTAGGTAGACATTGTTAGTGTAATTAATATTTAATTACACTTGCATAACTTTACTTAGGTAATATTTAATTCCTAGGTTAATTATTCTCATCCTTATCTTGTTGAGCTATCTTGTTACTCAAGATAAGATTAGGGTTATGCATCTTTTCTTTTATAAAGAAAATCATATCTTGTAATTAAGGAATTCTTGAATAATATTATGTTGCACATCCTTTTGCAATATCTCTGCTTTTTTATTTTTCTCTTTTGTGGAAGCTGATTTTCTCATTTGCATTTCAGATCTTGGTTTCTAACATGGTATCAGAGCCTAGATTTGCAACTCTTTCTCAGATTTTTGAGAAAATTATTACAGAGTTCGTTTGGGATTCCTCGAGGGTATCATGCCTTGAGTTCATTTATAAGGTGTTTTGAATTAGATCGGGCTTCACCATTGGATTCAGAGCGTTGGAAAAAGTTAGGATTGGCTTTTGTTTTCTAGATTTTGGCCATCGTTTGCCAGATCCATGAGGGTTTCAAGTTGAGAGATTTTTTGCAAGCTCTGGAGGTAGCTGATTTTTCAGAGCAGTTTGAGCATAAATGGAGGTCACCATTGCATTCGCAATGGCCAAAAACCCTAAGATCGCCTTTTGTTTCATTGATTTTGGTGAAGTTGGTCTGGAAGGTAAAAAACATTTGCCTGGGAGGACATACGACCCCCCCAGCACGCTCCCTGAGGCATGAAAAATGAAAAAAAAATTCAAAAAAATGTGTTTTTTTGGGTTTTCAGGCTAGCACCTATAGTGTAAAAGGTTTGTGCTGCTAGCCTCCACCACTCACCCGCCGCTCAACCACATAGCCCCTGCGGGCTCCTCCTCTATTAGCTCTGGTCATATGGGGGACCGGGAGCTATGCACCCAGCCCCCAGCCGACTCCAGCCACTACATAGGTCCTTTGGAGGACTAGGAGCTCAGCGCTCAACCCTAGCCACCCAACTCAGTAGCCCGTAGGTCATATGGAAGACCAAGGGCCCGCACCCAGCACCGCCGGGTGAAACAATATTTCGGCGAGAAAGAATATACTGATAGCCGAGAACTTTTTCTGACAGGGGGCATTTTTTCCCTGACAGCCTCCAAGCTGTCAAATTTACGCTTGTGAAGTGCTGACATCAGTAGGATGTCAGTGTACGACCAACCCTCATTGCCCCCTCCTAACCCCAGTTTACCTTCAAGGAGCAATTTTTTTCTTTTGGGCATAACTTGGGCATACAGTATTGAAATCAGGAAAACAAGATATCGCCAAAAAGTTGGTTCCAAGTAGTTTCCAATGGTATAGTTTAGTTTTTAATATTTTTCTTTTTAGCTTCATTTATTTATGTTTGAAGTCAAATGTTCATTTTTGGCTTCCGAGCTCATAACCTTTTGCCACGATCTCCGATTTTCGTCTTCTTTGCGATGTTGGAAAGGTGTTGAGGAGCTCTATTTTGCTGTCCATAAATTTTTTTCTATATTTGTTTCAAGTTGATTGTTATTCCAGATTTGTCCCAATGGGTGTTTTGGAGATTACTTGGATGTTTTGGCAGTTGGAAAGGTGAAACTTGAATATTTGCACTTCATTTCAGTACCACATCATCTTATTTTCTATTTATGCATGGTTAGCATTCTCTCATTTTACAATCATTGGGTTATTGTAATAAATGAACTGAGATAAAGTTCCATCAAGGGGGTTTCTTGCATAATAATCTGATTAGAGTGTGCATTCACTTTGATCTCCATCTTGTTTTTGATGGCAACTCACATGGGTTATATCTAGTTTCTTAGTTTCTTTTGGACACATCTTGTCTTAGCTTGACACATATCAGATTCACATCGGTTCACACTTTAGATCAAGAGCCTATGGTCAATGATCCGCATTGGATCCATCTTAGTTTGAGGGCCATGTTTTTATGGTTAATGTTCCAGAGTCTTTATGTAACTTGTTCCCATGGAAGAGTTTTAGTCTCAGTTTACCATCGACATCAAGATACATGGTTTCTAGATTCTTTCATCATTTCATCTACTGTTGCTTCACAGATTCTAGGGTTGTTCTAGTTTGTGAGTTTTCTAGTGTTCTGTGGCATCGGGTCTGTTGTTGCTTTATCATGATTCCTTGATTCAATCAGTGATTCTCATTTGGTTTTAGTAGTAGACAAAAGTATCTTTCCTTGCTTGTCAGATTGCAATTCCATTGTTACTCCACAATGTTCTTCCAGTGCTTCTTTGCAGCAATCATCTCATTGTAGGGGGGTTTTGTCCCACTGGGTTTTCCTTCTCTACTTCATTATTGCATTTGTACATGGGTACTTGATCAGGCCTTGTTGCCAGGACCCATTCATGCTTTCTTGCATTCATCTTAGTTTTAGGTGCATACTTTTTTAGTCTCCCTAAGTGGCACTTATGGGGCGGGTGTTAGTGTAATTAATATTTAATTACACTTGCATAACTTTACTTAGGTAATATTTAATTCCTAGGTTAATTATTTTCATCCTTATCTTGTTGAGCTATCTTGTTGCTCAAGATAAGATTAGGGTTATGCATCTTTTCTTTTATAAAGCAAATCATATCGTGTAATTAAGTAATTCCTGAATAATAATATTTTGCACATCTTTTGCAAAGCTCTTGCTTTTTCTATTTTTCTCTTCTGTGGAAGGCTTTTCTAGTTTGCATTTCAGATCTTTGTTTCTAATAGACACTATCAAGATAGTGAAGAATCAAAGGGATATAGGTTAATCTAGCAATAAGAAATGGCTCTATTAGTGGAGATGTAAATTTTCATCAAAATACATAACTAACAACCACTTCTCACTCTACAACAAAAAATGATATTTTATTTTAAAATATTTTACAAATAAGTTAGACTATATTGATGATTTTGATGTGTGCATTACTAATAATGTTGATAATATTGTTGAAAATGAAATGAGTAATGCTTGTCACCAACCATTTTCTATAAAAATAATAATGATAAAAAAATATAAATATTTAGCTAGATAGAAGCCAAGGAATTTTTTAAAAATATATAGGCAAGGCCCAAATATCCAAGGAAGGAATAGTAATTCTCATAGCCAAAATATTATATATATAGATTAGTACACAATCTAATAACTAGTGGAAAAAAGGTATAGGAGTAAGCCATGAAAGAGAAATTTAATGTATTATTAGAGAAAATATTTGAAAATTCTATTACAATTCATGATTATTAGGCACTTATTGAATTGTTGAACTACATTTCAACTCTTTATATATGTATCATTTTTCCTGTATAAGTCAATGAAGCATTTTACCCTTCGTATGGTATCAAAGAAAAATCAATATTTTTGTGCCTAGAATTTGTTAGTTTCAATATTGAAGTCCATATATTTGTTTTTATTAATTCTATGACTATAGAAGAAGATGAATAGGTTTTGAAAGCTTGTTGCTAGTTGTTGAATGCTTGTAGGATACCACCATTGTGAGTTTATTTTACACAAAATTAATTATGATTACAATCTGAGTTTGAGAAAGATTAACTCTTATAATGTAAGGGTTATACTCTTCAATCAATAGGTGTTCAATTTGAATTTATCTTCTGAATCATTGAAAATTGTCACTCTATGTTTTGGGAGATAGAAGCACTAATTTCCTCCAAGTGTCATTCAAGGAAACCTTAGAGATCTCAATCTAGGGATGGAAATGAGGGAAAGAGATCTACAATAAGGTGTCCTAGGGTGTGATTAAAGATTAAAAGAGGGTTCACCACCAAGAAAGGGCTTGGAAACAAAGAGATGATAAAGTTCTATATGACATAGAGTATGAAACTGAAATACAAAATAAAAAACTAAGAATGAGCAGAGGGGTACCTAGAAGAAAAATGTGATCAAAACAAGCTCTGAAACCCTAAAATTCAAAATTTTAATGCTCAATGGAACTCATACACCATTCATGGCGATTTAGTCCAAGACTAGGGTTTTTGTGTAGAAATTAGAATCTTTCAGTGACTAATCTGGATCTCCTAAAACCTAGAAAAAGGCAGTACTGGGACTCATATGCCTAAGGTGGTGATTTAGTCCCAATATTAGGGTTTGGATGGAATTTTGGCATTATCTGGTGATCTCTTGTAGCTTCCTTCCTACCATATCCCTGAGTTTGAAAGCTTGAATTTTTCTTTGTAGATGACTTTCTATGAATATGACAACCTTGTGACAACTTGAAAACTTTCCTCAATCTTGTAACTTAGTCTTCAAAGGATCTTCAAGCCCTAAAGCACCTAGATCTGCTATCACATGTGTAGAGAGATAAAAAATTGTTTATTATTCAGGAATAGGGGTTTTCCTTGGTTAAACCACATTTAGGTAATTAAACCTTGTGATAAAACAATGAAACATGAAGATGAAAAACATGAAACATGAACAATAATACCTTGAATGATGTATTGAAATGTAAATCTATAACATAACATGAGGTATCCATGAAAAATATAGATCTTCATCTTGAATTAGATATAGAACTATAGTGTAAAAAAAAGTAACCCTTTTTCACACTTAATTTGGGAATAATTGATATTGAATAAACTTAATTATGTCTTGATTTAGTGTTGTAATGTGTTGTACACATTCACATTAATCTAGGCCCCTTTTTAATGAAATTTACTTAAATTGTACCTTATTTATGGTGTTGTAAAGTGTTGTATTACACATTCACACTTATCTAGGGTTTCATTAATTAATCGTAGTTAATTGAGCCTAATTACCACCTTTAATTCAAATTTAAGCCATATTAATTACACCTTCTGAAAAATCTATCCCAAAACCTAATAATCAAATTGTATGACATTAGATTTGGAAAATTGAAGGTCCTAGAAAATGGTGCTAGAATCCATTTGCCTTTAGTGGTGAATGGGTCATCTCCAAATAGCACACCCCTTTCTTTGTAGTTTTAAGGTGGGTTTATGGTGTTCTTTCATCCCCCTAAAGCATGGTCCTATAAATTTGTGCTAGGAACCATTCACCTTTAGTGGAAAATGGGTCCTCCTCACATAGGACACCCCTTTTTCAATTTAATTTTTATGGTATCATAAGGATTTTTCATTCTAAATATAGTGTTGTCTTGGATTATTTGATTTTCAAGGTTAATCTATAGATTTTGTATAAATATGAGGCTAATTTACATAGTTTCACCTACAAAATTTTAGTATTCATTCATTATATCAAGTATGATTTTACAAGAGAATTTCAAAGGCATTCAAGGGTAGATTATCAAAGTATTATTGTATCAATTCAAGATTGTTTCATTATGTCAAGGGCACAATGTAGTCAAGCATGTTGATGAGCTAAGATTGTGGATGTAGTATTGAAGATCTACTTGCAAGAACTATTTCATGTCTTATTTGAGATCAAGATCTACATTCTTCATGGCCAACACATGTTAGTTTATAGATATATACTCCAAGATAAGTTCCAGGTTATCATCATTTCATTATTTCATGTTCATGCTTCAATTTCATTATTTCATAATTTGGTTTAATTACCTTAATGGGGTTTGAATTAGGAAAACCCCTATTCACTAATAATCAATAGGTTTTTCGAAAAGGACCCATGCCAAACTTAAAAGGAAAGTGCCTCCTACTACCTAGATGGTTTAGATTTTAAATAGGGGGGTTCAGGATATAAATGAATTGGAACCTGAGCTTGTAGAGTTATTAAAGGCCCAAATTTAGTTGTTGCTAGCATTTTGTCTAGTTTTTTGGTTTTGTGGCCTTCACTAGCCTTTTTTGGTGGCTATGGACTTGTCTTGTTTTTTTAACATCCTTTCTATTTTTGGTGTCTTTTTAATGATCTTATCATTTGTTTGTAAACTTTGTGGTTTTGGGTCTCTATAAAACCCATTTTTTCCTCTTTTAAAAATAATCAATAGGTTTTTCTCCTTTTGAATGTGTGATTTTAGATTTACAGGTTGAAGATCAAGTTGATAAAAAGTTTGAAGAAAAATTGTCAAAGTTTTCTTGTTGCAAAAATTATCATTCATAGTGCAAGAACATGGAGAGAAGGCTATAGAATTTGTGAGTTGAAAAATAACTTATTTATTCATTCATCATTCCTTCTATTTGATTTTATTTCAAGGTTTGATTACAAAACTAAGGTTTGATATAGTTAAAGCCCTATCCACTAACAAAATAATATTTTTTCCCTCTCTTTGATGTATGATTTGTAGATTTAGGTTGACGATCCATTGAAGAGAAAGATTGGAGAAAGTTGTGAAAGTTGCAAAGTTGTTAAGGCTATCACCTTTCTTGCAAGATGATAGAAAGTCACCTATAGGCCAAAATTCAAGCTTTCAGACTCAAGGATTTGGAAGGAGAGAAGCTATAATAGATCACTAGAGGATATCAAAGTTTTAGATCCACCATGATACTATGGAAAAATCACCATTTGTGGACGTATGACTCCCAATATATTTGTTTTCAGAGATTTCTTATAGTTCCTTCTTTATTGGTTGCAAATTTTGGATCCAGCTTGAAACCCTAAACTAGGAAAAAATCACCCCAACTGGTGTATGAGTCCCAATGTGAATTAAAATTCAGTATTTCAAGATTTCAGATCTTATTTCAAGCATCTTCAGCTTTCTAGTTGCACCTTTGTTTATCTCCAATTCACTATTGTTAGTGTGTTAAGTTTATCTTAGGGTTAATCTTTTGGGTTATTTTTTCTCATGTGGGTAGTTTTAAACATTTTATATATTTTATTTCCTTTAAAAGGCTATACTATATGTAAATGTATTCATCTCAATATTATTCACTCTTCCTTGGTGAAATAGCCTATGTGCTTCTCTCTATCTCGTGATGGTGTTTTGTTGCCGATGGTGCTCCTCAGAGGTGGATGAAACCAAAATGGTATCAAACCAAACCATCATGCAATACTTCCTTTGAGAGTTTTATGTGGAAATAGGAAATGGATGCTTCACTTCCTCGTCCACAAAAATGTGGGGATACAAGGAAAAGGATCCAATTTCATGATATTCACACTCAAGGAAACCTGAGAGATCTCAACCCAGTGAAGGATGTTAGAGATATGACTGAAAGGAATACTTGGAGATGATGGAGACAAGGAATGGGTTCACCACCAAGTGTAAGCTTGGAAAATACAAAATATTTGAAAACATAGTGTGATATGCAAAAAGACTGAAAAAGATAAATTGAATGCAAATAAAATAAAATAGGAAAGCCAAATAGAAAGTGTGCACCTAGAAAATCATAATCGGAATGAGGATTGGAAATGTCTCTAAAATCCTATAAAATTTGACCTTTTGACCTATTCAAATTCATTCGCCAATCTAGGTGAATCAGTCCTAGATTAGGATTTCTATCGATAAAGTTGTTTCAGGGAAAAGGGTACTAGAATCTGCAAATTGATCTAACAAACACTTTTAGTGGGACTCATTCTCCATTAATGGTGAATCAGTCTCGCTTTTCTTTTTTAGAAACTAGAAATTTTCATCTGCACTCCAAAACCTGTACTTTCCCTCCAAACTAGGTTTCAAATCTGAACCTATAAAAATACCTGCAAAATTGAATAGAACTTGATTTAATAATGGGGAATTTTCCTTAGTCAAACCCCTAGTTTGGTAATTAAACCTTGAAGAAAATAATAAAATGTGTGTACAAACCCTAGCCTTAAGTGTGTCTAAGACTAAGAAATTTGAAACATGATGCAATCCTATTCTAATGTGGAAGAACAAGATGCATAATGGAACTTGCATGATATAAGATTCACCTTAGGAGATCTCTAATCACCTCAAATGAATCACAATGATATGTAAACCTTGCTTCGGCTAAAGATAGAGTGACAATTGAATATGGAGTCATTTAGAAAACAAATCCTTAGATTTGGCCTGATGGCTAGTTACATCTCCCCAACCTAGAATTCTTCATGATTCATCATAGACATCCATGATCAACCCTTGAAAATGCTAGATCTTGAATGAAAGTGAGCTTTAAGACTTGCAAGAAACACTCAAATGCTAATCCAAAGCTTCAAATTTTCTATAAATAGACTTGTGAATGCTCTTGTGAAAGATTTTCAACTTTAACTCTTGAATTTGTTTACTCAAAGGGCTTAGAATTGCGTTTGAATTGCTTAGATGTCATGAAAATGATTAAGAAACTTGTATTTATAGGAATTAACACCTAACTAACCATTATTTAGACCTCAAAGGATGACATCCAATGAAAATTTGAACTAAATTGGTGAATTTCCCACTCAAACTTGAAAAATGCCCCAAAAGGGACTCATTCGCCACCCTTGGTGAGTGGGTCCCACGAAAGGGGAATCATTTGGCCAAGGTGGTGAATGAGTCCCACCTAAGGTTTTTGACATGGGTTTTTCGAGATTTGAATGTCTTAAATATTTTTTGTTGGATTTTATATGATTTTTGAGTGGAATAAGCCTCAAGATCCGAAATAATGGGTCCTAGGGGCCTATAAATGTTGAGTTAAAGGATAATTAATGCAAGGGTTCCCAAGATAGGCCCAAATTAGACCAAGGATTGTACTATCTCCAAGAAGGGAGTACAATTTTAGTGGTCACATTTAGCCCCCACTTTAGTTCCCATATGACTGTACGTGCATATGCAAGCTAAAGGACTCTAAATAATACAATTTATCTCATAAAAGGATACTCATTCAAAAGATGGGAGAATGAAGCCCTTAGTGTAGTTATCTACAAAACCATAATGTTAGGAACCACATCCTACAACATGAATTCGTTAGTTTTCCAAAAAAATTCTTATCTAACTTTTTGAAATCAAATTCAAGGGTAGATGTATACCCCCTTGATTCCACTTGCTTTAGAGATGTGGAATCAAGGTAGTAATCTAGCCACATCGAAAATGGTATGTCATATTAGAGGTAATTTCCAAGTACGATGCCACATAATGATAGATAGTTAGTGATTTTGGGAGCGGAATCACAATTCCAATGCAACAAACAACATAAAAAACAAAGCCCTCTAGCACCCGTTATGTTAACTTGAATGAATTTTTTTTTTAACCTTAATATAGTAAAAACCCTAGTTTTAACATACATGAGAGAAAAAATTCAAGTAAATTCTTACTTTTTCTTTTACCTTTTTTTAGCTTGAGATTGATTGAAGAATAGTGAAATATGTCGAGCAGATGAGATTATAGGCTTGCGAGACTGGATGTGCTACAGGACCAGGTGGCACATGGCAATGCTATCATGAGGTGAGTCAAAAAAATTTCCTTTTCTTTGTCTTTGCGTAGTTATTTTATGAATTTTGTATATTTCTAGGTTAATTTAGGGCCTTGGAAGAAAAAAGTTTGCAAAGCATCCCCTTTCTTCATGAAGTGTCCCACTTTTTCACAAAGTGTCCCGTTTCTTCATGAAATGTCCTAGAAGGGGTCTAAAGTGTCAAGGGGCTTTAGGAAAGCACGCTATAGTATCTTTAGTTCACTTTTATGATGATTCATATAATCATTGAAGAGATTAGGCTACTTATAGGATATTTTTCTTCCTTTTTTGTTAGGTACCCACCCATGTGTGTCAACATCTAGGTGGGAGATAGCTTAGCTTTCTCAGAGACTTAGCCACCACCCTTTCAATGGATGACACCGAGCTATTATAGGATGCAGGTATATATTGGGCATACCTCATTCCCCCCATGAAGTACCATGATGTGATGTTCATGGCTCTAGTCGAGTGTTGGGATTCCAACACATGTGCATTCCACCTTCCTACTAGGGAGATGACAATCATCATAGAGGACATCCACTGCATACTATGAGTTCCTATTTGGCGTGAGTAGGTATGCTTCTGAGGAGATCAAACATTCCACAAGAAGAAGGCTAACATGTAGTATTGCCTGAATGGACTAGTGCATGATGAGCGAGTGACGGAAAAGATTGATCTACCAATGCTAATATATTCATGAGCTCAACTAGTTAAACATATTATGATGCACATAGTTGCACTAGTACTCATCTCTAATGGGTGGGTAGTGCACCTAGAGGGAGGACTGGTACACCTGATACGAGGGATGGCAGAGCACATGACAGTATATGCCTGGGGGTGTTGTATCCTAGCAAAATTATACTATGATCTTGGATGGTTTGTGTTTCGAGAGGTGGAAAGCATGATACCCTATACACTTCTACAAGTTTGGTTCCTTGAGTATATCACTTGTACCAAACCTATTGGCTTACCGTGTATGACAGTTGTGGCGTAACCTCGGGCCTTTAACTATCCTCTATGACAGCTTTGGAAATATGGTAATTTACACTTTTGGAGAGTGCGATTTGAATAACTAGAGGAGAACAAGATCCTTTTGAGACCATAGCAACTTACACTTCAGTGGCCAAATCACACTCAAAATATGAGGAGATTAAAACTAGATAGATTTTTGATTGGATGACACGATTATGTAGTACATCCTTTCTACTACGATCAGGTTGCATGGTATTTTGAGAAGGTCCATACACCACTGAGGGAACAACTCTTCTTTAGGAGGTTAGTGTAGAGTGCCTAGAGATCTAGTGATACAGTATGGTTCACTGTAGAGAAAGTTTTCAACAAAAACTTCGAGTACTCAAATCACGATATTCCTCAAGTCTCCAATCCTAATGAGGCCAGTGCCATAGATGATTATGAGGAGTGGTGGAAAATATCATGACTAGCTCTCATATTTCCCATGGATGAGCCTATAGGAGATGCAATACCATTTCTAGATAAGGGAGATGATATAGACGATATGGCTGACGAGACATAGTACATGACTGCAAACATATTTATAGATGTCATAGATGAGCATAATGATGAGGATGTAGATCCTGATTATGATGGTCAGGATGAAGGAGATGAGGAGGATGATGAGGAGGACTAGGAGTAGGAGGAGGAGGAGTCACCCATGAGAGAGGGTGATGAGGCAGCAACTGAGGATCGAGCATGACACGAGCGGGGAGAGCCCTCGCCCATTTGTATGACTAGATCACGAGCAAAAACCACAATAGAAATTAGTACCCATAGTCATGGAGGGGCTAGAACATCTTCCATTCCCCCTTACAGAGGACGAGGCTAATGTTTCATATCTGGTCAAAGATATTGGTGATGGTATTTTATTTATGCATGTATTTTGTGCTTATGCTTATGTTTTATTTATGTCATTTGTGAGACTACAAGAAGCATATGAGAGTTTGAGGAGGTGATTCCGCTGATCCAATGCTACATTGAAGGTATGGTCATCCCAGACCCCAGTAGAGTTTGAGAGACTAGATTTAGAGGTATCCAAGCTGTAGGTGGAGAGAGATTAGATAACAGGAGCACATCAGGAGGCCCTTGGACAAACACGAGGCTTAGAGTTTACTCTCAAACTTGGCAGATCACGATCACGATTGAATACCACCATCTCTCTATGTACCACCACTAGAGCAACATGAGTACTAGATCTTGAGGGATCTAGTAGCCACATACCATAATGATATTGTATATATTGATCACATGTACACAAAACTATGATATATATATATATAAGCATATGATAGTTTTATTAGTTAATTTTATGTGTTGAAATGTTAAATGGAAATGTGATTAACTAAATAGCGTTTGCAATATTATTTAATTAATATCTTCATGATTTAACATGCTTTATGTGATCTAATGAAAACTTATTACAGTTTCTCTTAGATGCAACATTGTAAATAAGTATGTTATGCTAAATTAAATGCACCTATGATCTAACTGAAGAACGTTAAATGTATATAAGGATATAATCTAACATAACACAAAATATTAAATTGAATAGCATGAAACCTAAAGTAATTATATAGAAAAACTGACTTACATAATCACCTTAGTGTTCAAGATATATGCCTAAGTGTTTATCAAGAATGAAGCAATATGAAAGCATATGGAATATAATCCACTAGCTCTAACAAAATTACTTTATCATTCATACTATTCAAAGGATTAGACATAATACAAGTGTAGATGTGTGGAATTGACATGTTCTTTGAGAGGTGGGTATGTGCAGGATCATCATGGAAAAAAAGGCCATAAGTGGCAAAAATTCAAAAATGAGTTAGGGCAACTTGACATAAAATTTTGAATAAGTTATCTATATTATTTCAAAAAATATGTAAGAATAGAATCAGAAAGCAAAAATGTAGTTTCTAAAATACCAGGTTTTTTAAATCTATTTGGTGAAAATTTGTTTATGCAATATACTTAAATCTTGGAAAAAATAAGAAGTAGGTGTTTGTCCGACCACCCTAACCAAAAATAAAATGATAATATTTTTATAATATTTTAGACATAAGTATAACTCATGTCCGGATGTGCCCTTATATTTTTGGTAATTTTTCCAAGTAAATAATTAATTATGAATTTTTATTACAACTTTTAAAAGATATTAAAACTTGTATGTCTAACCACCTTAACTTGGTCAAAACTTCATGAAATTCAATTTTTCTTTTTTTAATCCTATATTATTCGAAGCATAGAATGTGATGCATGCTTTGGATTCAAAAAATGTGATACTGTTTGAAAGCTATAGATGTTTTTCAATCAGCCTATCAATCAACACTTTAGTCGTAATTCAAATAGAATATAAATAATAATTATTTATTAAATTCAAAGTAAACCATAATTTATATTGGTGGAAAGCTAAGAATCTCCTTTAAAAACCATTTTCATTTCATCAATTTTGGGTAAAAAAAAATTCATCAGCCACATACCCTACAAATACCCATCATATTGCCACTTTTTGGCCCATCATAATCCTACGCTTACCCAGGTGTTCCATCTAGTTTAGTTAACACGTATGCAGGAGACCCCAATTTTTTTTTAATTATGTAGGGTCGTAACAAATTAGGACTAAAATTTCCTTATTTATTTGGGTAAGCAATGATGTTATGTTGATTTTTAGATAGGCTGAATCACCTTTGTTGAATGTGTAGGAGATGACATTAAGATTGTAATTTCACTGTTTCCTTTTACAATAATCTTGAAGATGTTCAATAGCATTGATGCATTGTTCATCGAGCATTCCAAGCTGATGTAATCTTTTCTCTTTATAGTTTCTATTGTTGATAAGTCCTTGAAGAGCAATTCTTAACAAAGGAATCTCTAACTCCAAGGGAATTATTGCCTCACCACCATAGACATGATTGTAAGGTGTAGTCCCTGTAGAAGATTTAACAATTGTGCGATAAGCGCATAACACAGTGTAATTCTATATGCTAATCCTTATGATGCTTGTTAACAATTTTCTTTAGGATTCGTTCGATAACCTTATTAGTTAATCTAGCTTGACCGTTAGATTGTGAATAATAAGGTGTGGAAAAGCGATGTTGAATGTTAAATGTCTCCAATAATTTCTACACGTCATTATTCTTAAATGGTGTACAATTATCAGAGACTAACACAGAAGGGATCTCAAAGTGATCAATAATGTGTTCCAATATGAAATGACAAATTACCTCAATTGTTGTTTATCAAAGGGGACTAGCCTCTACCCATTTTGTGAAGTAATCGGTTGCAATGATGATAAATGTATGTTCGGTTGAAGGAGGTGATATATTTTATATAATGTCTAATCCCCAAACCTCAAAGGGCTATATCAGAACTTGAGCTTGGAATTCACAAGTAGGAGCATGGATGAGATTGCTATGCTCTTGACATTTATGGCATTTTCTAAAGTAGTCGAAGCAATCTTGTTCCATATTTCTCCAATAATGCCCAATGTAGATAAGTTTTTGAACTAATGTTTTTCCTCCAAAATGGCCACCACAAGCACTTGCATGGGCTTGTTCAAGTGCTACAGGTATCTTAGATTCTTTTTGGCATCTAAGTAAGATACCATGGAATGATCTTCAATACAATGCATCAGCAAGATATTTACTTAGATGCGAGCTTGCGCAAGTGGGCTCAAATGTTCTTGGTTGTCGGCTTAGGAAAGGTACTATCTTTCAAATAGTTAAATGTTGTATCATACCATTCCCTCGAGTCTTCCTCAATTGTTGTTAGTAGATCTTCTAGTTTGTCGTCGATCAAAGGTTTCATGATGGGATGAACAATTAATGTCAGATATTTTGATGGATCTTGAGGTGATATAAGAGATGCTACACTCGCCATTGAATCTGCATGCTGATTATCCTTTCATGGGATGTTATCAATGGTAAATGATTCAAAATTCTCTAACAAGTGCATTGTGAGATCCTTGTATTTTGATAATATTCATGCTTTACTTGATATGTTCCATTTTAATTTTTTGATTCCTAATTGTGAATCACCAAAGATTTTAATGTCTTTTACACCTAAGATCAGAGCAGCATGTAATCTAGTGAGCAAAGCTTCATACTCAGTAGTATTATTTGTACATAGGAAGTTTAACTGATATGACAAGGGAATAGGCTTTCCTATGGGAAGGATTAGTATAATCCCAACATCGGAACCAATTCTACACTAATATCCATTGAAATATAACTCCCATGTATTAAGTTCAACTGTCAACACATTATCATCGAGGAAAAAGTGAGTGCTAGGTAATGCCAAAGGGGAAGGAGCGTTACCCAAGTGGTTAGTTAACTCTTGGTCTTTAATTTATTTTTGTGAAATAAACTTAAGGTCAAACTCAGTTAATAACATCACCCACTTAGCTAGGCATCCTAATAAATCTATTTTATTAAATAGATGTTTGAGAGGGTCAAATTTTGTCATCACTTGTATTTCCATATTTAGTAAATAATGTTGCAACTTACTAGCAATGAATACAAGCAAAAAACATTGTTTTTTGATTGTTGTGTATTGCTTCTCACAATCTATTAAATTTATACTAATGTAATAAATAGGATGTTCCTTACCATTTTTGTCTTGTTGAGCCAACAATGCTACAAGAGCATGAGCTGATGTAGTTATGTAAACTATGAATGGTTTGTTTGGCATGGCAGGTTGTAAAATAGGCAGAGTTGCAAGGTATTCCTTTAAACTCTCAAAGTCCTATTTACAATCTTCATTCCAATCAAAGCGCACATCCTTTCTAAGAAGATGTGTGAATGGTAATATGTGGTCAGCTAAAGATGCTACAAAATGACTAATGGCTTGGATTCTTCCTTGTAATGTGCATAATTGAGAAATATTTTTGGGAGGTGGCATGTTGATTATGGCATCAATTTTCTTCATGTCCACCTCTATGCCTTTGTGAGACATATAAACCCTAAAAGCTTCCCACTATCTACACCAAAGAAACTTTTTTGTAATTAATCTCATGTTGTACTTTCTCATCTACTCAAATAGTTTTTGAAGGACACTCACATTGTCTTTTCTTGTTAAATATTTAGCTAGGATGTCACCAACATGATCTTCCAAAATCTTATGTATGTAGTCATGGAATATTAGTGTTATAGCTTGTTGATATGTTGTACCTGCATTCTTTAATCCAAAAGGAATCATAACCCAACAATATGTTCCCCAAACTGTCATGAATGTTGTCTTATATTGATCTTGAGGGTTCATAAAGATTTGATTATATCTAGAAAATCCATCCATGAATGACAACAAAGCATGTCCCGCAATTGAATCTACTATCATGTCAATATTAGGAAGGGGAAATCATTCTTTAAAAATGATTTATTTAAATCAATTTTTTTTTTGCAAATCCTAATACAATTGTCAGGTTTTGCAATTGCGACAATATTTAAGATCCAAGGGGAATAATCCATAGGTCATATGAAACTAGCCTCAAGGATTTTTTCAAGTTCACCTTTAACCAACAATACTATCTTTGGATTCATTTTTTGTATCTTTTGTTGAACGATCTTAGTATTTTCAGTAAGGATAATGTTATGTGTTACAATCTTCAGATCTATTTCTGGCATATCTGAGTATTTCCAAACAATTTTTTTGGGAAAGTCATGGAACAAGATTGTAATTTCTTCTTGTTCTTCATCATTGAGGCACTTCCCTATGTTAATGACTTTGTATTTATCTTCTATGTCCATTG
>VDFB02000008.1:264803286-264925330 GCA_007258455.2 Sequoia sempervirens | reverse complement strand
GAGAGTGGGAGAGAGGGTAGGAGAGGGTAAGAAAGTGGGAGAGAGTGGGAGAGTGTGGAAGAGAATTGGAGAGTGGGTGGGAGAGGGTGAGAGAGAGCTACTGGGAGAGAGTTGGAGTTTGGGATAGGGTTGGAGAGGGTGGGAGAGAGTGGGAGAGAGAGTGGGAGAGGGTGGTAGAGTGTGAGAGAGGGTGGGAGACGGTGGTAGAGGGTGGCAGAGAGGGTATCTGTTTATTACCAATATCTGTTATCATCCATTACTAAAGTTCAAGAAATCATAATTCTTAAAGTTCAAATAATGGATATCTATTATTATCAGATATTAGTTTTGTGTATTAGTGGTTTACGCACTTGGATGAGCAACAAAATATATTAATATTATTATATAATAATTAATATTAATATATATAATATATAATATATATTAACATATAATATATAATATTATATACATTATTTATTAAAATATAACATATAATGTATATTAATATATAATATATATTATATAACATATGACATTGTAATAATAGAGGTGATGGATATCTGTTTTGAGTATTAGTGGGTTATACACTCGAATGAGTAGCAATATATATATATATAAATATAATATATAATGTATATTATATGGGTATGTGCAGGATCATAATGGGCCAAAAAGTGGCAATATGATGGGTATGTGTAGGGTATGTGGCTAGCGACTTTTTTTTAACTCAAAATTGATGAAATGAAAAAGGAATTTAAAGAGGGTTCCTAGCTTTCCACCAATTTAAATTATACTTTACTTTGAATTTAATAAATAATTATTATTCATTTTCTATTTGAATTAAAACTAAAGTCCTGATTGATAGGTTGATTGAAAAACATCTATAGCTTTCAAATGATATCACATTTTTTGATTCTGAAACATGTGTCATATTCTATGCTTCGCATACTATATGATTAAAAAAATAAATTTCATAAAGTTTTGACCAAGTTAAGGTGGTCAGACATACAATTTTTTATATTTTTTAAAAGCTGTAAAAAATAAATCATAATTAATTATTTACTTGGAAAAAAATTTCAAAAAAAATGCATCACATTGAGACATGAGTCCTCTACTTATATTTAAAATCTTACAAAAAAATATTATCATTTTATTGGGGTCAGGGTGGTCAGACATAAACCTACTTATTATCTTTTCCCTAAAATTGAAGTACTACTTCATTGAAATTTCAAATTTTCACCAAATAGATCTTAAAAAAAAAAAAAAAAAACTAGTAGTTTAGAAACTGAATTCAATTTGCTACAAATTCTATTCTTACATGTTTTTGAAATAATATAGATAACTTATTCAAATTTTTATGCCAAGTTGTCTAACTCTAATTTTTTTGAATTTTTTGTCACTTAAGGGCCTATTTTTTCCATGATGATCCTGCACATACCCATTTATTAATATATATTATATATTATATATGAATATTATATATTAATATATAATATAATATATATTATGTATTAAAATATAATATATAATATAAATTCTATATTGATGTATATTATATATTGATATATGATATGTATTATATAACATATGACATTGTAATAATACTAGAGGTGACAAATATCAAATTTATAGGTTTGAATTTTTAAGAATTGGGGCCATGTCGGTTAGATCATACAACAGATATTTGTTTAATAACAAAAAATGGACCGTTTTCAGTATTTCAATGGTCCCTACATTTTTTTTGTCATGAAAATCTTGTGTTTTTTGTCTGCATTAGATGAAATTCATATTTTCAAAGATTCTCTTACACTTTTTGTAGAATTCCAATCATTTGTGTGTGTTTTTTTGTTTGTGCAATGGGGAGTAGTAGTCGGCGTAAGAGAAAAGGTAAAAGGAAACTTACAACAGATCAAATTGAAGCATATAGAGTAGAAGATAGAGAAAGTCATAGGAAAAGAAGACAAGGTATGCAAAATATTCAAATTGAAGCTTCTTCTGAACCATTGAATGTTAATTCAAGTGATGATGAAATAGGAATTGAAAATATTGAACATCATATTCAAATTGAAAATGAAAACATTGAAATTGAAAATGTGCAAATTGAAAATGAAAATGTGAACAACATTGAGAATGAAAATGTTGTTGAAAATGTTATTCAAAATGAAATTGTTATTGAAAATGTTGAAAATGAAAATGTGGTTGAAAATGAAATTCTTTTTGACAATGAAAATGTTGTTCAAAGGGTATGTGCAGGATCATCATGGAAAAAATAGATCCTTAAGTGGAAAAAAATTCAGAAAAATCAGAGTTAGGCAACTTAACGTAAAAATTTGAATAAGTTATCTATATTATTTAAAAAATATGTAAGAATATAATATGTATCAAATTGAATGTAGTTTTTAAACTATTAGGTTTGTTTTAAAAAAAAAATCTATTTGGTGAAAATTTGAAATTTCAATACAGTGGTACTTAAATTTCAGGGAAAAAATTAGAAGTAGGTGTTTGTCTAACCACCCTAACCACAATAAAATGATAATATTTTTTTATAATATTTTAGATATAAGTAGAGGACTCATTCCCCGATGTGATGCATATTTTTTTGTAATTTTTTTCCAATTAAATAATTAATTATGATTTTTTTATTACAACTTTTTAAAAAATATAAAAACTCATATGTCTGACCACCTTAACTTGGTAAAAAATTCATGAAATTCATTTTTTCTTTTTTTACTCCTATAGTATGTGAAGCATAGAGTGTGACGCATGTTTTAGATTGAAAAAATGTGATACCATTTGAAAGCTATAGATGTTTTTCAATCAGCCTATCAATCAGGACTTTAGTCATAATTTGAATAGAAAATAAATAATAATTACTTATTAAATTTAAAGTAAAACATAATTTATATCCGTGGAAAGCTGAGAATCTCTTTTAAAAACCCTTTTCTATTTATCAATTTTGGGTAAAAAAATAGTCATCAGCCACATACCCATCATATTGCCACTTTTTGGCCCATCATGATCTTGCACATACCCCAAAATGAAATTGTAATTGATAATGTTGAAAATGAAAATGTTGAAAATGAACCTTATGCAAACTAATTACAAAAGAACCCCTAAATGGCTGGTTGAAATAGATGAGAACATAATTGATAATCTTCAAGGAAAAGGGTCACAACGAATGGTTCGTTTGTGGGTTACGAAATTGTTCAATAATTTTTTTTCCAATAAGACATTAACCGAACAATGCCAATTTTTTGTGCAATTACTTAAGATTTACAAAATGAGACCATTATTAAAAAAATTGAAGATTGGTCTCACAAAAAAATTGAAAAAAATAATCTTATTGTAAAAAATCCTTTTAATGCTCTAACCTCTATTGGAAAGACTAGTAAGGAAAAAGATAAAAGGGCTACTCGAAGAGTGATCACAACCTCACTAGTAAGCCATCATTTGAAAAATGTCTGTTTAATGAAACAAACTTGTATTGATTTTAACTTAAATCATAAAACATTGAATAGAGCACTATCAAGAAGAGGAAGACTCGATAGTGCTCTTCAAAATGATACGTGGGCTTTTAGTGGGAGACTTCCATGTGTTGATAAAAAGATAACAGATAATGTAAAGATACAAATTGAAAAATATTGGAATTCTCACTCTAGAGTATCACTGAACATAAAGGATGTTTTAAAGTTACGAATTGGCAATAGAGGTCATACATCGCATCCTAAACATTTTTTGGAATGTAGCCAAATAATTTTGTACAAATTTTTTTGTCAAGAACATCAACATTTGAAAATCTCACAAAGGGTTTTTGAGTCTTGCAAACCATCTTATTGTGTTCCTATTAAGTTTTGTAATACATGTTGTAAATACCATGTTGAGTTTTCAATGTATCATGAATTGTTATGCCATATTTGTTCTACTATGTATATTGACAAAATGTTGTAGGAGTGTCATGTAGTGCAAATTCCCAAGTCATCCAGGGAGTTGTTAGATTCATTTTTATGCATTAGAGGTGATGGTTGCTTATTTTATAAAAATGATTGTTTCAATGAAATGTGTTTGCAATGTAGTGGTTTATTGAATTTTGTAACATGCTTTCATGAGGGAAGTGATCATGATTTTGGTAACAAAATTGTTGAGAAAAACAAATATGAGATAGTTAAATACACATTGAAGAGTGGAGGTGAGGGTTCTAGATGTGAGTTGGTTGCAAGAGAGGTAAGTTTTGCTGATTTTATTTTAGATTTTAAGAAAAATATTTTCTAAAAGTATGCAATGCATAGCCATAGGTCGCAGTGGTTGGATCGGAAATTCGGGATGTGTAAGGACTCTTTCCCCATTGGAACTATTGTATTTGTAGTTGATTTTGCTGAAACTTACACATTGCAACCACAAAATGAAGTTCAATCACAATATTAAAATTCTATTCAAAGTGTTATTTTTGTCCACATAACATATAGGCATACCCCTAATAGTACAAAAGAGGACAGGAAGATAATCAGAGAGTACCATTTTTACATGAGTGATGATAGATCTCATTCATCCGAGTTTACACAAGTACAACATTGTTTTGAATTTTTTTTGAGTTCTTGTAGGAAAAAGGAATTACAATGGGTCAACATTTGATTTGGTTAGATAACTACATAGGGAAATTCAAGAATGCTTGCATGTTTTATTGGTTGAGCAAGATGCATATAGAGAGGGGTGTACACAATATTTGGAGTTTTTTCAAAGCTAGGCATGGAAAAGGTGAGCATGATGGTGCAGGTGCACATGTGAAGAGAGATTTGGTTAAGGAACAAATGAAGATTAGAGGTGGTGCAACATTTAGTGATGCACTTTCTATTATGGATTGGTGTAACTATGCACTATCATGAAGAGGGACACTTGATTCACAAGTCAGTAGGTTCTTTTGGTTGGTTGAGGAGGGCACAGTGGGAGATAGAAAGGAATGTCAAACAATTAAAGATTCTTCAAAGATGCATTCAGTTTGAAGCTCAAATACAAGTGCATGGACCATATAAACACAAGAGATGGATTTTTTTGTCAGAATTGTATTTAGTGTGATTGGGATCAATGCAAGTCAATTGAATGGGTAGATACATGGATTCCATAGTACCTAACCCCTTTATCTATAGCACAATCCTCATTACAAGATGTAATGGAAAGTTCACTTGACTACAATCATCTTTCAGATCTTGTATAGCTAGGACATGTCTATGCAGTTGGAGCATCGTAGGGGAATGAAGAGGGATCAAACTATTGGTTGGCATGATGTGTATAGGAAAGAAAAATCTATCACAACCGATGAAAGATGATGATGGCTTCATGTATCCTATAGGTTCAATTTTTGTTTCTCGAACTTGGTTGCATTACCATTTCACCATCACTTAGGTTGTTTACAATAATATAGATTTTTTATTCTAAGTATATTTAGATGTTGATAAAAAAATTATGATCACATAGGTTCAGTTGTTGTTTTAGAAACTTGGTTGTGAACATATATGATTAGAAAGAATGACATACGTAAATTTGAAGGCTATGAGAAACAAAAAACCATTATGATGTATTTGCACCATGTTATAGCAAAAAATGTGAAGTTATTGACACATCATGCTAGACCAAAAAAAAAAAGAAGATATGGACAATTAGTAGTGTTGATCATGTGAAGCATTACTGGAAACTCTGAATGTAAGAGATGACCCTACAGGGACAGTTGAGTAGTAGATCATTTGTTGTATGGGACAGGTATGATATTATTCATCACATTTTGATATTGTTTATCTACTAAGGTTCATTATTTAGGTTGTTTAGAATAATATAGATTGGTTATTCTAAGCATATTTTATAGTTTGCATTACCAATTCATCATCATTCAGGTTGTTTAGAATAATTGAGATTTGTTAGTCTAAGCATCTTTTCTATTGTGACAATATAGATATCTCATTTGAAGTATATTGTGATGTTCCTAACACGATAAATCATGGACCTACTCCAACAATAGCCAACTCTAATCGTTTGGGAGAGGTATAGACATATTGGAATAATATAGATTTGTTATTCTAAGCATATTTTATAGATTGCATTAACATTTCATCATCATTCAGGTTGTTTAGAGTAATATAAATTTATTAGTCTAAGCATCTTTTCTATTGTGACATTATAGATTTCTCATTTAAAGTACATTGTGATTTTCCTAGCACGATAGATCATGGACTTGGGACAAAAATAGCTAGCTTTGATCCTTTGGGAGAGGTATGTGAGAGATTACAATAATATAGATTGGTTATTCTAAACATCTTTTATAGTTTGCATCACCTTTCATCATCAATTAGGTCGTTTAGAATAATATAGATTTGTTATTCTAAGCATCTTTTCTATTGTACCTAGTTTGACTACTACCTTAATAGTTTGTATAGGTGGTTCACTCTAGAACGTCAACATGCTAAGTTCTTGTGGAAGAGTGTGTCAACCGCAAAGGCAATGTGAGCTCTATTTTCTTCCCCTATTGGGAAATGACTATGTATTAAGGTTGTTTGTTATATTCCTACGTGGAATTTTGTAAATCCTATATTTGATACTAATTATTGAATGATAATATCATGCATATGGGTATGTGTAGGATCATGATGGGCCAAAAAGTGGCAATATGATGGGTATGTGTAGGGTATGTGGCTGACAACTTTTTCTTTACCTAAAATTGATGAAACAAAAACAATTTTTAAAAGAGATTCCCAGCTTTCCATCAATATAAATCATGCTTTACTTTGAATCTAATAAATAATTATTATTCATTTTCTATTTGAATTACGACTAAAGTCCTGATTGATAGGTTGATTGAAAAACATCTATAAATTTCAAATGGGATCTCATTTTTTGAATCTAAAACATGTGTCACATTCTATGCTTCACATACTATAGGATTAAAAAAAGAAAAAGTGAATTTCATGAAGTTTTGACCAAGTTAAGGTGGCTAGACATACAAGTTTTTATATTTTTTAAGAGTTGTAATAAAAAATTCATAATTAATTATTTACCTGGAAAAAAATTACAAAAAAATATGCATCACATCGAGACATGAGTCATCTACTTATATCTAAAATATTATAAAAAAATATGGGGTATGTGCAGGATCATGATGGGCCAAAAAGTGGTGATATGACGGGTATTTGTAGGGTATGTGGCTAACAACCTTTTTTACCCAAAATTGATGAAACAAAAAGCTTTTAAAGGAGATTCTCAACTTTCCACCAATATAAATTATGCTTTACTTTGAATTTAATAAATTATTATTATTCATTTTCTATTTGAATTCTGACTAAAGTCTGATTAATAGGTTGATTGAAAAACATTTATAGCTTTCAAATGGTATCACATTTTTTTAAACCAAAACATGCATCACATTATATGTTTTCAATACTATAGGATTAAAAAAAGAAAAATTAAATTTCATGAAGTTTTGACCAAGTTAAGGTGGTCAGACGTACGATTTTTTATATGTTTTAAAAATTTTAACAAAAAATTCATAATTAATTATTTACTTGGAAA
Source organism: Sequoia sempervirens (assembly GCA_007258455.2). Lineage (NCBI taxonomy): Eukaryota > Viridiplantae > Streptophyta > Pinopsida > Cupressales > Cupressaceae > Sequoia > Sequoia sempervirens. Next base: position 264,917,797 of record VDFB02000008.1, on the reverse strand, counting down.
AAAATTACAAAAAAATATGCATCGCATTTGGGCATGAATCCTCTACTTATTTATAAAATATTATCATTTTGTTGTGGTTAGGGTGGTCAAATAGACACCTAATTCTTTTTTTTTTCCTGAAATTTAAGTACTACTACATTGAAATTTCAAATTTCCACCAAATAGATTTATTTATTTTTTTAAAAAACCTAGTAGTTTAGAAACTACATTCAATTTGCTACAGATTCTATTTTTACATATTTTTAAAATAATATAAATAACTTATTCAATTTTTTACATTAAGTTGCTTAACTCTGGTTTTTCTAATTTTTTTGCCACTTAAGGGCCTGTTTTTTCCATGATGATCTTTCACATACCTTATGATCATTTTATCATGGTTAGGGTGGTTAGACAAACACCTACTTATTTATTCCCTAAAATTTAAGTACTAGTGCATTGAAATTTTAAATTTTTACCAAATAGTTTTTTAATTTTTCTAAATAAACCTAGTAGTTTACAAACTACATTCAATTTTCTACAGATTCTATTCTTACATATTTTTGAAATAATATAGATAACTTATTCAAATTTTTACGTCAAGTTGCCTAACTCTGATTTTTCTAAAAAATTTGTTACTTAAGGGCCTATTTTTTCCATGATGATCCTGCACATACCCATATTGTGTACACTTTACGTGTATTCAAGTGCATACTTTACAACTTATGTGTATACTTTGCCACTTATGAGTATTGCAATGTATACTTTATAACTTAGATGTTTTAAAGTATATACTTTTTATTCATGTGTGTAGTTCATGAATTAAGTGTATTTGAGTAAATGAATCACTTTTTCACTTACTAACAAGGAACAAAATAAACCCTAAACCCCTTTGCACCTTTACATTGCATCCATTTGACCCATTTTCCGTCAACTAAAAACTCATCACCGTGGGAAAATGCATTCGAGAAAGAAAAAATAGAGAGAGGTTTTTGTAGAGGATCCCAACACGATCTCATAACCTCAGACAAAGAGTATGTAGGCATCACAGTTTCTGAGAAATAGAGATTCAAATATTATTGTCTTTTAACACTTTGGACTCTTAAGGGACATCACCAGTCCAATGTAGGTTAAAGTGATTCAGTGTATTTGGGTGCAAAAGAGGACCATCCCTAGCATAAATTTACCCATCTGAATGTGTTAGAATATTTCGTTTGGTCTTATGAGTTGCAAAATGAAAGTTGCACCACTTTGCAACTTTACACTACTTGCATCTAATAACTTTTTTCTCAACTGAAAACTCATCACCACAGGAAAACGCCTCTAAAATAGCAAAAAATGATAGAGGTTATTGTAGAGGGTCTCAACATGATCCTATAGCCTCATATAGAGAGTCTATAGGAATCACAGTTTTTGAGAAATAGCCCTTCAAAGATTGTTTCCTTTTAGCACTTTGGACTCTTAAGGGAAATTGTCGGTCCAATTTAGCTCAGAGTGATTCAACATATTTGGGTGCAAAATAGGATGATCCATAACATAAACACACCCATATGGACATTTTGGAACATTTTTTTTGGTCCTATGAGTTGTAGAATGAAATTTGTACCACTTTGCAACTTTACACTGCATGCATTTGACAAATTTTTCCTCAACTGAAAAACTCATCACCACGGGAAAATGTCTCCGAGATAGAAAAATTTGAGAGAGGTTATTGTAGAGGGTCTCAAAAAAATCCCATAGCCTCAGATGAAGAGTTTGTAAGCATCATGGTTTCTAAGAAATAGCCCTTCAAAGATTGTTTCCTTTTAGCACTTTGGACTCTCAAGGGAAATCACTAGTCCAATGTAGCTCTGAGTGATTTAGAGTATTTGGGTGCAAAATAGGATTAGTGCTAGTGTAAACGTACCCATGTAGATGTGTTGGAATAGTCTGTTTGGTCCTATGAGTTGTAGAATGAAAGTTGCACCACTTTGCAACTTTACACTACTTGCATCTGACAACTTTTTTCTCAACTAAAAACTCTTCACCATGGGAAAACACCTCTAAGATAGAAAAATACGAGAGAGGCTATTGTATAGAGTCCCAAAAAAGTCCCATAGCCTCTAGTGAAAAGTTTGTAGGCATCACATTTTCTAAGAAATGGCCCTTCAAAGATTGTTTCCTTTTATCACTTTGGACTCTGAAGGGAAATTGTCTGTCCAATGTAGCCTAGAGTGATTCGGCATATTTGGGTGCAAAAGAGAACCATCCCTATCATAAACGTACCCATACAGATGTGTTGGAACACTCCATTTGGTCCTACAAGTTGTTGAACGAAAGTTGCACCACTTTCCAACTTTACACTACTTGCATCTGACAACTTTTTCCTCAACTGAAAACTCTTCACCATGGGAAAACGCCTCTGAGATAGAAAAATACGAGAGAGGCTATTGTATAGAGTCCCAAAAAAGTCCCATAGCCTCTAGTGAAAAGTTTGTAGGCATCACATTTTCTAAGAAATGGCCCTTCAAAGATTGTTTCCTTTTATCACTTTGGACTCTTAAGGGAAATCGTCTGTCCAATGTAGCCTAGAGTGATTCGGCATATTTGGGTGCAAAAGAGAACCATCCCTATCATAAACGTACCCATCCAGATGTGTTGGAACATTCCATTTGGTCCTACAAGTTGTTGAACGAAAGTTGCACCACTTTCCAACTTTACACTGCTTGTTAAAATTGCAACTTATTGTCAAATGATGGAAGTTCAAGAAGCATCTTGTTGTATTTCATTGGAAAATAGTTGCAAGTTGTTTTTTCATTGCTCAATTAGGTAGGAATTAGATGTTAGAAGGTTTTGGTAGATTGGGGGAGGTCAATCGAGGTTTGGGTATGATGCCCTAGATGAGAAAAGTGTGGTTTTTGAGTGAAATTGGGACCTGCTTAAGGGTGTTAGTGATTGAAATTTGTTGGAGCGGAAATTTTTAAAGGTGTATTAAGCATATGCATACTTATATAAACATGTTTGAGGTGTTGTTTGAGTGAGATAAGTGTGTAAATGCATACTTTCAATTAAGCCCCTTATAATCTAGGCAAAATGAGGGTTACATGATTTAGTGACTTAGATGGCATTTACAAGGATAATACTTGTGCAATTTGGATGTTTATAGCCTAGTGAGATATTTTCCAAAGGAATCTTGGAGGGATAGTAGTTTTAAATAGGATTTGTTTTGAAAATTTGGGCTAATTGGAGCCATGTTCGGTGTAATAGCTCAATTTTAGTGGGGTTGTTCCAAATCAAGCACATTAGGTTTTGAGATATGTTAAAGAGAAGGGTAATGTGTGTCTTTCACAACCTTTTATTTTGTGGATTTGAGTTGATTTTGTGAAGATATTGATTCTTACTCAAGATGATTTTATAACTTTTACATGTTATTATGCTTCAATGAATATTAAGTGACATTGATTTTTATCCAGATGATTATATTACTTTTGAATGAACATCGTAACATGAAATGAGTTTCATTAAGTTGTATCGACTTTTTATTAATTTTAACTTCTTTTGAAATAAAAATCAGCTGCACACTTCATTACACAAGTTTAAAAAAATATAATGTCAAATGTAAATTCTTTCAATAGAACTTGAAATCATGGGTATTCTCAAAATCAGTGTTTGATAAAAATGTATTGGTAGACATGTATGAAAAATGTGGTACAATAGAAAAGGAAATTCATTGTTTTTAAAATCTCCTCAAAGAAATAGATGGATTACAAATTGTAATTCATAAGTTCTATTAAAATTTTATTTTGTTAATCTATAACATACATTATCAATCATAACTTCAAAAAAATCTAAGATAATTATACATTCCATTTTGAAAATTCAAAGTAGAAAGACATGCACACGAGGAACAAATTAGATCGAATATCAATTCTTATATATCAAACTATAGAATAATTATGTTTGTGTATATACAAATTTGGCATATGCCTACTCAGAACAAGTTTTACAAATTGTGGCATATATTCCATCTCAAGATCTATCAAACCCTAAGTGCATGTCAATCTATATCATATCCTAATCTTGTGTTGGACCATCAAAATCATGCCTCCTCGAAGAAGTTAGATGGTCTACAATTTCTTGCACAATAACATTTCAAACCACAAATTATATTATGTGTGAATGGTTGACAAGATAGACTAGTAAATAGAAACTTATATACCATCATTTATAAATTACAAATTTAACATCAAAATCAGTATACATGTACTATATTATATCAATAATGCAATTCTTGTTTACCTCAAATCTTGCTCTCTTTTCTGCAAGACGTTCTACATATGATTGTCCCTTAGGATGATCAGGAGTCCTCGTATAAAGTAATGGTCTCTCACTCGTCACAATGTTGAGTCGAATAGAGGACTATAGTAGATAAAATAAAAATGATACAAATTAAAATATAATTGTTGACAAATAATCATATCTACTAATCACATGTATGCTCCTATCTAAACATAAATGATCTGCAATATAAAATAAACACATACTTGCTATGATGCTATGACACTAGATGGGCTTATAGTGGATGGATAAGCTAAGATGGTTTCCTGTAAAAAAAATGAAAATAATGTAAATGCACATGCACAAATAATTATAATGTCGACAATAAAAAAGATATATGCATGTTGTGCAACTTCATCCAATGGGCCCAACTCGGTCAAAAAGGTTGTATAAGAACCAGGTTGCTGCATAAAAAGACAAGATTACATTAGACTATCAATATATGTAGTACATGTATTTAAACATAATAGATTTCAAAGATTAACATCTAAAATAACAATTTACATTATTTACCGTGTACTTATTGTCTAAGGAAAATGAAATGGCAGTATGTGTAGCCTGCTACACTTATGACAACTGCTCCTTTATCAACAATTGTTAAAGATTCCAGCACATAAACATATATTAGTACAAATATCCTTCATAAAATATGAAAGAATTTATATAAAACACACTATCAAATTGCTTTAATTTGACTTACCAGTCCTCCCATATCATCCCTAGCAGTTGATGTCTCTCCTACAAATGATCCACTTTGTGCTCTATCAAATCCTACATCCAGCATATCATGAACCTAAAATTTAGATGTGCCTATAAGAGCCTCAGTGGACCGTTGGAGAGGACCAAAACATAAATTGTTTCACACCATGCAATGATGAGGAACACAAATATGTCCCAAAGAGGACAATGTACTAATGGGAGCTACTGCAGTAGGTGCACCACCATCATGTTGAGATGTATTAGGTGCGTCACCACCGTGATGGGATGCACTATCAAATGGCTGCACAACATGATGGCTCTACCTCACCAAATGATCGCTCAATGAATGCAATGCATAAATTCTCAAAGTCCCCACATCTAGAAAACAATCTCAAGGTAAGGTAGTGGATTCAGAGTAGCAATAGGTGGAGGAGGAAAAATTGGGAAGACTCGGCGTGCCCTAGGTCTATCCTATGGCATCCCTCTACCAACACCCTAGAAATCTTGCATGTCAAAGTAATTGACATGTTTCCATAGCACAAACTCAACATATAATTTTTGGAGAAAATACTGTGGGACATCAAGATTGTTGTTGGGTGGTTTATCGAAAACCATCCACCAACGTCTCTAACAAATAACTAATATTCCTCTATGGGTACACCATTTAATTGAAAATTTTGGTTTTCACACATTAACAGGCTGTGAATTCTCTGGTCTATGAATAACTAGGCTAATTGGAAATTTTCAATATCAAGAGCCTTCACCTCATCATACGATAACCCATCAGCATAAAATTGTCTTTGTTTCTCTTGCCACTCTGCAAATCTATTATGCTGAGTTGCCAAAGTTTGAAAATTTACAATGATTATTTCCAAAGTGTTTTTCATATCTGATAGTTCATTGAGTGTCTCATATATTTGACATAAATTTCTTAATTGATCTAAATTTCTATGAATAGACTCATGTATTGTTGGCACATTTTCATTTAGAAACAATGGTTGTAGTGGAGGATTTGGAGGGTATTCATTTTCTATAGGATTAGGGTTTTCATTTTGTGCAGGAGATTTTTCATTTTGTGTGGGGTTAGGATTTTCATTTTGATCCATTTTTAACCTATTAATGGGTGATCCCCCACTGTTTACAATTTTTGGCTAAACTGGACATTGAAATAATTTTTTCTATCTAAATCTTCACTTTCGGGCACTTATAGCGGGTAAACCATGAGGAATTTGAAGATGATGAAAACTAGAGTTTTGTGAAATTTTGTCTATAGATTCTAAATATATATTTTAAAAAAAAATTGGAATCATATTTCACCTCTTTTTCCATCTCCCTCCAAAATAATTTTTTTTCAGAAAACAACATTTTTAAGGAGTGGTGCTCACCGTATACGCATAAATTTTTTTCCATGAATGATAAAATTCTAATTTTTTTAAATTTAGATTTGTAACTCCAATATCTAGTGCTTCCACTTGGTTAGATAGTTTTTTATTGAATATTTTTTCTTTAATCAAGTTTTGAAGTCAAATCAATTACAATTCAAACATAGGCAGACCGTATAACACGTAACTTTTTTGGTATGTATCGAAATTAAATTTTATTTTTTTTGTTGGATCAAGGAATTCAATATCTGGTGAACTCATATTTTTCAATTTTTTTTTTGATAATTTTCTATTTTTCCACATGTGCAGAACAAAGAGCTTGATTTTCGGTGAAAAACCTAAATTCACAAGAAATCAAAAATAAATGTAATAATAAAATTAAATTTATTTAAAATTATACTTTTTGGGAAGCTTATAATAAGGAATACATACTTACAAAAAATTAAATTAAATGAACTCATTTGATCCCTCAAAAGGTAAATCAAAAGTGGTTTTTATCAACATTTTGATAGGTGTAAAGGAGACTTCGTTATGGGTATGGTTTAAAACTAGTGGGGTTCTATCCAAGGGGGTTTGATCTAAGTTAGTTTTATCAAACCCTCTTCAATTGGAATGCTTTAAATGAAACTTTTTAAGGCTTAAATCATTATATTTTTCTAAAAATATGTGATTTCAACAAAAAATAGAATCTCTCAAAAATTGTAAACCAACTTTGTGGGATAACCTTAATTGATAAAAAAAAAAAAAGTCAACAATGGCTTTAATCTAATAAAAAATCTATTAAATATACCCTATTTTTGACTAAAATTTAAAAAAAAAAAAAAAATTGAATATAAATTGGATAAAAATTGAAAAAAACAAACACCTTACAAATTTGATGATTTTTTTGGCAATTTGACCTCTCACAAATGGATATCTGAGTCACACTTTAAAAACCCATGCACATGCGTTGTAGAAATATAGCTCTCAGGGTTTTTTGGTCTATTTATAAAATAGGAAATTAATATCTGTTTCCTGATTTACATCCTTTTTAAATAAATGGTTGGGTCTGAGACCCGACCATAGTGGTTTTTTTTTAAATATCTATTATTTAATATAATATAATATATATTATAATATAATATAATATGTATTATATATAGTATAATATGTATTATATTATAATATAATATGCATTATATTATAATATAATATGTATTATATATTAATTTTAATATAATACATATTATTATATATAATATAATATATATTAATATAATATATATAATATACTATATATATTAGAATAATAACAATATCAAATAATATAATATTATATAGTATGACCTCTTAGAGTTTTTTTTTTAATTATAACACAAAGAACATATATTCATTCTACAAACCCGACCATATTTAACTGTGTGGGGTTTTCTATAAATATTTCATATTTAATATAACATATATTATATATTATATTATAGTATAATATATATTATATATAATATAATGTAATATCAATCTAATATAATATAATAATATATAATAATATATATATTACAATATAATATAATATAATATTATATTATATAAAATGACCTCTCAGGTTTTTTTTTTTAATTATAACACAAAGAATGGATATTCGTTATGTAAAATATAATAATTGGTTGGGCCAGAACTGACACAATTATAAATACTTCTTTAAATAAAACAAATATTTGTTTCATATTAGATATATGTTTTGTAACAGATATCCATTTTGGTTTGGTATTACCAAACCAAAATGGATATTGTACTTGGGCCTACAAAAAATCAAAGGTGTGAATTTTGCATTTTTGGACATGTTAAAAATGCCTTTTTTTCACATTGCCACTTTTTGGACCCCCATGATCTTGCACATACCCTTAACGTGGTTCACCCAATCTGGGCTACATCCACAAAACTGCAACCATCCAATGATTTTATTATCTAGTGCAAAAATTATTACAATCTAGTAAATAATCACCTTTTTCATTATACTGTAACTCCCATCCCATCCCCTTATAACAAGCTTAGAAGCTTCTAGATTAGGGTTCTACAAAGTCAAATTTTTTTTTTTCTTTTTTGTTGTTTTTTCCTTTTTCAGTGATGATGTGAAAAAATAGATGAAGAGTTTATAGTATAGCATGATCAGTCGCCACATACCAACAATCTCCCACTTTGATACTAATCCTAGATGACATTGCAACACTTACAACTCCCACTAGAAATAAGCACCTTGGACCCAACTGCTCTGTTTATACTTGAAGGCAAACTAAAGTTGAAGAGGAGCTCAACTTCTCCCTTGTCACCACCTTCATAAACATATCCGCTAGATTGGCATCTATATGTATCTTTTCCAGCTTTACCTATCCATCCTCCAACACTAATTGAGTGAAATGATATCTCAACTATATGTGTTTGGTTTTAGAGTGCAAGGAAAAATTCTTTGCAAGATGTACAACACTCTGGCTGTCTATAAACAAGTAATTTTTAGCTTGTTATTTTCCCAACTCTTCTATGAAATTTGCAACCATATCATCTCCTTTGTTGCCTCTATTGTAGCAACATACTCTACCTCTGTGGTGGATAAAGCAACCACCTTTTGCAACCGAGAAATCCAACTCATTGTTGTCCCACCAACTGTAATACATAGCATGTGGTACTCCACCTAGTATCTATATCCCTTGTGAAATCTAAGTCAACGTAGCCTTTTAAATTAGTATTAGAGGCTCCAAAACATAAATATTTATTGGATATACCTCTCAAATACCTAAGAATCCATTTTACCATATTTCAATGCTCAACTCCAGGATGACTAATATACCTACTAACAACTCCTACAATATGCGCAATATTCGGTCTCATGCATACCGCGACGTACATTAAACTACCTACAGTTGAAGCATATGGTACCTTGGATATTTTTTTTCCTCCTCTTGTGTCTTTGGACGCATATCCTTAGTCAATTTGACATGACTGTGGAAAGGTGTGCTCACAATTTTTGCATTATCCATATGAAATCTTTGTAACACCTTTTCAACATAATCAACCGAAGATAGAATTTTTTTTCTATTTTTCCTATCTCTTGTAATCTTCATACCAAGGATTTGTTTTGCTTCCCCCAAATCCTTCATAGCAAATGAATTTGCTAATTGTTTTAACTCCTTTATGTAATCCATGGTAGACCCCGCTACAAGCATATTATAAACATATAAACATAAAGTAATGTAGCTATCATCATCCAACCTCTTAAAATAAACATAATGATCTAAATTACATTGACTATAGCCATGCTCAGCCATAAAGCTATCAAATTTAATATACCGTTGTCGAGGTGCTTGCTTCTAGCCATATAAACTTTTCTTCAATTTACACACCAATTTCTCTTGACCTTTGACCTCAAATCCTTGTGGTTGTTCCATGTATATTTCATCTTCCAAATCACCATGGAGAAAGGTTGTTGTAACATCAAGTTCTTCTAAATACAAATCTTCAGTGCTAGCCACAATACTTAAAACAATATGAATAGAAGTCATTTTAACAACTAGAGAAAAGATTTCATCATAATCAATACCCTTTTTCTATGCAAATCCCTTTACAAATAATCTGGCTTTAAATATTTTCTTACCTCCATCCTCCTCTTTCATCCTATAAACCCATTTGTTTAGAAAATTATTTTTACCTATAGGTAACTTGCATAATTCCCAAGCTTGATTTTTTTGGAAGGAGTCTATTTCTTCTTCCATCCCATGCTCCCACCGAACCTTGGTATCCACCTACATAGCTTCATCATAACATTCTGATTCACCAACATTAGTTAATAAAATAGAATATAGAGAGGGAGAAAATATTTCTAGAGGTCTACTTATCTCTGAAGATCATCTAACATTCACTGAAGTTTGTGGTATTTATTGTTTTTATTGTTGTGAAACATGAGGATCTACTGGAATATCATTGTTTGGTGTATCATCTAACACTACATAATCATTTTCTTTCTTCTCATGATGTTGTAATTGATCTTTGTACAACACTTTCTCATTGAATATGACATCCCTACTTCTCACAATTTTTTTATTTTCAAAATCCCAAAGCCTATAACCAAATTCATCAATGCCATATCCAACAAATATACATTTTTTTGATTTTGTATGAATCTTTGTTCTATTTTCAGAATCTACTCATGTGCAAATGCTTCACAACCAAAGGTCTTGAGAAAAGAATAACTCACCTTCTTACATGTCCATGCTTCCTTTGGAATACAACAACCCAAAGGATTAAAGGGACTTCTATTGATTAAATAAATAGTAGTGTTTATAGCCTCTTCCCACATATTTAAAGGCAATCCAACATGCAATCTCATAGTCCATGCACACTCCATTATTGTTTTATTCATGTGCTCAACCATTCCATTTTCTTGTGGAGTCCTTGGAGCCATTTTCTGCGTACAAATACCATTAGAGGAATAATAATCTTCAAACTCTTTGCTGCAATAATCACCATCATTATCAAATCTGAGACATTTTAACTTTTTACCTATCCCATTCTTAACCAAGCTTCTCCATTTCTTAAAAGTTTTAAATACATCATATTTCTACCTTAGGAAATAAATACATACCTTATTTTTTGCATCATCAATAAAAGTGACATAATACCGAGAGCCACCAAGAGAAGATACTTAAGTTGGTCCCCATACATCCGTATGCACAAGCTCCAATTTCTCATCTTTCTTTTGCTTCCCATCCTTGAGAAAACTAACTCTCTTTTATTTTCCATACACAGCTTTCATAAAGTACATATTAACACATTTTAGACCTGGTAAAACATTATTTGAATGAAGTACTTCCATACTTTTTGCACTCATATGCCCAAGTCTATTATTCCATAGTGATGATTTAGAATCCACAACAACTCTCTAATTTTCTTCATGTTGAACTGCAACAACTATTCCTAAACATTTATTTTTATCTACAATAGCTAAAGTAGAAGGAACAATATGACCTGTACAAATATATAAGGTTCCTTCTTTCACACCTTTTGCTACTAGTAAGGCACCTTTTGTAACCTTCCTTTTTTATCACTAAATGTAACAACACAACATTCATCATCTAGTTGGCCTGCTAAAATTAATTTTTATTTTAACTTTGGAACATGCCTTACCTCATGTAGTATCAATGATTCCCATTCTACAACTTAATCTTGATTCTTCCCTTTCGAACAATCTGTTAGGGTTTGTTATCTCCCAAATAAACCAACCCAAAATCCCCTTGGACATAATCAAGAAAATAACTTCTATAGGGAATAGCATGAAATGAAGCCCCTGAATCTAACACCCAAGAATCATCAACATTATCAAGGGAAAGAATCAAAGCATTCTCATCAGATTTATTACTTACCACATTTGCCTCTTTATTACCTTCTATTTTGCATCCTTCTTTATTTTTCCAAGACCAAAAATATTTCTTTAAATGACCTGGCTTACCATAGTACCAACAATCCCTCTTGTCTCTAGATTGGGACCTTTTGTCCTTTGATTTTCCTCATGACTTCCCACAACTTCTAGAATTGTTTCCTCTCTCTTTTGTTTTTCCCCTGCTTTCTACATTCAAAACACTACTTGATGTGGATGTTCCAGCTGAGCTTTTCCTATGAATTTCCTTGCTCAAAATAACACCAACAACATCATCAAATTTCAATGTATTCAAACCAAAAATAGTATTGCTGACAACCATTACCAAGATATTATAGCTTTCTGGAAAAGAAATAGAATCAAAAGAGCCCCAACTTCTTCATCAAAGTTTACATTTACAAAATTTAATTGACTAGTAACCATACTAAACTCATTTAAATGATAAAAAAATGACCCATCTTCTACCATTTTCATATTAAATAAATGTTTCATAAGAAATACATTATTCGAAGCAGAAGAATTTTCATATAACTTCACCATGGTTTCCATCAACTCTTGAGTTGTCTTTGTTGTTGTAATATTGAATGCCATCGATTGTTCTAGGCATAAACGAATGGCTCCCAATGCCTTTCTGTCCAAAAGATTCAATTCCTTATCACTCATTGTTGCCAATTTCTTGGCTATTTCTTTCAATGGCCTCCATAAATACTTTTGATAGAGATAATCCTCCATTTGCATCTTCCATAACTGATAGTTCTTCCCATTGAGTTTATCTACCTTCAATTTACCCTTGTCTGCCATTGCTCCCACTTAATCGTGAAACTCCCACTCAACCATGAGACCTTCCTATAGAGGATAACTGAAAACAACCAGCTCTAATACTACTTGTTAGGGTTAGAAGGCATATATATAACAATTAAATGTAGATGTGATCAACAAAACAAAGAAATAAAACACACATAGAAAAATTAACATAGAGAATTTAACGTGGTTCACCCAATCTAGGCTACATCCACAAAACTATAGCCATCCAATGATTTTATTATCAAGTGGAAAAATTATTACAATCTCACAAATTACCACCTTTTTCATCATACTATAACTCCCATCCCAACCCCTTATAACAAGCTTAGAAGCTTCCATATTAGGGTTCTACAAAGTCAATTTTTTTTCTTTCTTTTTTAGTGATTTTTCCTTTTTTGGCGAGGATACATGAAGAGTGTACAGTGTAGCATGATCAGTCACCACATACAAACATGTTTTTTGATAAAAAAAAAGTCAAACTGCAACTAGAATTGTGAGTTGAAATCCTACTTTTGTTGATGGGATAAGTTTTGTAAAATATGAGGTTTGAAAATTTTTAGGAGATGAAACTAGACTTGACCACTAAATTTTCTTGGTTTTCTAATTTTAAGACATTTAAGGTAATATTTAAATGAGTTTTATATGACACTAAGCATGCAATGTTTAAACCTAGGAAAAGTGGGAAGTTTTGTTAAAAAATACATAAATTTGACTCTATTGTGACATGGTTTGCTAATTTTATCAAATGCAAGTTTTTGTCTTTGCTGAATTTTTTATCACAAACATGTTGCAAAATAAGAAAAATACATCGTAAGAAGAGATAAATGCATTGATAATAATTACTAATGTAGGTTTTTGACTTCTGCTAGGTTTCTCACCACAGATGTAGTGCATAACACAACAAATGTGTTGCAGAAACTTTCTGACAAACAAATGTGTCATAGAAGCTAACGGGTGTGTCATACTATTTTTGCATTGTAGATACACATTTTTTATGCACATGCTACCAGTTGGGGTGCACTAGTTTTGATGAAAGAATCTCTCTAAGGGACCTTATGACTTTAATTAATTTTAGTTTTTTATTTGATTTAGTTGTGAAAACACAGAAAATAATGTATACAATTTTTAGCTATGACTCATGACAATAGCTGATGAAGACAAGGCCCTAAGGAAAATTACTATTACTAGTAATAATGTACAAAAAAGCATGTATAATACAGTCACAAATTAATTAGTCAAGTAAGGTTTGTAAAATTATAGTAGGCCCACCTCCCATTAAAGGGGTAAATACTCAAAAATATTGAATAGTTGAACAATTGGGATGATTGTCCAATACCTTTTCTATATGACTGAATAGTAGACACCTAGTGAAATAGGATCATCAAATAATTTCATGACCACACCTTCCTTCTCTTCCTGAGAGGCTATTGCTAGCAACCCAAAAAGACTCTATCTCAACTCAAGAGAGTACATGATGAATAGCTTCACAAGTTGATCCTATTGTGTTGCACCACTTATAAGCTACGATCAATTAGGACTTTAAGATTCTATAAAATTGGTTCATAGTCAAGTAACCCCTAAGAAAATCATGACATACACCAGCACAAGAACAAAGTCTCAAACCCTATGTCTAAATTCACCAGGGACCACTAAGGTATGTCATGCATGACACAAGTGGATTGAGCTCAACTTTTATTTTTTCCCCTTTATATAGCCCATTAGAGATACATGCTTGAGGTTGAACCTTGGGGTGTACTCCTCGGTAGGCCTCCTACTAAAAATAAAAAAGGGAAAGCTTAAGTGTAGCTATTTCTCATTACCCAGGATTCACACATAGCGCAAGGGGAGAGGATACATAGACAACACACTTTGAATGATAAGACAGGCTCACATGGATGCAAGTACACAAGACAAATTATACATGTTGCAAGGTGTGTTCCCTTGGTCTCCTTGTGTTGTGCAATGTAGTGCTTGGGTTCATTACATGGCTTAACCACCTCTCTTAGCTCTAGTGGTTGTATTGAGCATTAACATGTCAATATTTTGGTGCAATGACAACCATTTGTGCAACAATTAGTATTAGATCCTGGGTCACAGGTTTGAACCCATCACTTGTGTTGGGGAGATTGTTGTAAGGTGTGCTCCCTTGGTCTCCTTGTGTTGTGCAACATAGTGCTCGAGTTCATGGCATGGCTTAACTACCTCTTATGGATTCATTAACTCTGGTAGTTGTATCAAGAATTAACAGGTTAAGGGTATGTGTAGGATCATCATGGAAAAAATAGGCCCTTAAGTGGCAACAAATTCAAAAAAAATCAGTGTTAGGCAACTTGACGTAAAAATTTGAATAAGCTATCTATATTATTTCAAAAATATGTAACAATAGAATCTGAAAAAAATTAAATGTAGTTTCTAAACTACTAGGTTTATTTAAAAATAAATAAAATCTATGTGGTGAAAATTTGAAATTTCAATGCAGTAGTACTTAAATTTCAAGGAAAAAATAAGAAGTAGGTGTCTGTCTGACCACCCTAACCATAATAAAATGATAATATTTTTTTATAATATTTTATATATAACTAGAGGACTCATGTCCAGATGTGATGCATATTTTTTTTGTAATTTTTCAAAGTAAATAATTAATTATGAATTTTTATTACAAATTTTAAAAATATAAAAACTCATATCTGACCACCTTAACTTGGTAAAAATTCATGAAATTTAATTTTTCTTTTTTTAATCCTATAGTATGTGAAGAATAGAATGTGATGCATGTTTCGGGTTAGAAAATATGATATTGTTTGAAAGTTATAGATGTTTTTCAATCAGCCTATCGATCAGGACTTTAGTCGTAATTTTAATAGAAAATGAATAACAATTATTTATTAATTTCAAATTAAAGCATAATTTATATTGGTGGAAAGCTTAGAATCTCCTCTAAAAACCCTTTTCATTTCATCAATTTTGAGTATAAAAAAAGTCCTCAGCCACATACCCTACAAATACCCATAATATTGCCACTTTTTGGCCCATCATGATCATGCACATAGCCTTAATCTTTTGGTGCAATGACAACTGTTTGTGCAACAATATAGTCATTCTTTTTAGGGTGCACCAATGTAAATATTCAAGTTGTGGTAAATTGAAATGCACCTAAACAAAATGTCCAGTGTTCATTTAGAAATTGGAAATGAAATTTATCTTGTTCTTTTTAAAGCCAAAAATTGAAAGATGATAGTTGTAGGTAAATTTAATACACCAAACAAAATTTTCAAGATAGGGTTCTTTTTAATACGCTAAGATCAAATATTCAAGTTAGAGTTCATTTTAACACACCAAAATCAAGTGTTCAATATAGGGTTCATTTTCATGCACCAAAATTAAATTTTTAAGGTCCCTCTCCCAAATGATCACCACAAGTTGAAACTCAAATTTCAGTAGTAGAAAACCTCTACCCTACTAAAATTAGAATGTAAAAAAATAGACATCAAAATTTTATACCTTATTTTTTGTTATAGTTAGATGTAGTGCAAGACTGCTTAGTTGCAGTGTAGACTTTAACAACTATGATGTAGAGTTTGACAACTGTGATGCAAATTTTGATGAATGTAGTGCAGAGTTTGATGACTGTGATGCATGAAATGATGACTACAGTGCACCAAACCAGAACCTGCAAAGACATAAATCATCCAAAAAAGCAAAAATCAATAACTCGATTGATGACTGTAATTCAATGTTAGATTGTCAGAAAAATAAACAAAATCCATGCAAGATGAATAGACATAGTAATCATTACTGAAAATTAAAAACTTAGAAACCACAGTAAGGTGTCATGCAAGATGTGATGATTGCGGCTCAAAAACCTTCACATTTGTTATACCAACATAGAGAATGATGTAGCTCTAAATATCTTAGATATGTTTCAGCTCATAATAATTATATTATAGCTCTTGACAATTGCATGGAATGTTAGAATGAATGTAGTGGACTTCTTGTAGATTAAAATTTCTAAAATTTATATAGAAAACTATTAATTTCACATTAGGTTCACCAAATTGTCAACCAAAAAAATTATATTAATCATAATAGAGGTAAAGAATTAACATAGTAACCACAAATCTTCCATTCAAAACCTATACACAATCGAAATCATCAAATGGAGTACAAATCAACACAAATAACTAAATTAATAATGTATTAAACTAACCTTCATCATGTCAATATGATTTATCTCTATTATTCTCCTTTTCTTTTCTTTTTTCTCAGATTTGGTATGCACTTCTTATGCTTCAAGCTCAATTGTGTGAATGAGATCAGATTTGGTTAGCCATCAATGAGATGTGAGGGATGCTTTCATACAAATTATTGATTTGAATCCACAATCCAGATTAAGAGGTGAATGATCAAGATCAATGGTCAAGAATCCTTTCGAGGAATTGATTAGGGAGTTAAATGATTGCAATTGGCTGCAGGATTTTAGTTAACTATTTGCATGAGAATTGATTGAAGAGTTAAGTAATTTGATTGATTAGTTAAGAGAATTGATTTATCTGTAATTTGAGATTGAATGAGAGTGAATTGGTTTGATTTAATAGAAGTGGAATTGATTAGAAATGCATGAAATTTGATAATATTTAAATAAATAAATAATTAAAGTAAGGTGCAAATGGAATTTGATGAATACATAACTTTATTTATTATTGAAGAATGAATGATGTTGAGAGAATAAATATAATTAAATAATTAAAGTAATTATTTAATTTAAGAAGTGGGAAAGTGAATGATTAAATAATTTAAGTAATTATTAAACTTTAAGAAAGGTTTTGATGGGTGATTAATTAGATAATATTTTTTCACGGATAATTTTCATTGCATGAAAAGCTTGACCTGCTAATGCTTGATACAACTTCTATAGTTAATGAATCCACAAGAGGTGGCTAAGACATGTCACAAACCTAAGCACTATGTTGTACAACACAAGGAGACCAATGGCATGCACCTTGCAACAATCCTCCCCCTAGCACAATCGAGGGGTTTGATCCATGTCACGAACCCAAGTGCTATGTTGTATAACACAAGGAGACCAATGACACACACCTTGAAACAAATGTTAATTTATTTAATTAATTTAGAAGAATAAAGATAATTAAAGATGCAATTAAATAATTATGATTTAATTAATTAATTAGGATAGAATAAAGATTAAGACATAATTAAATAAATAAAATTTACTTAATTAGTCATGAAGGATGAATTAAAATGAATTAATTAAATAATGTAAAGTCACTTAATTAATAATATAATATGATATTTGACAATAATTAAATATCGAAGTATTATTTAATCATTAGGGGGAAAGACAAATATTAGTGTTAAAATACTAGTTTGCAAGCTAGGACAATTTCAGGTATCTACACTAAGGTACACCTAAATCAATTGAAAAAAAATAATTTGAAAAGTGATAACTAAATCACCCACAAAAATTTATTTTCGATGTGATAAATGAAAAAAGTTAATTTGAAAAGTAATGGAACAAGGTCTAGAAGGAGCATTAAAACGCATCCATATGAGCACAAGAAGAAAATTGTAATTTACATTTTCTCAAATTGGTTATCACAATAACGACACTAGAGTAGCATATATTAATGGATAATGTGAAAATAAACAATTTAAAGACAAGTGACAATAATCTAAACATGATTTTATTCTAGGAGGAATTTAATACCAAAGATGCCCTTTTCCCATGATTTGTGTTATAAAACTAGTTAACTAGTGAGCAATTAACTAAGTTTTGTAATTGTAAGCTACACCTAAATCACTTGAAAAAGGTTAATTTGAAAAGTGACAACTATATCACACACAAAAATAGTTTTCTACGTGATAAACGAATTATATATCTATTATTTTCAATTTGATTTGAGCTAGAATAAAGCACCTATAAAACCCCACTATTGCAATAATCAAACTAATTCTTAAATTTTTATAAATTTTGATTACAATTTAGAGTTAATATTTTGGAGAGAATATTTGATCTAGAACTGATCTTAATAGAAATGATCAAACAATATAATTAATTGCATAACATTGTACTTCAAGATTGAAATCTTGAAATTCATATTTATATGTACAATTTACATCTATCTAAAGATTATATACTCAATTAAAAAATAGTTTTTAACAAATATATTTTAAAAATAATTGAAACAAAACCCTTTTCTTATTTTGTCAAGAATTAAGCTGAAATGTATCTCTTATATATCTTGATTAAAAAATATGTGTGAATGAGTTATATTATATAGAGATTTCAAGGATGCTAGCCAATAAGGAAAGTCTCACCACCTACTATAAGGAAAATGACAAAATAGACCATATAAAGTTTTCAAAGATATTTTAAAAATACTTCTGACATTTAAATCTGGCATATTTGACTGAACTTACTTATTGTACAAGTTTTTGATTTAACTGTATGTTTTTATGTTTTTAGATGAATTTGGGACCACGCTCAGTGATCATGTTTTTGGACTTACTAATGTCCTTCGAATTCCTTATCCGGCTTTCCATTTGAAAATAGAAGAGTGGCAGGTCGGCGATGACGTAAGATATTGGAAAACTGATTACCTCGTACTGGCTGTTAATGTCAGGCGACCACAAGAGTAGTAAGTAGGGGAGAGGGTCCAATAGTCGTGCAGGGTCTAATAGTCGCGCACCCAATCGTAAATATAATACCCAATAGTCGTTTATATAATGTCTAATAGTTGTGATTTGACTACCCATAATTAAATAAAATGTATGCTTTTGATCTAAAAAGCAACCAATCATGTGATACCACATCAGCGCTCAACTACTCATGATGTAATGCACGAGAATTAGTCTCACTATTTTTTGGGGCCTTTTTGGACACCTTGACAAAAACGCATGCTGATGTGGCATCATATTTGATGATGTGGCCCTGAAACCTTAGTTATAAGCAGAGAACTTGCCAAGTAAGCTGCTGTAAAAAATTGGGAGTGATTTGAAATTTCGACGTAGGATAATTAAAAGCGCGAAGTTAGGGTGCACGACTACTGGCCCTCTCCCCTAGTACTTCGAAGTGCTTTTTGTTTGTCCATTCTACCTTGGGAACTCCGAACTGTTCGATCGACTACGTATATTTATTTATGACCTCATCCCTTCTACCACACAAATCCAAGCATTCATACCCCTCCATATATTCAGCTTATTCTTGAGCGATTGAAGGATTTTAACGTGGAGATCGTTCAAACCTCCATCGTGCAATCACCTGTACCCAATAAAGATTGCACGCTCAGAGGTTCCAACATAGATCTCACTGTTCCCGCCATTAGTTCAGGGCACTTCTTTGTTTACAAAGGAATGCAGGATAAGACGTACGAAGAGATGCTTAGCTCGATTAAGAAGGCGCTCTCTGAGACACTCATACTGTTTTATCCAGTGGCGGGAAAGTTTATCATCGGCCATAATAGTGAGCCTGAGATAGAGTGCAACAATCAAGGAGTGCCTTTCATTGAAGCTGAAGCGGACGTTGCCATTAAGGATCTTGATTTTTCTCAGCCCAGTTTATCCGTAGCTAAATTGACTCCTACGAGACACCCTCTCCAAGGAGAATACCCTCGTGTTTCTGTCATGGCTGTACAGGTAACTATGTAATTACTAACTACTTACGTCCATAGCTAGTGCTTTAGAATTCTTGGTGAGCATTTTAAGCTAAGCAAGCATGATTTGTTTGCAGGTGACGAGGATGAAATGTGGCGGAATTGTATTGGGTTGTTGTTTTGATCACAGAATAGTAGATGGAATAAGCAGCAGTATTTTCTTTCAAGCATGGACGGAGGCCGCTCAAGGTCGCTCCTTTTCCATTACCACGCCTTGCTTTGAACGCTCGCCCCTCAATCCCCACCACCATCAAAACGCTGCCCCACTGCCCATCATTGATAGCCATTACACGGCCCTGCCTTTCACTGCTCTCGATCGCACCTACCCTCCTCCGCCCCAAATTGGGCGGATCTATCATTTGGATGCTCTCACGCTTCTCCAATTGCAGGCTCTGGCAAACCAAACTCAGGGAAAACCCCTTGTTGGGGAATCCATAACAAAGATGGAGGCAGTCTCTGCCTATATTTGGAAACTTTTTGCTCGCGCGCAGGTTTTGACTGGTTCACAACCAACCAGAATCGGTATCCCAGTTGACGGTCGTGCATACCTGAAGCTCTCTCCCTCCTACTTCGGAAACGGGATAGCAATTCCTTTCAAGGAAAGTTATGCAGCACAGATATTAGAGGAGCCATTGAGCAAGACCGCAGAAATGGTACACAACGTTATAAGTGCTTCCGCAAACAGTGAATATTTCAGGTCCTTTATCGATTGGGTGGAGCAGAAGAGACCGGCAGTGATGTTAGCGAGAGTGTACGCGGAGGAAGGGTCTGCCGTGGTGGTGTCGTCAGGAGTGAGAATTCCATTGTATCGCTTTGACTTTGGCTGTGGGAGGCCTGCGTTTTCAAGTGTATATTTTCCATGGGGAGGAACAGCAGGGTATGTGATGTTGCAGGCGAGCCCCCTTGGAGATGGGAATATGGTGGTCTATATGCACATGGCCAAGACGCACTTAGATGCCATTGAAACTGATCCTGAATTTGTGTTTATGAGGGCCAACCGAATTAATTTCTGGTGAGAGTTTAGGAATTTATAGTATACAGATTCAAGAAAAATTGCAGTAAGCTTTCATGTTTTCTCCGAAGTAGGATTCTGGATGCTAAACTATTATTCCCCAAGGCTTTTAGCTACTGTGTTGTACATTTTGTAACCCCATATTGAGTACTGATAATTTTTGTCAACAACTTTGCCTGAGGCATCCATTACCCTAATCTACTGGCTTAATTTTAGGAATAATTAAAGAGAAGTGCAATCGTCTCTTGGGTACGGATACTTTATGTCCCGTATAACTTGAGCAGTGATACTTTATGTCCTCAACTACTTTGCATGAGATAGCTTTTACTCCAATCTAAAGGCTTAATTTTAGAAATAATTAATGAGAAATGGAATGGTGTTGAGTACTAATAATTTATGTACTCCACCACTATTTGCGAGACATCTTGAGTATTAATAATTTATGTACTTTACCACTTTTTGTGACACATCTTGATTACTAATAATTTATGTTCTCAACTACTTTTACGAGACATCTATTATTTCAATCTAGATACTCAACTCTACAAATAATTAATGAACACACAATCATCTTGAATACCAATAATTTATGTCATCAATAACTTTAAGTGAGACATCAATTATCCCAATCTAGAGCTAATGTTGAGTTGATACCAAACAACCTTTTGGTTTAAGGGAGAAGACATGTTACATGCATAACATAGTTTTGTACAAGTCAAGTTTTTAAATGGAACAAACATGTCTTCATATTTGAGTTAAGATATTATTTATCTTGTTAATGTATTTTCTTAAGTGGTCAATTGCAAGTGCTAACCTAAACTTGTGTATTAATGGTCCTAATTGTTGTGCACTACAACTACCAATAAAATTTTAAAAATCCTCTATTTACACTCAAAAATCCACATGAATGGAATTATAGATAAATATCCATTCTTGACCACATGAAAAAGTGTATTTTGAATACCCTTTATAGAAGTTTAATATGCCACATTATAAAATTAGACGTGTATTATCTCAAGTTCAATATGTCACATTAAAGAAATTATTAGTTCATATTTTTTTATAATTGTAACATCTATTTACCATGCATATCCACATGTTTAACACATATACCCTTACCGTCAACCTAATTCATACACTCATTTTTATCAAGATTTTTATTTCTCCCTTATGAATTTGAGACCCTCCTTTACACATAGGTGTTACTTTCAACATCTTTAGATTATCATCCACACAGAGGGTACTTCAATGTTCTTTGATACCACTTAAAATGGTTTGTGGGGCATTTTTCATGACTACTAATCAACCTACTTTAACTATGACAATATATTAAAGTAATGAATCCATGTATGCAATTCACAAGTTCTTTACATAGATCTAGAACTTACTTATATTGTTACATCAAGATTGAAATGGAAGGTGATGCAAATTCCATTCTTTAGAAAATAGGTGACAATACTAACAAGAATGAACATGAGATAGGTCAAATGCACATAAGATAACATTTTTTTTTAACAAGAAAATGTATGAAGTGTTGTTACTAAAGAAACACGCTATAATTTAGAATCAAATATTTTTATATAATTAAGTCAACCAAAAACTTGTATTAGCTCAAGGCAACAAAGAGAAGCATATATATTGTATAAGAGTGAATTTGCATCCTAGGTGCAATTCCCCTTTTTTCCTTATTACACTTTAGAAAACCTAAGTCGGAGGCTTAAATTCACTAAAGCCTGTTGATGGTAGTCCACTTGGTGTCTGTTTTGTGTGTCGGTGGAGGTGTTTCTGTTGGGGACGCCCATGTGGCACGCAGAAGTTCGCGCGGCGCACTTACATCCATGGAAGATTCCTGCGGCTGAGCTACTAGAGGCGTTACTCTTCCCATTGGTAGTGAAGTTGTAATGCCTCCTTCGGCCACCTGACCGAATATGGTCATTTCTTTCCTCATTCCTTCATAATCAAGTCTTTGAACTTGCATTAGGAGGTTGGATGAGATTGGAAGAACTCTACACCACTTCAAGCTCATTTTGCATTGACATTCTAGCATTCCAAGCATTCCATAGCAGCAATATCACACTCCATCACGTCGGTAGAGCAAGTTTGGGACCATGCCATTGTAGCACAGGCTTGATTTCCTCTCATTTTTCCCCAAGTAGCCTTGAGTACTCTTGGTGGAGGTGCTAAGCTTCCCTCTTTTCTCCTCTATCATTTGGTTGAGTAGCATAGTACTATTTTTGTAGTTCTTGTGTTTTATCACTTCTTTATCTTTCTTCCTTTGGCTATTCATGGAGGTGGGAACACCTAAACGGGGGTCTGAGTGAGACAAACCCCTATACAACCACCCCCCAACATCCTCTCTCTTGTTGTGTGTAGGTGGACGCACTTCAAAGAGCTAGCTGGCGAACATGGTCTTCTACAAGATTGTCGTCATCACTTTGGATTTGGTATATCTACTCTATCACCTTCGCTTATACTTTTCGTATTTCATAGTGTTATTTTTTCCTCTTAGAAGTTGTTAAGCTAGGTTGTTAGTCGTTCTGGTGAGTTTGACCTTGTCTCTGCTGTAATATGACTGTACATACTACAATGTGTTTCTGAGAAGCTAGTGCGCCACACTGTCCTCTGAAATCCTCGCTGATGTCCTAAGACAGAGAGCTCCCTGAGGCACAGAGTTGATCCTAAAGACTGACTCACCTAACCCCACCTTGAAACTTGGGATTACAGAGTGATCATAAGACTCTAAAATCCTCATCATTCTTATCCTCATTTCCTAAAACATGCACTTAGTTGAGGTAAGTTAGAGCAGCCTCTCGCGTCTTGACCCTCCATGACTTGGGGTCTTGCATGCGGTGGTCCCCCTCTCTTACATTTTTGGTGAACCTGACATAAACCACTTTGGTTCCATTCTTGCGATACTGACAGTTCCTTTCCTCGTACTCTAGGAGTGTTGTAGGTGTGAGTGTTGGAAGGCTGTCACCTTGCAACCCAACCTATGACCCCTAGGTGGCATAGTTGGAAGGATCCAAAGGTATTGCATGATGAAACCTTAATTAGGTCACTGTCTTATCCATTAACCTTTAGGAATTTTGTGATAGCACTGTCTAGTGTGTGTAATGACTTCATCCTTGCATCAAACCATCCCCTCCGAGCAGCCTATAGAGAAAAGTGTTGGCATAACCTTTACTTCACAAGACTTGTTGATGGGATTTAATAAGGAACCATCTCTCCTCTATATACCTACACAGATCAATGGAAACATCGTAGACGGTGTTCTTGTTGATCTGATGTCATAGGTGAACATAATAACAAAGGAGATCATACTTATAATTTTTTTACATAAGGATGGATACGCTGCTCCTAAAAGTTTCATTCACACACATGATGGTCTTTCCATACCCCCTTTAGGTAGTATTTCCCTGTAAGTCTTGGTTGGACCTAAGACCATGAAGCTCTTGTTTGATATCATTCATGGGTCCAAAATTGTCTGTGTAAAGTTGGGTATCCCCTGGTTAGCAGTGATGAATGTGATACCCTCTGTTGTGCATAAATATCTAAAATTTATCTACGGAGGTTCTGTACATGCGATCCACGACATTGGCTATTGACCACTGGTCACACGTGGCAGCTACTCCCTGGATAACCCATGGCTTGTGCATGTGGGTCCCCTTCTACCTAGGATAGACGTTTTACACAAGAAATATCATAATTATAAGAAAGGATGTATGAGGATGAAAGTGAGGTACCCTCCCTCGCCTTATGCTATTTCACATAGGGCCTACTTGAAGGCTGACAATGATGTTGTTAAGGCTCGAAAGAGGAAAGAAGAGAAGTGGTCATGTGATCCTCCTTCTTCCTCTTCCACTGCCCATCTTGACGATTCTTCTCGCTCAGCTGTGGTACCCTCAGGTTTTGCTCCTCATTTGCAGGAGAACCCTTCAGTGCCTGCTTGGCGAAAGCCCAAGCATCCCACATTTGAGCTTCTTGTTCTACCAACAAAGCCTAGAATCGCTCAGTATGAAAGGAAGAATATCCTTCAAAGAGAGTCCTCCTTGTCTCGACTGTCGCTGCCTCCTACCGATCCTGCTCCTAAGGCAGTGAGTGGAAAGAGACCCATTGTCAAAGCTCTCAAGTCGACTCCTTTTGTCACTCCTCAACTTGCTCCCCTTGCTCCTGCATAGGAACCCATTCCTCCACCTGAAATGACCATAGTGGAAATCCCTATGGTCAAGTAGGAAACTCCTATCCCTTCACAAGCTGTGACTTCTAACTCCAAGAGTCGTAGGAATCTCCTTGAACGAGAGTGCAAGCGCCGACGAAAGGCTCTCCTAGACGAGTAGACCACTTTACAACAAAAAGAAGAGGAAATGACTGCCCCCACTTCAAGGCCCTCTATAGTGTCGTCTTCCTCTTCTCCTATTGTGTCTCTTCTACCTGATCCACTCTTGGCTTTCGTTGTGAGCAGAAACGCACCTAACCCTAAACGGGTTCAAGTGTTTATCACTCCTTCAGTGGAACTGCCTTTCCTGATGTCCATTCCATATTTTTAGGCCTTCCCAAAACCTATGGATATGGTTAACACTTTGGTCGTATCCATTGCAGTTATGTCCTCTTCCTCCCCTTCACCTCCAACGTCGTCTACGGGGAGTTCATCCCCTCCTACAAAGAACAAGGTAGGGGCTAGTAATTATCACGATAAAGGGCATAGGAGGAGCGCACCTTCGCAAGGTGGCCTTGTGATGACCTGCTTTGTCCTCGTGATAGAACCAGTCCTGGCCTCTCCTAAGCTTGTCACCGCTCTTGAATCATTTGGCGAGTGTAGCAGCGGATCTGTCATGCCCACATTTTTAATGCAGGAAAAACACAAATGCTACAACTTTTTTTTTTTTTTAAACCTGACTTTGCATCTATCTTTCCACCACTTGCCAGTGTCGCAACCCCCAAATTGTAACACAACTGCTAAGGTCTTTTATCATAGAATGATATTCTCTCGAAAAATTAGCATCACAAGATATGAATAACTAAATGGTACTATAGATAAATCCCACCATTCAAGTTCCATAGTTGCTTGATTTTAAAACCTTATTATTTTACTTGAAACCTCAATTAAGCACTCAAGACCTCACTAGGTGGAACATGCAACAACCCATGATAACTACTAGACGAGGTATATCCAAGTCACTTTGTGTGAGTCCATAACTTGAAATATAAAGGCATTATCACACTTCAAGCAGAAGAGTTAAGACTTATAGATTATATGCTAATGCCAAAACATGATAGTTCCTTTGAGGCAACTACTAAGGTATGTGACTCCTCTAGATCAATGAAGATAGTTATTAAGCA
The DNA here is from genome assembly GCA_007258455.2 of Sequoia sempervirens. NCBI lineage: Eukaryota > Viridiplantae > Streptophyta > Pinopsida > Cupressales > Cupressaceae > Sequoia > Sequoia sempervirens. The sequence continues at coordinate 264,891,193 of VDFB02000008.1, read as the reverse complement.
AGTGCAAATTGTTCCTTTGAACAAAATCTTAGAAGATTCTCAACATCCATCTTGGGATGTTTACTTCTCTCCACGCATAGGCATCTTCTCCTTAGTCTAAAATTTGAGTCGGGACATAGTATCATCCTGTAAACATAAGGACTTGCACCTCCCAAGTCTCACACCGCATTCTAGCTTACTAGGAGAAAGATTCCCTACCCCCACTTGGAAAGGTTGGTTCATGAAAAGTTATAAATTGGATTGATCTGGAGTCCAACCCTATTTCATATAGGATCATGTGATACTATTTTTAGATCAAATTAGGGAAGCACTATAGTGTAGTAAAAGCGCTATGAACAACAAAATTCGGGGAGCATGCATGATCAAATTACTAGAAGATTTATTTCCCTAAACTTGCATCACCACAAGATTTAAGTATCGCTACGGTTGGTAATCCCCTTTATAGCAAGTTAGAATAATAGTCAACCAACTCCTTTATACTTGAGGCCTAAATGGGATGCATCATTCCCATTTCAAAACAATTCAACTTAATGGTCACTAATTACATAGACTTGGCTTCACAATCAATCCCATTACGACTTCTAAGAATAGGTCAATTTGGAAGGTCAATGTGGGTCTAAGGTATGGGAATTGAACATCCCTCTAAGAAATCATATAATTGAAACATTGAAAAACTAGGTTAAGTTGCAAGCATAGTACTATCATCACATACATTAATGTAATTGGGTTTATATTAGTTACTACTATTTAAGAACTTAGTACTTTCAATATTCATTGATTAAGAATGCCAACATGCTTATATGATGCTAAGGTTAAGATCATTTTAATGTTAATAATATTAATATTAACCCTTAGTATTAATATTAGTATTAATATTGATATGGCCACTTTCACTGATATTACCTCCAATATAATTCTATACAAAACTCAACTTCACATAAAAATAATATTTACTTTATTTTACCTATTTTAAATATAACCACTATCTCACTTGTATATTTATTTATGATTTAAATATATTATATATTATGCTCAAGATTTACTTTACTTTATATATTTTAAATATATCCACTATCTCATTTGTATATATATATATATTTTTAATTATTTAAACATATCATCTATAATGTTTAAGGTAACCTTCTTACTCTATAAACAACTTATAAGATATTTATTTAAGTTCCTCACTTTGTATCTTTTCTTTTTAAATTTAACTTATAGGAATGGCTTTTAATATTTTATGTATACATGGTATGGATTAAATAGCCATGATTTTATTAAACTTAGCCCCCTCCCACTATTTCTCTTCCTCCACGTAAGGGACCACTTACTCAAATAAGAATATAAAGTATGTTAACAAAAAAATCATTACCATGCCCAAATTCTTTATGACGTGGGCATTAACCATGGAGAGTAATTTAGCTCTTTATTTTTTTTTTTTCATTTTATGAAGGATGGTGTGATGTTAAATGTAAATGTGTTGATTCTAAGGAACTTGGCCATTATTTTCATGTTAATAAACATTGTGCCAGTTATAAGGAACTTGGCCATAATTTTCATGTTAGTAAACATACTCAATTACCCTCGCTGAAACCCTATTTTGTGGCTACAGCTCGTCAGAGTGGAGACGGGAATGGTCAATACCAGCAACAAAGAGTTCAGAGGAGTGGGAACCAATAGTGATAGGGAAGCAACAAAAACAATGGCAGAGAATACCCAAAAAAAAATAATACAAGGGCAAAAATGAAGGACGGTTGAGATTCGTTTAATCGTCTTGCATTGATACGGATGGCCGTCAATACGCTTTATCAGGCCATCTCGTCCATAGAGAGAACCCTTCGGCGTAAATAAAATAACAACAATAAGGTATCATAGGAGGGCGCCGCCATTTTTTTCTGCAACCCCATTTCCCCTTCGCTGGCTGGGCGAACACAGTTAAAAAATAAAAATAAATCAAATTTTAATTGAACGCCTTTGCTCGAGTCTGCAAGGGTTTGTAAGTCCTTCTGCAAGGCGACAGCATGGGTAGGGGCCACACCCACCCCAGATCCATGCCTCACACCTCTCACAAGGTTTTCGCCTAACTCAAAGATTACGATTCAGGGATTTCGCCCCATATATATTTTTTTTGTTCATAGAATACACAGACAACAATTATTCTTGTTTATTTTATATATTGCGCCATTTTCACTCTATTTTAAACTGGGGCTCAACTTCCAGCAGGGGAGCAGCTCATTTCAACATTTAATTTTGAGAAGATTACTAGTCATAGCTAGGAATTATAAAGTTATACTTAGAAGGTTATACAGGTTGTGTCAAGCTGTTAAAGTCCCTCAAATTCCATTTAAATTAAAGATCATTTGTAGAATTCTGAAAACTTCTATATCTCAGGTCCTTATGTGTATACAGTTTCTTGGCAGGCATGGTAAATCTATTTATCATAATACTTATACAAACAGTGTTTATATTTCACATGGGTAAAACTAGAGTTCATCATTTTAGAATAGGAATTTAATCAACCTTCACAAGGAACAATTATTGATAGGTCAATTTCCACATATCAGACTAAATTTTCAAACCACATAGGCAGTATCTACAGTATCTACATTCTGTGCGTACGAAGTTATATTAACTCTAGAGATTGTACAGAGATATACATATATTTCACCTTCAGCTAGGCACTTCAAAAACCTAATTTCTGTAAATCACAATCTTATTATCAAATTATGGGTATGGGTTGTGCTCAGACAATAACCCCAAGTTGAGTACAGCAGAAGGAAGGCTTGGAGGTAGCACTCAGGCAGAGTTTCCCAGTAGCAACTTGGAGACCTGCAAGACCTGCAATTCATGGCCAATGGGGCAAAAGCTCTCCACCCTTCCGTAATGGGTCGTCGAGAATTTAGCTCTCACCATACCCCCGAGCTGAGAGGATCACCAGAAACCCAAATAACAAGGACTAACAAGGACTAGCATACAAGGAAAAACATATTCGTGCTTTCTCACCTACACATGCTCTAAAAAAAAATAGAAACGAATGTATCTAGTTTCAGGAAAGGGGTTCAAAACTACAATCTCAGAATTTTGATTAAAATGATAGCTCAGGGATTACAGTATAACACAAGGAACAACATAAATCTCACCCCTTATTAAGGACTACCACCCATTCCACACACAAATCTTCCAGCATACATAGGGAAGGAGTAAAAGGTACCTACCTCCCAGCAATTTGGGCCAAGCATGAGATGGAGATTTTCAGCATTCTTTCCCCATGCCAGTCCTCTCTCCGTGCAACCTCCTTTCTGGAACCAAAAACATTCCCCCCCAAAACAAAGCCCCAAGCAACCTTTTAATCTCTCCCTTCCAAAACCCTAACCCTAGCATTCCCTTTTGTTGGGAATTAAAAATAAATAAATAACATGACATAAAACAATACATTTTCCCCTTTACACATGTTTCAACTAGGGTTGACAACTTTTTTATGGGCTTGTACGGGTTTTGGTGATCCTCTCATTTTTTTTCCATTGGCCAATTATGCTCCTGCACACTTTTTCCAATGTCAGTGCTCCAAAAGGAATAATTAACGAAAGTGATGTATTCAACATTAATTCACCAATTAATTAACCAAAGTTATGTATTCATAATTATTTCACAAATTTATGATGGTAAAATTTACATACCTCAACATATCGGATTGACAACGTTACGATCATCATTACCTGATCTAGAAGAAATCAAATGCAAAGTCCTTGCCACTTATTAGAAAAGTTACAAATCTTCGCCTTGACATAATTATTTGAATTTATACAAAGCATAATATCTTGAGTAATAATTCAAAATTCAAGCATCGGGGTCCAACTTACCTTCATCATTTACCATTCTACTTGAACTCTCCCCCTCTTTTTAATAGAAGCCTAAACACTTTTAATCAATACTATACAAGAAACTGATGTAAGATTATAGATGCTACACTTTTCAATTAACTCTATTAGTTGAGTTCATACATTAAAAGAGTAATTTAAATTTATCACATTTTACTAATGTACTCAATTTTATCCAATTCTTTGATTGATAAATATTTAATTTATTTCCACTTCCTATTTGTTTCGATTTCACCATGTAGTTCACCATCAATCCACCATGAATCCCATTGCATGCATCACGAACACCTTTTATAACTTAAATCACAAAATATCTATTAAATGAGATTACACAATCTATTTGTTTAACTTCTCTAACTATAGTAACAAGATCTAACAAGAAAGAGTTAAAGGTAACAATTGTTGCACATAGGGCCGCCTTGCATCCATTGATACATTATTACAATTCTTTGCTACTTGATCATATTCATGCCTTGGTATAAAGATAAAGGGGAATAATTTTTTCGTACGATTTACCTTTATAGTCCATGATAACCTAAAATGCCAATCATAATTGCAACATTTATCAATTTTGTATTAGCTACTATTAATTAATATATCACACCTTAGAAATTAGTGTTTTATGGGTTGCACACAAGGTGGGGCCTTACAGGATCTCAAGGTCAACCTATCTCATCCACTAAAGTAATACATGGAGCTCCCATGGGGTGCATGTTTAACTCTGTGGATGAATTCCCAACCCTGTCGGTGATCTTCACGAAATTGCTAAGTTTGACTCCACAAGAGATCGATGGAGAGGACCTTGACATGCCCTCTTCCTTGGCCCTTATTGCAGGAGGGTCAGATGCCCCTCCTCTTAACATTCCACCCTTGTAGGCTCATCATCCTTCCCTTTATGATGATTTAGATTAGGAAGGGGATGACCTTTTGGATAATCAGTGTTAGGAGGAGGTCCCCCTTTCTTGATCTTGTGTGCGTGTGTGTGTTTCATAATGTGTTCCCTCATACTAGTGTCGTGTATGCCTGGATGACCCTTGTCACCCTTGTTGGTGTGTGGATACAGGCGTGGTTTTTGTGTTGTAAACCTTCTTCTATTTGTACCATCATTCTTCCATGTTTGTGCTCGGTTTTCGTTAAATTGGGGACAATGCAAAGCGTCAGAGACATTTAGGCTTCCCTTCCATGTTGACCCAACTTTTTATTTTTAATTTTTTTTTCTGCATTCTTCTTGATCTAGTTGGGGATTGATGATCTTTCACCTTGCATTAGGGTTACCTATTATTATATGAGCTCGGATAGATCTGACCCTGCTATAGCAGATCCCCCTGTGCCCTTTTTTTGTGCTTTTCACTTTTTCTTTATCTTTCTCTCTTCTTTGCTTCAGTTGTCCCTCTTATGTGTGACAATGTTCTTTAACACTTTGACTTTTAGAAAATAAATTCACTGCCAACAAATCTTTTCTCAAAAGTCCTCGCAACACCCTTTCCTTGGAAGCACATTCTAAACATAGAATCCTAATGGAATGTGTTTCCATCATCACAGGTTCATAAAGAAAGGACTTGAAGATCTTCCTCGGAAGTGGGAAATTCTTTTACTTCCCCTTCCTAGGGGTATGACCTTCCTTTCAAATTCCTTGATGAAGTGAATGTCTTTTGAAAGGATCTCTTGATGACGAATCACTCTAGGGTGGTGACTTTTGAACTGTGTGTCCCTTGAGTGGATCCCCTCTCTTTCATGGTGGGTTCCTCAAGGATCCTTTCTTCAAAAGCCTTTGTAATGAATGGACTCCTTCATGTCTAGCATGAGAGCATCCCAACTAGACTCACTCCATTTGTAATTTCACGTCTAGTTTGGGGGCAGCTTAACTAGACCTTACTTTTTCAAATAGTGTGTCCCTTGAGTGGACCCCTCTCCTTTTGAAGGGTTCCCGAGGGTTCCCTTTGAAAGCTTTTTGGTTTGTGTGACTGGCCACTTTAGACATGTTATGTCTGCGGGTAGACATGTCACTACTTTTAGATGTTTTCTATCTATGGGTAGATGCAACAACACTTTAGACATGTTCTATCTGCAAGTAAACGTGTCACCACTTTTAGATGCGTCCTATCTACGGGTAGATGCATCGACTCTTTAGACAAGTTCTATCTGCGGGTAAATGTGTTGCCACTTTTAGATACATTCTATCTGCGTGGAGATGTATTGATTCTTTAGACACACTCTATCTATGGGTGGACATGTCGCCACTTTTGACATGTTCTATCTACGGGTAGACATGTTGCCGCTTCCTAACTCTACATAGTCCACTTCCTTGGGGCTTCCTCTATGTGAGATATCTTGGGGGTTGCCTCCTTGCAGGTCTGCAGGCCTGTAAGGCACTTTGTTGTTCCAACTTCATTGTTTCGAGCAACTATGGAGTATTTTGTTCTCCCTGCATCTTTGGGTTCGCCAAATTGTAGTCTGTATCCTCAATGGTTCAGGTATAGTTTTCTAACCCTAATCTCTTCTTGATCTACTTTACTAAGCACTCATCAATACTTGTGCTCGCTAAAGTGGGGGAAAAATGTATAGGAGTGAATTTGCACCCTAGGTGAAATTCCCCTTTTTGCCTTATTACAATTTAGAAAACCTAAGTCATAGGCTTAAATTCACTTAAGCCCACTGATGGCAGTTCACTTGGTGCCGATTTTGTGTGTCAGTGGAGGTGTTTCTGTCGAGGATTCCCGTGTAGCGCGCAAACGTCCGCGTGACATGCTTACATCCTTAGAAGATTCTTGCGGTTGAGCCAACAGAGGTGTTACTCTTCTAATTGGCAACGAAGTTGTAAATCCTCTTTCGACCACCCAACCTAAATATGGTCGTTTCTTTGCTTATTCCTTCATAATCAAGTCTTTGAACTTACATTAGGAGGTTGGATGAAGATCGGAAGAAATCTACACCACTTCAAGCTCATTTTGTACTGACATTCTCGCATTCCAAGCATTCCATAGCAGAAATATCACACTCCATCATGTCGGTAGAGCAATTTTGGGACCACACCATTGCAATAGAGGCTTGAGTTCTTCTCATTTCTCCCCCAAGCATCCTTGAGTGCTCTTGGTGGAGGTGGTAAGCTTCCCCCTCCTCTCCTCTATCATTTGGTTGAGCAGCATAGTACTATTCTTTTAGTGCTTGTGTTTTATCACTTCTTTATCTTTCTTCCTTTGGCTTTCCATGGAGCTGGGAACACCTAAATGGGGGTCTGACAGAGGCAGACCCCTATACAACCACCCCCTAACATCCTCTCTCTTGCTGTGTGTAGGTGGACACACTTTGAGGAGCTAGCTAGAGAACAGGGTCTTCTACGAGATTTCCTTCATCACCTTCACTTTGGTATATCTACTCTATCACCTTCACTTATACTTTTCATATTTCATAGTGTTATTTTGTCCTCTTAGAAGTGATTAAGCTAGGTTGTTAGTCATTTTGGTTAGTTTGACCTTGTCTCTATTGTAATCTGACCAGACATACTACAACACATTTCTGAGATGGTAGTGCTTCGTGCTGTCATCTGAAGTCCACATTAACATCCTTGGGTAGAGAGCTCTCTGAGGTGCAAAGTTGGACCAAAAGATTGACTCACCTAGCCCCACCTTGAAACTCGAGATTGTAGAGTGATCGTAGGACTCTAAAATCCTCATCATTCTCATCCTCATTTCCTAAAACATGCACTTAGGTGAGGTAAGTTAGGGCAACCTCTCACGTCTCGACCCTCTGTGACCTAGGGTCTTGCATGCGGTGGTCCCCCTCTCTTACATATATATACACACAAACAAAATTGAGTATGTGCATTCATATAATTGTTTACATATTCTATTATTTATAAATATATATATATATATATATGCTTTATATATATAGGGTATGTGTAGAATCATCATGGAAAAAATAGGCCCTTAAGTGGCAAAAAAATTAGAAAAATTAGAGTTAGGCAACTTGACGTAAAAATAAAAATAAGTTATAGATCTATATTATTTAAAAAATATGTAAGAATAGAATCTGTAGAAAATTGAATGTAGTTTCTAAACTAGTAGGTTTATTTAAAAAAAAATCTATTTGGTGAAAATTTGAAAAAATAAGTAGGTGTCTGTCTGACCACCCTAACCATAATAAAATGATAATATTTTTTTATAAAATTTTAGATATAAATAGAGGTCTCATGTCCCGATGTGATGCATATTTTTTTGTAATTTTTTTCCAAGTAATTAATTATGAATTTTTTATTACAACTTTTAAAAAATATAAAAAATCATATGTCTAACCACCTTAACTTGGTCAAAACTTCATGAAATTCATTTTTTCTTGTTTTAATCCTATAGTATGTGAAGCATAGAATGTGACGCATGCTTTGGATTCAAAAAATGTGACTATGTTTGAAAACTATAGATATTTTTCAATCGGCCTATTAATTAGGACTTTAGTTGTAATTCAAATAGAAAATGAATAATAATTATTTATTAAATTCAAAGTTCAACATAATCTATATTGGTGGAAAGCTAAGAATCTCCTTTAATAACCCTTTTCGTTTCATCAATTTTGGGTAAAAAAAAATTGTCAACCACATACCCTACACATACCCATCATATTGCCACTTTTTGGTCCATCATGATCCTACACATACCCTATATAGAAACACAATTGAGTATGTGCATTCCTATAATTGTTTACATATTCTATTATTTGTAAATATATATACATATATGCTTGAAACTGTAAGCTTCAAGTCAAAGTAAATATTAAAATATACTGTATTTTTTAATTATAATTATTATAATAATAATACGACATCATGAAGTGGTGTTGTATCAAATAATTAAAAAAATAGTTGATGAGAAAGGACAAGGATCAAAGATGGTACCCTAGTCAAATGGGAGGATGGAAAGGGATGAAGAAGGAAAGATTGATGACTAGGGGATATGATGCCCTCTTGAGAGGACATGCATGTTAAGAGAAAATAGTTGAACTCTCAAAATGGAAGGGAAGGATGAGGGATTAAGAGAAATAATTAGATGAATGAAAATATCAAAGAGGATGAACGAGATGAAAAGGAATGAGAATTTTATGAAAACAAATGAAAAGGAAGGAGAATTTTATGATGAGGGATAGGTTATGCTAGTATGTATGGAACAATCCTAAGATCTGATATAACAAAGGAAATTATACACCAAAGTATGAGGGACCAAGGTGACAAGGTAACATTTTCATGGAATTGACACAATCAATGACATGAATGACATACAATATGATGCTCTAGTATATACTAATTGTGACACACTAAGATATAAATAGATCAAGGTAGTCATAAGAAGAAATAGTCATGGGTAAAAGGATAATATTATAGAGATAAGTAAAAAAAGACTCAAAGCAAACATGTCATGCAAGAAACATATCTCTTACCAAATATGAAGAATATGGAATTAATTGATTTACTTATATTAGGCTTGGATAATTTCCTAATCAAAGATTTGATAAGGATGGTTTTCTTCGAGTAGGCTTGGGTAATCACCTAATAAAGGATTTTATTTTCTTACATAAGCTTGGATAATCAATTAAGGAGGGCTTTGATAAAGATAATGATGATTGGTTGATGGATTTCCCAAAGGATAAGATGACTAATTAATGTTCAATAGCTAGGCTTATGATATGATTTTAATTAAGGATTGATGTCTTGGATGGAATATTTGGATTGATTGAATGTCAAGTATAAGGATCTCAAGCTTTTGAATCTTTTATTTTTAATGTTTGAGATGGGATGAAAAGATAATGATTTGTTAAATTATGTTTGAGATGGGATGGACATGATAGGAGATATGATGGGTTGATGCTTGATTTACTATGAATAAATATGGGACTCCAAATGCTTAAGACTTGAAGGAAAATACAAAAGAAAACTAAGGATATATAAGATCAAATCCTAGAAATAATGCAGATATAACTTCCACATCTAATGCATAGGAAATATTAGGTATAATAGATGGGTAAGGGATGATGCTTAATCAATGATAAAATACAAGCCATGAGAGGTTTATTATGGATGGATGGATGGATGGGTTGAGAGGTTATTATGATATGTGTAGTGTAAAAAATTGTTAGCCTTGATAATTTTGCACTAGGATTAGCTCCCCCTTATGTACATGGATCTAATTATGCATTTGATTACCCATTTTATAAACATTTTTTGAAACTGAAACAATAGAAAATAAAAAATGATAATTTAATATTTATCATTGATACTTTAGGTCTTGAAAAGGAAGGGTCTAGAGTCTAGGGCACCACACACCTTAGACCACCCCTTTTGGATCCATTTTGGATATGTTGGTGTCAGTATTTTATTATATGAATTTCCAATTTCAATTTTTAGCCATCAATATTTGATTTTGGAGGAATTAGAAGAATTATATATAAATACTAGTCATTTTATCATTTGAAATATTAGAAGCACAACTAGAAAAAATAGAGAAAATTGAAGATCCTAAATTTAGTCAAGGAAATTCAAGGGAAAAATTAGTAGAATTATTATAACACTTTTATCAATCAAGATCAAGCATGAAATACATTAAGAACAATGAAGATATGCTCAAGGAGCTATCATGATCAATCATGCAAAATTATGAAGATGTATTGATTTATCCTCTACATGCTATCTACAATAGTCTATTATGTTTTGGGAACTAACCTTTTGCATGTATATCAAATAATCAAGGCATCCATCAATCAATTTTTGTGACAATTTATATAGCATCACTTTATCAAGGATTTCACATCAAGATTAGAATGCCATTTTTTATTTATCATTTGAGTCAATTATTGTTGTTTTGGCATCTTCTCATCCTAGGATATTCCCTCTTGATCATCATCATTTATTGTATATGGAGGTAGGAATAGAAAAATAAGGTTCGACTTAGGAAAGCCCCTGTACAGCACAACCCTTTCCCCTATACTAATGTGTGCAAGTTAGATCTAGAGGTTTCAACAAAAGATAGTTCCAAAAGACATAGTGAAGACCATAACATATAATTCAAATTTTATAGATCCAAGAAAGAGGAGGCTATTCTAGGTCACTCTATGCCCTAGACCTACTATTTCAACCTCAAAACTATGTCATAAGGGAAAAACACTCTACCCTTCCTAGATATTCTTTCTCTTTCTAAAATTTTAGTTTCATTTGTGTAATTTATCATCCTAACAACTAAACTAAACATAAACCCTATGAGGTTTTCTCTCCCTTGTGGTAACATGTCAATCATAAAACCATTGTTGGTTTGTATTTCAATGTGGATTGAAAGTGAATAGGAGATAATCCTAGTTAACCTAATTGGATCTAGGATCACTTTTTCTAGTCAACATTTTGGTGAGCCTAATTTGAATCAAACACCTTGTGATTTCCATTAGCATGAATTATGAAAATTAATCGAACAATATCGATTCTTTTAATATCTTGTTATTATTTTATATTTCTTTCATTTTCAAAACTATGCGTTTACATTTTTTTGTCCATTGTGCATCAAAAGGAAAAGTTGCAAATATTTGAATTAAATTGGATAATTTCATATTTGATTTTTCCTTGTTTGGGGGATTATATCTAAGTTATATCAATTGGAAATTTGAATACAATCTTAGGTTGTGAAATTTTGATAAAATTATGCACATATTTTATTAAAGTAACACTGAAAAAGGGAAAGAATTACATATCAATTACATAATTTTCAAAACATAAAAAAATATTGTATTTTCTCCATTTTTTGGAAAATTCTATCAAATTACAGTATTTTAATTTTTAATAATTATCATTTTGAACATATCAAATTTCTCTAAAATTACAAAGGATTTTGCATGTTTGTTCATCATATAGAAAAATTAGGTTCTCATGTATTTCACCAATTGTGCTTACTCCTTGTAGCGTAGAAAAAAGTATCCACAATTAATATTAGAATGAGCTTAATTATGAATTGATTTAGTGTTGTAATTTGTGTTTCACACATTCACATTAAGTTTAGGACCCTTCTTAATAAATGGACTTAATGGTGCCTTATTTAGGGTGTTGTAAAGTGTATCTTTACACTTTCACACTAATCTAGGGCTTTATTAATTAATTAAGGTTTAATTTTCCTTAATTTCCCCTTTGATTAAAAACCAAGCTTAATTAATTATAGATTATGAGGGATAAAGACCGAAATTCATAAATGATATTACACAACACTTATTTTTTGAAGGCTTGTGCCTTAGGTTAGTGACCTAGGACCCATTCCCCATTCAGCAAATGGGTCCTCACTAGGTCCTAGGACCCTACTTTCACATAACATTTTGAACAATCCCTGAAGTGTGTCCTAGCTAAGTGAGTTATGACCCACTCGCCACATGGTGAATGGGTCCTCACTTAGACCTAGGACCCCCCCTTAGGATATGTTTTTGGTGGTATTTTAATGATTTGAAATCTTAGATCTAATGTCAGCTTGTGTTATTTGAATTTTGGGAATTAAGGATAAGTATAAATATAAGGCTATTTCACATAGTTTCATCTAAGAATTTCATAAGTAATCAAGAGTTCACAAGAGAATTTTTAAGGCATTTATGGGCAGAATTATTGAAGATTATTGCAACAATCAAGGGTTATATCATTATGCCAAAGATTTAGTGCATCATGAATGTTGTTGAGCTAATGTTGTGATGTAGCATTCAAGATCCAAGTCAAGAATTATTCCAAATTAAATTCATGATCAAGATCTATATCCATTGAGGCCACTTCCTGCAAGATTGTTGATTTTCATTCCAAGGTTCAATTGAGGTTTGGTGAGTCATGACATTGCATTTTGTTTATTCATCATTCCTCTATGCATTGTTTCATTTCAAGGTTTAATTATCAAAACAAATTTTGACCAAGGAAAACCCCTATTTTGTAACAAAAAAAAAAAAAAATTCTACTTTGATGTGTGATTGAAAGTTTTAGGTTGAAGATCATTTAGAAAGAAAAATTGAAAAAGTTGCAAAGTTGTCACCTTTCTTGCAAAATCATAGAAACAAACCTACAAAATTTATTTTTGAGTTTTTGACAGTCTCCAAATAGGATCTGGGAGTACAAAAATAGAAGAACAAAATCCAAAAATCATTTTTTCATAACCCTAGTGAGGATCCATTCTCCATAGGATGAATGAGTCCCTAGTGAGGCCCAAAAAGCATTTTTAATAATAGGTACACAATATTCGACCCTCTTAAAACTTACTTTTTGATTGCTATATTGGTTAGGTTTGATTTATGATACTCATTTGCACATTATATCCCTCATAATTGAGTGAAACTAGGAAGATAGGTGTGTTGTTCAATTTAGCAATAATACACCCCATCTTTCTATTTTTCACTCCCAAACATGAACCTATGCAACCTGAGACCCTTAAACAATGTAGATGGTTTCTAGAACCTAATTTTCCTAAAATTACCTCTTTGGTCTAGGTTGCATAGTGTTAGGCTAAATAGGATTTACTTGTTGATTAGTGGGAAAAATTAGGGCTTTTCAAGACCTAGATAAACCACTATAATTTTTCACCAAAACAATCGCTATAATTGATGCAATTATGAGGGTAAAAAGATGCAAATATTAATAAAAAATTGACCCTAACTATTATAACAACTATGAGGGGAGTTTTTAGATCTCAAAGAGGTGTGTACCTTGCTGCAAGAAGCCTCTTTTTATGGAACAAAGGATTCATTCGCCTTTAGTGGTGAATGGGTCCCTGTTAGGGTTTCTAAAATTTAGATTTGGATTATTTTCATTGATGTTTGCACACTCATATTCCTGGTTGTTAGCTCATGAAAACATGTACTTAATTCTATAGCTTCAATTCTTCGTTCTTGCAGTTTGAAGCTCAACATAGCAACTTGACACCATTTGTATTTTTTCTCAAAAATTATTCTCCCCTTGATCTTCAACCTATAAATCTGTAAATACATAATCAAGGGAAGAAAAACTTGTTGATTGCTAGTGAATAGGGGTTTTCCTAAGTTAATTTTTTTTAGGTAATTAAACTAATTGTTGAAATAATGTCATTGAAGCATGAAATATGAAATGATGCACTGTTGATACCTTGGATGTTGTCTTGTAATGAAAATTTGTAATCTAACATGTGACCATGAAGAATGTAGATCCTGATCCTTGAATAAGATGAGAACAATGCTTGTAATAGATCTTCAATGCTACATCAAATTTCTTATCTCAACAACATGCATGAATGCATTAAAACCTAGAAATGATGGAATGATCTTGAATTGATGCAATAAACTCTTTATAATCTACCTTGAAATTCCTTTAAAAATTATCTATAATGCTCTCTTCAATTTGCTAGGATGCTTCGTAAATTTGATAGGTTGCTTAGATAGGATTGCTAGGTAAAAATAATGTGAATTAACCTCTTATTTATAATTAATCAATAGATTAACCCAAAAATTCAAACAATTCAAGCTGGCACTAGATCTAGAGATAAACATTATAAAATTACTGCCACAATGAAATTCAAAAATGGGTTCCTTACTAAGGGAGGACCTATTCGCCACCTAGGGAGAATGGGTCCTAGCACTATTTTCCAGGACTTAACCTTTGGGAATGAAAGATCACTAAAAACCCATTTTAAATCTACTAATAAAGGGGAATCTTATAGAGGGATGACCCACTCACCACCTAGGGCCAATGGGTCCTAGCACCAATTTCTAGGACCCTAATTTTCTCCAATTAATTGTTATGTAATTTAAATTGTGGGTGTTTGGATAGATCTTCGAGAGGCATCACAAATAGTCTTAAATTTGAATTAAAGGGGATAATTAACTCCAATTAAACACAATTAATTAAGAGGACCCTAGATAAGAATGAAAGCATGTTACAACACTTTACAACACCATAAATAGGGTACACATTAGGTACATTTGAAAAAGAGGTCCCAATAGGTATAATTAATTGAATAAACCTTAGAAAAGAGTGAAAGTGTGTTACAACACTTTTGAAAAGGAAAAATTAAGGTATGTTTTTAAAAAAATAAGGGACCTAGAATGATGTGAATGTGTACAACACATTACAACACTATTCCAAGACACAATTCAATGATAATTATTCCCAAACCAAGTAAGGGAAAAAGGATACTTTTTTCGTTACTACATTTTTCCCCCACTTTAGTGAGAGGTTGACCCCATGTCAAACTCACACTAAAGTAGACATTCAAGAAACTTAAGTATGCAACAATAACAAAGATACATAACCATACCATATTAAAGGCCAAGACTAGTAAAGAGTAACAAAATGATCAAGCACAACCATTCCAATGCAATGTAGAATGGGGTTGTTTGTCCATAACATCTGATGCTCACTCTGGCATAGTGGAACCTCGTTCTATCCACTAGGTGATTTATCCTAGAAAGGTGGAAAATGAGAGAGTCATATTAACCTCTCACACCATACTGAAATTATCCTTCTAACAACTTCGATAAGGCACCAAAATGTAACATTTTTGTATGTCATGTAGGTATGTTTTTGTTAAAGGGGATTTCACTTTATTCATGCACATGTATTCTTCTTAGGGAGCATTGTGCCTAATGTCTCCAAGAGAGGAATTTGCCATAGAAAAATGCCCCTTGTTATTTTCATGGCCTTTTAGGTCTTGTTTCATGGTGTTTGATATATTTTTCTTTGATTTTATGTTGTGACATGACTTGAACATGCATATTTAGGTACTAAAATTCAAATAACGACGTCTTGTGAAGGTGTTGTGAAGTGTTGTAAGACATTTCTACATTCTTCTAGACTTTATTTATTGCAATTCACCTAAAAATCACCTTTTTATTCATTATTAAGTCCTATTTTGAAGTACATTGTAAAGTGTTGTAACAAGATTTCACAGTTTTCTAGGCACATCTTCACTATTTATCCCTTTCTCACACTTTATTTGGTCCATTTATGCTCTCATATGTCTTAATTAAGTGTATTTTTGAATGTTAACCTGACAAACAACATTAAATACAACTTATTTCTTGACACCTATTTTTAGGTCCTAGGTGGGACCCATTCGACATGGGTGGTGAATGAGTCACCCTTGGCTCCAAATTTAAAATAATTTAAATTTCCTTTCAGGATTTTATTCAAAAAAACTTGATGTCGGTCTGTGATGATGTATGAATGGTTAAATAAGGCACAAATGTGTATAAATATGTGATTTTCACCTCATTTTACATCCTCCTACAATTCTCCAACATTCATACATCATATTCAAGCATTCAAGAATTCTACAACATGAATTCAAGCAATATTCAAGAACTTTGGAGCATCCATTGACATTACTTCAGATTTGTATTATCAAGAGTTTGGTAAGTTGATAGCTATTCCATGTTATTAGTTTATCATTATCTTTCCTTTGATTGTTTCATTAAGGGTTTGATTACCAAAAGTGGTGTTTGACCAAGGCAAACCCCTATTTGCTAACCCTCAACCATTTTCCCCCTATTGCATGTGTGTTTGCAAACCTAGGTACCTAGATTTAACAATCTTTTTGGTGTTGAAAATTGGTTTACAAGTCAACTAGGTGCTTTAAGTCAACTCAAGTCTATTTCAAGCTTGGAGAAGGTTTCTTGTCCATTTCCTATAGAATTGACTTCGACAACTTAACATTCAGTGATTTATAGATCTGGTGTTGTAGAGTTGTCTCCTAATTTTTCATAAATTTGGGAGAGGACTAGTTCACCACTAGTGGCGAATGAGTCCCACCTTAGGACTGAAAATCTAAATTTTGTCAGATTCTGAATCCTGACAAACAAAAACTTGTTTCTG
The DNA here is from genome assembly GCA_007258455.2 of Sequoia sempervirens. NCBI lineage: Eukaryota > Viridiplantae > Streptophyta > Pinopsida > Cupressales > Cupressaceae > Sequoia > Sequoia sempervirens. The sequence goes on along the minus strand of VDFB02000008.1, from coordinate 264,874,480 downwards.
ACACTTTTTCACCAAGAGAAGGACTAATTTTCCACCCTGGGTGAATGAATCCCACTGTGAAAAATTAGTAATTTCAACAGGCATCCACAACATTCCAAATTCATCCAACACTGCCTAGGTGCACTTAGATTAATCCTATTTCTTTATGTTCTAGATATTTTCTTCATTTACTTCATTGTTTTCATATCATAATTTGTTTTCAAACATAGCTTAAATCTCACTTTTACATTCAAATTTAATCATTTAGATCATTCAATTGCATTTAGTTTACTTCATTTAGATTATACAACATTGCACATAACATAATTTGAATGAACTAGTATGCATTTTTTGGCCTACTCTCCTTTTAGGTGAAAAATCCTAGAAGAGTTAGACAAGTCCTAGAGAGCCAAAAATCTATAGTTCAAGGAAATTTCAAGGTGTCAGATCATGTCACTCATGGGATGCCTCATTCACATTAATCCATGACATGCAATTTTGTCGAAAGATGTCATCAATGTATGCCCCCACTTTAAAATGGTTTTTGTACACCATCATTGTGAGAAATTTCTTTAAAGTATCCAAATGTTTTTTCTAAAACATGACAGATTTCCACAGAAAACCCTATACCAAGTTATATGTTTCCTAAATAAGCTGCATCATGAAATAGGATGGAAGGGTTGCCACCACAAATACATAAGAGATCTATGGATTTGGGGTCAGTATGTTTTGCTACAATGTTGACATAGAGCATGGAATTTTCATCATTCCCCAAATAGTCATAGAACTAGAAGAATGGAACAAAGAAAAAGCCTTTTGGGTCAATGTGGAAGAGACCTAAATGTCTTGATTCCTTGCATCATCCCCGAAAGGAAAACACAAGACAAATGAAATGATTATGACATACAAAAGAATGAAAGATACATATAGAGGAATGCAAAAAAGGAGAGAGGTACGGGTATGTGTAGGATCATGATGGGCCAAAAAGTGGCGATATGATGGGTATGTGTAGGGTATGTGGCTGATGACTATTTTTACCTAAAATTGATGAAACGAAAAGGGTTTTTAAAGGAGATTCTCAATTTATTCCAATATAAACAATGCTTTACTTTAAATTTAATAAATAATTATTATTCATTTTCTATTTGAATTATGACTAAAGTCTTGATTGATAGGATGATTGAAAAAATCTATAGCTTTCAAATGGTATCACTTTTTGAATCAAAACATGCATCACATTCTATGCTTCACATACTATAGGATTAAAAAATAAATTGAATTTCATGAAGTTTTGACCAAGTAAGGTGGTGGACATATGAATTTTATATTTTTAAAAGTTGTAATAAAAAATTCATAATTAATTATTTACTTGGAAAAAATAACAAAAATATGCATCACATCAGCACATGAGTCCTCTACTTATATCTAAAATATTATAAAAAATATTATCATTTTATTGTGGTTAAGGTGGTCAGACATACACCTACTTTTTTTTTCCCTGAAATTTAAGTACTACTACATTGAAATTTCAAATTTTCACCAAATAGATTTATAAAAAAAAAAAACCTAGTAGTTTAGAAACTACAGTCAATTTTCTATAAATTATATTCTTACATATTTTTTAAATAATATAGAGAAACTTATTCAAATTTTTATGTCAAGTTGCCTAAGTCTGATTTATCTGAATTTTTTGCCACTTAAGGGCCTATTTTTTCCATGATGATCCTACACATACCTATACAACAAATGAAACAAAACGAGGGATCACATTATGCACAAAAAGAAAACATGAAAAAGAAAACGAAAAGTAGGGAACATGCGAGTCAACCTAAAGCAGTTCGTTTGCATCCCAATCTCGGTTGGTATAAATTGAAGGAAAAAAACCAGCCAAAGGGATAAAAGAAAGTGTTCAACTAGGGGAAGCACTAGGTTCAACATTATTTTTAGGAGATTTTTCATTTAAGCTCATAGAAGAAGAAAATAATGTATTCAACTCATCATGCACTTGTTCATCAATTTTTACTATATCAATGTCATCATCTAGATTTATCACAATGGGAGGTCAAATAATAGTGTCCATGTAATGTTCTTGTTTATGTTGCAGTGAAGGTATAGGATCATCATGCTTTGCTTTAGGTAAGTTTAGATTTATATTTTCTATGTTTCTTCTTGTCTTCTTTAGTTTTTAATTTATTAGCAATAGCATGTCGCCTATGCCTATTCTCTCTAGCACTTTGATTCCTTTTCATTCTATTGTTAATTTGTGTTTCTGTAAGAGTGGTTTTATCAATCATAAGTTCCTTCTCTTCCTTGGGAGGAATAGAAGAAATGGTAGTAGGTTGTTTCACCACTTTCTCTTTGATATTATAAACTTTTCTGACTCTAGGACAAATAATGGGATTTTTTGTGTTATCTCGTGGTCTCTTGTAGGAAATTGTAGCAGGTTTTTTTATAGGTTGTTCTCGTATGTTCGAAAGTGATTTCGGTTTGATCATTCATTCATGAAGGATAGGTGTTTCATTTATAGGTTGAGGAGTGTTTCGAAAGGATAATTCTACTATTTTATTTTCCTTGAACTTTTGATATGATTTGAAAATGAAATCCTTATGAGGCTTGATAGGTTCTATAGGCTTGGTTCAAAATAAATCTAGCAAAAAATTCCCTCAGGCCGATGTAGGATTAAATCTGGATTATAATGCACAGTAAAGATTAGTGGGAAAAATTAGGGCTTATCAAGACCAAGATAAACCATTATAATTTTACACCAAATAAATCACTATAATTGATCTAATTATGAGGGCCAAAAGATGCAAATAACAATAAAAAATTCACCCTAACTATTATAGCAACTATGAGGGGAGTTTTAAAAGCTCAAGGAGGTGTGCACCTTAATGCAAAAAGCTTATTTTTAGGGCACAAATGACACATTCATGAACCAAAATTTTAAAGTGGTTTTTATGGTTTTTAAATGCAAAATGAAGATGCAGATGCATAATTTTGGTTTTTGTAATCTTTTGAAATGCAAAAATGAAATCTATGTGAGATATTCACTAATGCAAATGTGTAAATCCTAGGATGCAAAAATAATACAAAAAGCTAATGCAAAGAATAATGCTATGAGTTATAGGATGTAAATACAATGCAAATCAGAAAGACAATGTGTTCAATATGTAGGTTCACAAAAATGAACCCACAATTTTGTTGGTTCTATGTACTTCTCTTACACTTTTAGGGTTTTTCACCTAAAAGGAGAGATAGACCCAAAAATTGAGGTGGTTCACTCAAAATAAGGTATGTATGCTGAAATTATGACTAAATGCAATGATCTAGATGGAACAAAGTGATGCAATTGATTGATTATGAATGAAAAAATAATGAAATGTGAAATGTTTGAAAACATAGTGTGATATGCAAAAATGAACTAGAAACATAAACAAATGCAAACAAAATTGAATGAGACTTAAAAGAGTGCACCTAGAGATGAAATACAGATATTGGAAGATTCTAGAATATGAAAAAAATGACTGTTGATCACCAGTGGGACTCATTCACCACTGATGGCAAATTAGTCCTGCTTTAGGTAAAATGACCTAAAACTGATTTTTGATTGTCGAGAATTGAATTATGATGAAATCAATTTTTTAGCCTGAAAGTGGGACTCATTCCCAACTGATGGTGAATTAGTCCTCCTCTGAAATTCTACAAATTCAAGGGTCAAGTTTGTGGGTCTAGATCTGCACTTGTGTTCTTGTCAGGTTGAAGGAGTCAAATCTGTAGAAAATAGGCTGAATGTTGTCTCAAAGCTTGAATTAGGGTTTTGTTGACTTGAATCACTTTGATGACTTGTAGACCACTTTTCAACACCATTTCTTTGATAAATCTTCCTACATGACCTACACACATACATGTAAAGAAGGGGAAAATGGTTAAGGGTTAGAGTATAGGGATTTTCCTTGGTCAAATCCCACTTTGGTAATCAAACCCTTGATAGAGAAATGAAATGGAAATAAGAAAGGAATGATGAATAAATAACATGCAAGTGTCCTAAACTCACCAAATCCTTGTTGTTAAAGTTTGAAGATATGTCAATGGCTACTCCAAGATGCTTGATGATTGCTTGATTGAATGATAGTTTGATGGATTGAATGCAATTGATGGTCAATGAGTGAATGAGATGATTTTGGTGTTCAAATGGATGGAAAAAAACTTATTTTTACACACTTATGCCATAATTACCCAAGAGTACAACATAACAGGCCGACATATGGTCTTAATGTATAAAAACCCAAAAGAAATTTGAATTTATTTTGAATTTTGAGCCAAGAGGGACTCATTCGCCACCCATGGCGAATGGGTCCCACTCTAGGCTTGAAAGTGGGTGTCCGGAATTAAGTTGATTTTAATGTTTTTTTATCAAGTTTGAATTAAAAAACATACTTAATTAAGGCCTATAAGTGCATAAAGGGGTCAAATAAAGCATAAGAAAGGTGTAATTGGTGATGACAAGCCTAGAAAAGTGTGAAATATTGTTACAATACTTTACAACACTTTAGAATAATACTTGATAAGCGATACAAAGGAAATATTTAGATGAATTATAATAATAAGAGTCTATAAAAATGTAGAAATGTGTTACAAAATTTCACAACACCTTCACAAGCCAGATCATAATTTGAATATTCAAGACCTAATATAAATGTTTAAGTTACATTGTAACATTAAATCAAAGAAAAATAAGCCAAGCAACACACGAAAAAGACCTAAATGACCATGAAAATTTTAATTATCCATTTTTTTGTTGTACATTTAGCCCCTACTTTAGTGAGATGATGAACTTGCTTCAAACTCACACTAAAGTAGGCATGCATATCGAGAGCAATCCAAATGCACTTATGCTAACAAGATGGAATGACAATGATCAAGAGGAATGATCAAGCCCCTAGGATTGAAAATCCCATGGAAAACTAAACATAAGAACAAAGGAAAACACATGTGAAAGAGAAAGAGGAAAGAAAGAGGAAAGGAAAAAGTTGGATCTTACTTCTATCGTTTGTCCAACTAGTTGTGGATTTCATCTAAGCTTTTTGTCCAAAAAGGAAAATGCATACTCACTTTGGGGTGACATAACTCATGGTAGTCCACCCGGTGAGAAGGACCAAAAGGTGAGAAACATATGCTCAATTGGTATATACTCACAAACACATAGGTGGCTATGGGGAAAGTCATGCTGCAGAATGGGCTTCCCACTCAACCATATCAAAGTTATACCTCCTAATAACTTTAATAAGGCACCACAAAGGAAAATTTCAATTCATGGTTCATGAGACAAGCAAAGCTATGCATTCTTAGAACTCATGAACAAGCAGGATGGCACCATAGTCATGCAAGATGTGTTATGCAAGGTGGCCATATGAATATAAAATGTAAAAATGTAAATGTAAAAGAAATGTTCAAATGAGTCTTGTTAAGTTCATGTGAGGTCTATCACTTAGGGAACATTGTGTCTAATGTCTCCAAGAGAGGACCAATAAAAGAATAGGATATTCACAACTTAGGGGATTTAGTGCATCGCATCAAGCCACTAAGAGGAATGTAATATGCTAAGATAGATCACACTTATGAAGGACATCATACCCAGTGTCGTCCAAAAAGTGACAAACGCATCGTATGAAGTGACAAGATTGCACTAAGAACCAAGAATGCAAATGAATAATTCCAATGTATGCCCCCACTTTAAAGGAATTGCTACACATCATTTTATGAGAAATTTCTTTAAAGTAGCAAATGAAAAATGAAAAAAGAAACAAGACATGAGAACCAACTTAAAAAGCCGTTGTGCCAAGTCATACATTTTTTAGTAAGGTTGCTTCATGTAAATGAAAACAGAACAAAAGAAAGAGGGGTTTCCCACAGAAAGGAACACACCAAACACATAAGGGAGTTATTGATTTTGGGTTAGTATGTTCGTTGTTGTAATGTTTTGATTAGAGAGCTTAGAATTGTCATCATTCCCTAAATACATTGAATTGGAAGAATGGCATAAAGAGAGCAAAAAAAAAGAAAAAGAAAGTTTGTTTTGGGTCAACATGGAAGAGACATTGTGGTCTCAATGCTTGGCATTGTCCCCAAGAGGAAAAACAAAAGCAAAAAGAAAATGAAAAGGCGAAGGAAAGGGAAAAAATTTTGGGTCAACATGAAGGAAAAATTTTGGTCTCAATGCCTTGCATCATCCCTAAAAGGAAAAACACAAGAAAAGACAAAGTAAAAATTAAAAGGTACCAATTGGGTCAACATGGAAGAGACATAGGGCATCTCAACACTTTGCGTCATCCCCAAAAGGAAGAACACAAAAAAGAGGTGAAAGGAAAAAGCAATCTATGACATAGAGAAGAATGGAAGTACAATTATAGGAAGTGCACAAAGAGAGAGAACATCAAACACACATTACGGGGGGACTATATGCACATACAAACACACCGAAGAAAGAAAAAGAAAAGGGAAAATTGCTAGTTAAGGAAAATACAAATCAACCATCTAACAAGTCATCTGCCTTCCAATCATGTTTAATGTATTGTGAGGGTGGTTGATCCTCCAAAGGAAGAATTGCAAATGCCAAACTAGGGGAAGTGCCAGGTTCTTCACTTGGTGTAGGAGATTTATCATGTAAGCTCGTGGAAGAGGAAAATAAAGAATTTAGATTGTTATGAACCTCTTCATCGATTTTAGAGATCTCCTCATCATCAAGATTAATCATGACGGGAGGACGGATGGTAATTTACAATGAGGGATGTATCAAGAGTTGTGGTTGTTGTATCAAATCATTTTATTGTGATGGATGTAATGTACTATCTTGTGGAAATTTAGGAGGAAGAGGATGATCAGGTATTGTTTCTGTGAAAGGAAAAGGTTTATTTTCTTTGTTTTCTCCCATTTGTAACTAATGGGCAAGGAGACAACAACGATGCCTACACTCCCTAGCATTCCAGTTTCTTTTAATTCTACTTTGAATTTGTTGAGGTGTAAGAGCGGGTTGATCCACCATAGCCTCCTTTTCTTCCTAAGGAGGAGGAATGTGATGAACCAAAGGAGATGGGTCAATAACTTTCCCTTTGGATTTATAAACATGTGTAATGTGAGGAGGCATGAAAGGGTTGGTTTCATTATCTCTTGGGTGCTTAGAAGAGGAAGGTGAATTGTTTATTGTTGGTTGTGTGGGAGGTTGCACTATTTGTTCAATTTTAGATTCAGGTTGAAGCATTGTCTCATCGAGGATAGTAGTAGTGGAAGAGGATGGGGACATGTGGGAAAGGGACAATTCAGCTATTCATTTGGATTTGAACTTTTGATAGGAAATGAAAAAGAAATCTTTGCAAGGAGTTATGGGTTCCATAGGTTTAGGTCAAAAGGATTATAAGGAAGAATTACCTTTAGAACATAATGGATTAAAACCACTATGGTGTATGCTAAATATCTCATTGTCAAGTGGAAACTTCAAATATTTGTGACAATTGAAGGGATAGCTTTCATTAAGCAAAGCCAAGGATGACCTAGTGACAGATGAAATTGATCTGATTGTGGAATGATAGAAAATTTTATATCCAATTTCTTAGGTTGTATTTGTAATGGGAGTATGATTGATCCAATCGTAGGGCATGTGAAACTATTATTTGTTTTAATCGATGCAGTTGGTTTGTCATAATCATCTTGATAAAGATCATGTAATACTAAAAATTCTTACATGATCACTTTCTTGCCAAAGGTGGGATCTATTAATATCCCATTGGTGGGCTTATCATAGATGTGACGAGCTATGTAAAGAGGACCATCAGGAAGCCTTTTAAGTATATCAAGAGAAGAAAAAGTAATATCAAGAGATTTGTTAGTTGGGCCCTTACGGGGGATAACATCTATCGTACCCACAAGTTCATCCATAGGATTAACATCTGTAACATGTGGAGTAGAATCATGCCGTTCAGTGTTTGTATCAATATTCATCACATGAGTGTTTGAAGGTTCACTAGCTTTGAAAAAATGATATATTGTGTTTAGGTATGGGATTGGTAAAGATTTGTGAATTTTTATTGGGGGGTGCAATAGAATTATTTCCTTGATCATTAACACCCGTAATGGATAGACGACTAGAATCAATGAGGTATTGCACTAAGTGTTTGAGACACTTGCATTGTTTTGTGTCATGTCCATTTTGGCGGTGAAAATAATAATAAGAATTTGGTTTAAAGGTGGGTGTAAAGTCTTGGTAGGGTCAAGGGGTTTGACCGTAGGCAAAGTGATTCATTGTATTATGGAGAGTATCAGGAAAGGGGGTAAATTGTCTCTTCGGGTTCCCATAGGTAAAGGGCACCACTATCTTAAAAAATACCATTTGATTATAAATAGATTGATTTGGTAGTGGAGGAGGGGAATTGAATTGTAAGAAGATTTTGTTTGGTTTCCTAAAGTTTTGTGAGTTGTTTTGGTTTATTTGTTCAGACTTTTTAGCTCGGTTAGAAGTGGACTTTGAATCACGACTGGTAACTGGGTTGTGATAGTCACGAAAGGTTGTGCATAAATGCATGAAGGAAGGAAATTTCATCATGGTCAACCTATCCTGAATGTGAGTTTGCAAGTTTTCATTGAACATCTTTTGGAGATGTGAATTAGGAACCTTGACATCTACTTGAGCATACAATGGTTGATAGTGTGAAATGAAATTAGTGACTTTTTCAACTACATTTTCTTTACACATCATTAAATCAACCATTGTATTTTTTGGAGTAATATGGACTTGGAAATGAATTATAAAGGAATCAAAAAGTTCATTAAATGATTGGATTGAATGATTGGGTAAGTTTTAAAACCACTCCAATGCAGTGTCCTTTAAGGTCATAGGAAATAGTTTGGCTAATAGTTTATCATCAAGGACAAAATCACTACATAAGGTTGTATAGGCATTAACATGATTAGTAGGGTTTCCTTTACCTCCCTACTTCTCAAACCTAGGAATCTCAATTCCTTGTGGCATCAGTGTTCTTAAGATCTCTAAAGATAACGGGCTACTATAGACATAGTATGTGGGTGTTGTAGTTTGATTCTGGTTAATGGTGGATATTTGTTATTGCATGGAGGAAACTATCTGAAAGAGTTGTGTAATGAGAGGTTCAGTGTAAGTGGTATGAGGAGGAAGATAGAATGATGATGGAGTGTATGTAATGTTAGGAGAAGTAAAGGGGACACTAAGAGGGGTGAAGGTGGTGGAGGATGGAACATTCAATGCCACAAAAGAACTAGGAATGCTAGTTGGAATAGTGAAAGAATGAGTCACATGACTAACCTGTTGTATGGTTGTTGTAACTTGAGGAGTGGTATATGTAGGTATGGATGCTACAGTTGAAGGAGTGGGAATATGAGATCCTCCTTGGCTAATCACTATGTTTGTTGGTTGAGATGTGAGCTAGAGGTGGAAGAAGTATGTTTTTGGTATATCTTGACATTTTTTTCATGAAATCTAAACCCTCGTCACTTTATTCGATGAATGTTGTCAATAACAGGAATTGTAGTGGTGGAAATGTTTTCAAGACACAAGTTTTGCTGCAAATGTGCTAAATCCTCATCAATGTTAATGGCTTTATCTTGCAGAATGGGATCGCTTTGTGTGTCAACATGCATTGTATGTGAAGGTAAATGTGTACTAGTGGTAGTATTCATGCCTAATGCACCATTTTCCATACCATGAGTAGGAGCTTGAGAAAACCCAAGGTCCAAAACGAGTGTGTTATCATGGGATGCCATGAGTCAGGAACTTCTTTTCACTAAAGTATTATTAATAGGGCACCAAACAGTCATACAAGTACCACAAGAGGTGGGGTGCATGTAAATGAAATGCAATATAGGAATAATAAAATGAAAATAACATAAATTATATAGACTGAAATAATAGTGCAATACCAGAAAACATAAATACATAAACTACATTGAAAATGAAAGAAATTGTTGTGCAAAAAGTGCATCTGGACTGATTTTCCCAGGGTGGCGAATGAGTCTAGGGGTGGGATTTTTTATGTTTTCTCAAAATATTTAAAGCGATTTTTATGGTTTTTATATGCAAAATGAGGATGCAAATGTAGAATTTTGGTTTTTGTAATGTTTTGAAATGCAAAATTGAAATCTATGTGAGATATTCACTAATGCAAATGTGTAAATCCTAGGATGCAAAAACAATACAAAAAGCTAATACAAAGAATAATGCTATAAGTTATAGGATGTAAATACAATGAAAATAAAAAAATATAATGTGTTCAATATGTAGGTTCACCAAAATGAACCCACAATTTTGTTGGTTCTATGTACTTCTCTTACACTCCTAGGGTTTTTCACCTAAAAGGAGAGATAGACCCAAAAATTGAGGTGGTTCACTCAAAATAAAGTATGTATGCAAAAATTATGACTAAATGCAATGATCTAGATGAAAAAAAATTGGTGCAATTGATTGATTATGAATGAAAAACTAATGAAATGTGAAATTTTTGAAAACACAGTGTGATATGCAAAAATGAACTAGAAACATAAACAAATGCAAACAAAATTTAATGAGACTAAACAGAGTGCACCTGGAGATGAAATTCCAGTGTTGGAAGATTATGGAATCTGGAAAAAATAACTGTTGATCACAAGTGGGACTCATTCGCCACTGATGGTGAATTAGTCTTGCTTCTAGTAAAATGACCTAAAGCTAATTTCTGATAGTAGGGAAGTCAGTTCTAATGAAATAATTTTTTTAGCTTGAAAGTGGGACTCATTCACCACTGATTGTGAATCAATCCTCCTCCAAAATTTTGAAAATTCAGGGGTCAAGTTTGTGGGTCTAGATCTGCACTCGTCTTCTGGTCAGGTTGATGGAGTCAAATATGCAAAAAATAGGTTGAATGTTGTCTCCAAGCTTGAATTAGGGTTTAGTTGACTTGTAGACCAATTTTCAACACCTATTTCTTTAAAAAATATTCCAACAAGACCTACAAACATACATGCAAAGAAGGGGAAAATGATTTAAGGGTTAGAGTATAGGGATTTACCTTGGTCAAAGCCCACTTTGGTAATCAAACCCTTGATAAAGAAATGAAATGGAAACAAGAAAGGAATGATGAATAAATAACATGCAAGTTTCCTAAACTCGCCAAATTCTTGTTGTTGAAGTCTAAAGATATGTCAATGGTTGCTCCAAGAATCTTGATGATTGCTTAATTGAATGATGGTTTGATGGATTGAATGCAATTGATGGTAAATGAGTGAATGAGATGAATGGGGGGTTCAAATTGATGGAAAAACATTTATTTATACACACTTATGCCCTAATCACCTAAGAATACAACATCACAGGTGGACATAAGGTCTTAATTAATAAAAACCTGAAAGAAATTCGAATTTATTTTGAATTTTGAGCCAAGAGGGACTCATTTGCCACCCATGGTGAACGGGTCCCACTCTAGGCTTGCAAGTGGGTTTTGGGAATTAAGTTGCTTTTAATGTTTTTTATCAAGTTTGAATTAAAAAAAATACTTAATTAAGGCCTATAAGTGCATAAAGGGGTTGAATAAAGCATAAGAAAGGTGTAATTGGTGATGACAAGCCTCAAAAAGCGAGAAAGCTTGTTACAAGACTTTACAACACTTTAGAATAAGACTTGATAAGGGATAAAAATGGAATATTTAGATGAAATATAATAAGAAGAGTCTAGAAAAGTGTAGAAATGTGTTACAACACTTTGCAACACCTTCACAAGACATCATAATTTGAATATTCAAGACCTAATGTGAATGTTTAAGTTACATTGCAACATTAAATCAAAGAAAAATAAGCCAAGCATCATAGGAAAAAGACCTAAATGACCATGAAAATGTCAATGATCCATTTTTCGATGGTACAATTTTCCTTTAGGGTTTCTAAAACTAAGATATGGGTTATTTTCCTTGATGTCTACACTCTCAAATTTCCAGTTGTTAGCTCACGAAAATCTATACTTAATTATGTAGTTTCAATTCTTCATTCTTGCACTTTGAAGATCAATTTTGCAACTTGAATTTTTTTTAAATTTTTCTCCAAACTTTTTATCCACTTGATCTTAAACCTATAAATCTACAAATACAAATTCAATGGAAGAAAAACTTGTTGATTGTTAGTGAATAGGGGTTTTCCTAAGTCAAACCCCTTGTAGGTAATTAAACCAAATGATGAAATAATGTAATTGAAGCATGAAATATGAAATGATGCAATGTTGATACCTTGGATGTTGTCTTATAATGCAAATATGCAATCAAACATGTAGTGGCCATGAAGAATGTAGATCTTCATGCTTGAATAAGATGTGAATGATGCTTGTAATAGATCTTCAATGCTACATCAACTTGCTTAGCTTAACAACATGCATGAATGTATTAAACCCTAGACATGATGGAATGATCTTGAATTTCTTCAATAAAATCTTCATAATCTACCTTGAATTTCATTTTAAATGATATTGAAGTGCTCAATAATTCTCTCTTGAAGTTTCTAGGATGTCTCATAAAAGTGCTAGGAGAAACAATGTGAATTAACCCCTTATTTATAATAAATTAGGAGATTAACCCTGAAATTCAAACAATTCAAGATGATATTAGATATGGAGATAAAGATTACTAAATTTATGCCACAGTGAAATTAAAAAAGGGGGTACTCATTAATAGAGGACCCATTCACCACCTAGGGCGAATGGGTCTTGGCACTGTTTTCCATGCCTAACCTTCGGGGCATGAAAGATCACTAAAAACCAATTTGAAATAGAAGGATAAAGGGGGGTCTTATAGAGGGAGGAACCATTCACCACCTAGGGAAAATGTGTCTGTAACATAGATTTTTGGGAACCTAAATGCTTCTCTAGCATTTCTAGGGTTTTTCACCCAAAAGGAGAGAGATTTAAGTCCAAAATGCTTATGTAACATTCAAATTAGGATGTGTGCAATGCCATATGATGTAAATAAACTCAAATAAAAGCAATTGACTAATCTCAATGACAGAAAATGAATCCAAAAGTCTAATTACAACTATGTTTGAAAATACATTATGTATTGCTAAAATGAGCTAAATCGATGAAATATGCAAAATAAAAAGAGATGGATAAAATCAGAGTGCACCTAGGAAAAATGTGATGAATCTGGAATGTATGGAATGTTGACTGATGATGCTTCTCAATCATGATAGGACTCATTCACCATCTAGGGCGAATCGGTCCTTGTTCTAGTGAAAACTTTTGGAAACAGGTTTCTATCTACCGAGAGCTGAATTCTGATGAAATAGTTTTTAGGCCCACATATGGAACTAATTCGCCTTGCTTGGTGAATTAGGCCTCCTTTAGGGATCTAAAAAGTCAAGACTTAATTCTATAGCTTTAGATCTTCCTTTCCATCTTCTATAGGTGTACGCTTCAAAAATTGTTGGAATTGTGTCTGAAAATGCCCTTTTTCATGAATGGGTCTGATTCACCACACATGGAAAATGGGTCCCATTTGGATGGGAATGATTCACCATACATGGTGAATGGGTCCCATAGGGGCCATTCTGACACCTAAGAAACCAAGGAATCAGGAAATAAGGTTTAAATTGCCATCTTATCGGGTATTTGATCAATTAAAGCCTCAGGATGCACAATATGGGTTGATAGAGTACTATTAGTGATGATGTAAATGTTGAATAGGGATTGGGACACATAAATCAATGTGAAAGTGTTATTAAATACACTTTACAACACTAAAATTAGGTCCACATAGCCTAGAAATGCACAAAAACCAATGTGAATGTGTAAATCACACTACAACACTAGTTTATCATTAAGTTTAATTCAAGAACTTTCTAGATTGATGTAATAATGTTATTGAAGACATTTTATAATGTTGAATTAGGGATAAATAAGTTAATTAAGTATAGAAAAGCATGAAAGTCCTTTACAAGACTTTACAACACCTTTACAAGACATCATTAAAAGTGCATGTTATTTGATTTGCAAGGGTCCAAGATCTAGTGTGGACACATAAAATACCTCAAAACACTAGATAAAGGCATTATTAATTCAATTTAATCCCATGTTAAGAAAAGGGTCCATTTTTCTATGACACATTTAGCCCCCGCTTTAGTGAGAGGATGGACCTATTTCAAAGTCACACTAAAGTAGACATTCTAGAGAGATCCACATGTATATATGCAAATGAAAAAGAATGAAAAAGATCAAAGGAGGTGGTGAAGCCCCTAGGATCCATGTTCCTCAGTCAAGCCCCCAAGATACAAAATCATGCAATGGAAAGAAGGAAGAGAATGAAAGATGAGATAGATGTACTCACTATGGGCTGACAAAACTTCTTGGTTGTCTGCTGGGTGAGAAGGCCCAAAAAAAAAAGGTGAGAAACATACGCTAGTTGGTATGCACTCACAAAACACAAAAGTGGCTATGGGGAAAATTCATGCCGCTAGTTGGGCTTCCTGCTCAACCATGTTAAAGTTATACCACTTGATAACTTTAATAAGGTGCCACAAGGAAAATGCTTATGAACAAAAAGAAAAGGTAGCAGAATCATGCAAGTTGTGTTATGCAAGGTGGCAAAAATGCAGAAATGTAAAATTATTAAAGATGTTTGAAGGAGTCTTGTTCAGTTTATGCAAGGTCAATCATTTAGGGAATATTGTGTCTAATGTCTTGAAGAGAGGACAAATCAAAGAATACTATATTCACAACTCAGGGGATGCAGTGTGTAGCATCAAACCACCAAGAGGAATGTAATATGTTGAGATAGATCACACTTATTAAGGACATCACACCCAATGTCATCCACAAAGTGATGAACACATCACATAAACAACAAGGCTACACTAAGAAGCATGAATTCACAATGAAATAATGGTAATGTATGCCCCCCACTTTAAAGAAATTGCTACACATTGTTCTATGAGCAATTACTTTAAAGTAGAGAAGAAAAGAAAAATAAGAAGGAAAACAAGACAAGAGAGCCAAATTGGAAAGCCCTATGCCAATTCATATGTTTCAAAGTTAGGCTATGCCATTCAAAGAGAGCGAGTATGTCACATGTGAGTCAATCTTAAGACATGTCGTCCACATATCAAGCTTTCTCTTATATGTTCATGAAAGGTTAACGGCTAGTCAAAAGAGAAAATAAAAAGTGACATACGAGGACAAGGCGATCACACCCCTTAACCCACACTAAGTGTAGGACAAAGGTGAGCCTGAAATGGATGTGGGATGCTACTCCTTGCAACATATACAAAACATGCAATAGTGAGTATTTGATTATCCTTCAACTATTACATGGAAAGGAGCAGAAACTAAGGTTATTTATGTGAATGAAATAGAGGCTTGGAAGAGTCTTGTGTAATAGTGTTGATGTTGAGTGAAGGTTTTTTGATCTCAATTAAACAACAATAACCAAGACCATGAGTTGTCTATTGTGTGTTAAGTTCTATAGGGTTGCCGATACCTTGCTCTCGAGCACCACAACCTTTTCCATTATACCCAAGTTGTTTCATAAAGTCATATCCTTTTCCATAAAGCTTTTTCAGTGTGTTTGGAATTAGGTGGTTGTTCATTTTTGTGTTCATCATGGGGTATTGAGGAGTTTGTGACATTGTCTAAAGTGGGTGAGGTGGATTCTTTTGAAATATTATCCGAATTTTTCGTTTGCATGATGGTTGGTTGTTCTTGTGTGTTACCTTTATTTTGTGTGAGTATGTATTCACCCATAAATGATGGTGTGAATTCTAAGGATCCCTAATCATCACCAAATAATTTATAATGCCATTCCTAATCGTTATGTTCAATTTCTATGTTGGAAGTGGGAATCAATGTGTTTAGAGGACTTGTAGTTTTGTTGTCAAGATGTAAGAAACTTTCGGGCTCGAGATCAACTTCAACTTGATAAATTTTATTCTTATAGACATGCTTCATTATACAATGAAGGGTTGAAGGCACTAAATTCATCTCTTGAATCCATGGTCTACCTAGAAGAAGGTTGTACGAAAGATCATAAGGCATGACATGAATAGGAGTTTGCAAATTAACCACTCCAACCATAATAGGTAAAGTGATTACACCAAGTGGTTGCTTGGTTGTATTATCAAATCCTCTAATAGAGACAAAATTAGGGATGATTTGTGATATATAAACTTCTATGTGATCAAGGAGACTCACACCACACACATCAAGAGAAAAACCATTGTTAATAAGAGTCCTCTTTATTCCTATCCATTTGTATTGAGAAATAATCATGAAAGCCTCACTTTTTTTTTGCAATTCTAAAGGGAGCTCATGTTGGTGAAATGTAATGTCAAGATTAGTGTGATTTGGTTTATGAGTTAAAGCTGCCACATCATTCAGAGTTGGACCATGAGGAGTTGTAGTGTTTTGTAAGGATGTTTGAAGAATATTGTTGTAAGTTGGTGAAGTCTGAAGTAAATCTCAAAGGGAAATTTTTGCAAGAGTATTCTTTAATTGTTCAATAAGATCATACTCCTTTGTAGGTGGGTTATAACAAGGAGCATTAGGTGGATTAGGTAAACGTAATGATGGTGGAATTGGTTGTGGCGATGTGGGTTATTTCAAGTGTTATATATATGAGCAACAATATCATCACTAGAATGTTGCGATACATTAGAGGGATGAAGGGGATGAGAAGGTGGGTAAAGGCTAAGTTTAGGTTTATTGGAAGGATGAAGTGGATTTGAAGGTGGGTAAAGGGTAAGTTTAGGTTTATTGGAATGATGAAGTGGATGTGAAGGTGGGTAAAGGGTAAGTTTAGGTTTATTTGAAGGATGAAGCGGATGCGAAGGTGGGTAAAGGGTAAGTTTGGGTTGAATATTGTTAGCATCTCTTATCAAGTGAGATTCTTCAGTATCTTGAAAGGGTGTGTTATTGTTGTTGTGGGTCATGATAATATCCTCCCTAGAAGGAGAGTTCTTAGGAGAACAACAAACCACATGTTTGTGACAATTAAGGTTTTCTTCATCTAAAATAACTTCATCGCCACTAAGGGAGGTATTAATGGTTGAATGTGTTTGATTTTGGATATTAGGGAGATTAGGGGAAGATTTTATTTGATTGTTGGTTGTTTCTAAGGTCACATTCTCTCATTCCATATTGTCTACCATACTAGGAGAGCTTGCAATATGTTCATCTAAGGTTGAAATTTTCAAAGTAGCTTCATCACAAGTATTAGGAGTATTGGTTTGCTCAATAAAGTTGTTTGTAGATGAAAGGGGACAACTAGGATTCTCATGATACTCATTGGTTATGTTTTCTAACAAAGTATCTTTTTCACAACTAGGAGAGATATGAGGAGAAGGACAAATGTGATTACCATGATCATTTATGAATTCAATGCTTTGTTCCCTAATATCTTTTTCATTGTGTGTTGCTATTCTATCTTTCCAAGGGGAATGAGGAGAAGGACAAACAAGATATTCATGATGTTCAATGAGTGTACCCTCATTCCTCAAGATACCTTCATCACTAAAAGGAGAGATATCAAGGGAAGGAAAATTATGAGCATCATTGTTATCTATGTTTGTATGCACTTCTATCACATCATCTTAATAAAAGCGTTAATATGTTCCTTTTCTTGTACATGCTTATGAACTAAATTTTTCTTTGTAAATTTTGAGAAGATTGACATGAACATTGTGAAAGAACAATCTATGCTAACTCAAAATGCAATGAAAAAATCTAAAATGAAATGAATGTTTCGTATGACAATTGACTGATTATGACATGTAACACTACAAGAATGCAAATGTAAAATGTAAACCATGCATGAAATGAGCTAATTAAGGCTAAATTTTATGAAATGAACACTACAAAAATGCAACTAACTATTATAGGTATGAAATGGTACCAAACATGAGCCCAAAGAGAATGTTCTAAATTCTAGAAAGTGTTGTTTCAGAATGTCAGAAGGGACTAATTCGCCCAGGGTGGCGAATGAGTCCTAGTATGGACTTTTTTCAGATTTTTCAAAAAAATTTGATTGATATTTATGTTTTCAAAATACTATGATTTAGGTCTAAATGGAAAATGCAAAATTTTAGAACTTTTCAATGATAAAAAGATATAAAAAGGCAACCTATTATGCACTTTTACACATGCAAAAATGAAATCTTAGAATGCAAGCTTACTAATGCACAATGCAATGCAAGCAATTATAGAACAATGAATGGACTCCAAAATCAGAAAAGAGGGGATTCTAATTGCAGGTTCACCAAAATGTAACATAGATTTTTGGGAACCTAAATGCTTCTCTAGCACTTCTAGGGTTTTTCACCTAAAAGGAGAGAAATTTAGGTCCAAAATGCTTATGTAACACTCAAATTAGGATGTGTGAAATGTGATATGATGAAAATTAACTCAAATAAATGCAATTGACTAATTTGAATGACTGAAAATGAATGTAAAAGTGTAATTACAACTATGTTTGAAAACACATTGTGTATTGCTAAAATGAACTAAATGGAGGAAATATGCAGAATAGAAAGAGATGGATAAAATCATAGTACACCTGGGTAAAATGTGATGAATATAGAATGTATGGAATGTTGAATGATGATTTTTATCAAGCTTGACAAGACTCATTCACCATCTAGGGTGAAACAGTCCTTGTTCTAGTGAAAACTTTTAGAAACAGGTTTTTGTCTATCGAGAGTCGAATTAAGATGAAAACAGTTTTCAGGCCCATAGATCAGACTAATTTTCCATGCTTGGTGAATCAGTCCTCCTTTATAGAGTTGAAAATTTAGGACTTGGTTATGTAGCTTTAGATTTTCCTTTCTATCTTCTACAGGTGTCTGCTTCAGAAATTGTCATAATCGGGTTTGAAAATGCCCTTTTTCTTGATATTTTGACTTGAATGAAGGGAGGAAGACTTGAATGAATTTGAAATGTAATCTTCAATGATCCTCAAGCTTCCAAATGACCTAAATATGCATACAAACAAAACAAGAAAGAAGAATTATTGATTGTTAAGGCATGGGGGTTTGCCTTGGTCAAACCCCTTTTAGGTAATTAAACTAAAATGATGAAATAAATGAATAAAAAATACAATAATGGAATAAATTACCTTGCAATGATAATTGATCTTGGATTTCTACAGAAATACATGTAGAATAATCCCTTGAATGCTTTAGAAAGCCATCTTGAAAACTTCTAATTGAGAAACCCTATGTTGCTTGATTTGAGATAGAAAATAGAAGATGAATTCAAGATGAGAGATGTAATAATGAACAAGAGATGTAAAAATGAGGGTAAAAATACTTATTTATAGAAAATTGTGCCTTAGTACTCAATAATACCTCATCACAGGCCAACATGTGAAAATAAACTTTAAATTTCACTTTTTCCCACTCAAGGGTCAAAATGGGGGCCAAATAGGACTCATTCGCCACATATGGCGAATGGGTCCCACCTGAATGGGACTGATTCACCATGCATGGTGAATGAGTTGCACAAGGGCCATTCTAACACCTAAGAAGCCAAGGAATTAGGAAACAAGGTTTAAATTGCCATCTTGTCAGGTATTTGATCAATTAAAGCCTCAGGATGCACAATATGGGTTGATAGAGGACTATTAATGATGATGTAAATGTTGAATAGGGATTGGGACACATGAATCAATGTGAAAGTTTGATTAAATACACTTTACAACACTAAAATTAGGTCCACATAGCCTAGAAATGCACAAAAACCAATGTGAATGTGTAAATCACACTACACCACTAGTTTATCAGTAATTTTAATTCAAGAACCTTCTAGATAGATGTAATAATGTTATTGAACACATTTTATAATGTTAAATTAGGGAGAAATAAGTTAATTAAGTCTAGAAAAGTGTGAAAGTCATTTACAAGACTTTACAACACCTTTACAAGACGTCATTAAAAGCATGTTATTTGATTTGCAAGGGTCCAAGACCTAGTGTGGATGCATAAAATACCTCACAACACTAGATAAAGTCCTTATTAAGTCCATTTAATCCCATTTCAAGCAAAGGGTCCATTTTTCTAAGACACAGGGTCCTAGAACCAATTTTTAGGACCCTGATTTTTCCCAATTAATTGTTATGTAATTTAAATTGTGGACCTTCTGAGATAGATCTTCGAGAGGTGTCATAAATAAGTCTTAAATTTGAATTAAAGGGGATAATTAACTCCAATTAAACATAATTAATTAAGAGGATGCTAGATAAGTGTGAAAGCATTTTACAAAACTTTACAACACCATAAATAGGGTACACATTAGGTACATTTCATTAAAAGGGGGCCCATTAGGTTTAATTAATTGAATAAACCTTAGAAAAGTGTGAAAGTGTGTTACAAAACTTTACAACAATTTTCCAAAGGACAAATTAAGGTATGTTTTAAACAAATAAGGGCCCTAGAATGATGTGAATGTGTACAACACATTACAACACTATTCCAACACACAATTCAATGATAACTATTCCCAAACCAAGTAAGGGAAAAATGATACTTTTTCCATTACTACACCTACTTAAGTGTACTTAGGCATATTTCATTTAGTTTATTAGTGCATTTAATCAGTGGGTGGTTCTTTCCCATATTATATAGTTTTCTCACCCATCATATATTTCATGCCTTTAAAAGGCTTGTATACTATGTAATTTATTATCTCAAATTCATTTATTTACTCTCCTAGTGAAATAGCTTCTCTTCTGTTGCTTCTCTCATTTGTGAAGGTTCAAGTTTTGGCTTGCAATTGCTCCTAGGTGCTTTGCTATAACATGGTATCAGAGCCTATCTTCTGCAACCACCTTCCACATTGAGAGTTTTCATTAGGATCTTTTTTTGAGATATAAATTGATATTCAATTTTTTAAACTGGCATTGAGTTTTTTGTGGAGGTGTGATTTGTCTCATTTGTTATCAAATTTTATATTAAAAAGAGCCTGATTTTCTATTGAAGAAGAGGTGTGAATTTTTTCTTGCAGCCAACGTGGTATCAAGAGGGGTAGTTGAAAACCAATTCATATCTTTGAGGGGCATTTTGTGTACACCCAAGCCTATTCCTTACATTAGGCCACAACTGTTTATTGCGTGTGAGTATCTCCATCCATTATGCATCAAAGGCATGATTCAAGAATTTAATAGCAGAAGAAAGGGGCTTTTTTTTTCAAAAGGGCATGATTTGAATCAATTTTTTTATTAGAGATTTTGCAGACATTTGGAGTGATGGAATGAAGCATTTGGAAGGCTCGATTTCTATATTGGTGATCACTGCAAAAACTCTCATAGGAAGACAAAAATCTGTGACTAATCTAGGTGTAATTTCCTATGCTATTTTTGATTGGTTGTGCTTTTTGGGTGGTGCGAGCTGCATTGCTAGAGCCACAATTTTCCCTCATGAATTCTTCATAAGGTAGTGTCTTCTACATTTTAGAATTCTCTCTCGACTTGGTTGTTTCACCATTTGGTTGTCACTATCTAGCTATGGCTCTCACAATTCAGTCTGAGCAAGGCATCAAATTTAGTGTGAGGGTGTAATTCCTGTTAGTGAAGGCATGCTTTTAGTTGAAGAGTATTTGCATGATTTTTGAGTAGCCTTCACCGAGGTAGTGAGTTAGTGCATGGTGTGAATATTTCAAACTTTAAATTTTATAAAGTTTGTAGTGAAATATTTCATTTTAGGGTTTCCTCTTTTTATTAGTAGTGAGTTTTGGAGTTGTGTTTTTGGGTCAAAGGGAAATATTTATCCCACATTTGCGGAGTGATGTGTTTTTTTTATATTTAAATAGCCTCTTAATCCCTCTAATTTTTATGAGAAAGTCTCACATGTTGTGAAGAGGTTGTCTCTTGTGTGTGGTTTTGATGTGCTCTTTGGAGTTGCTTGGTGTTTGCACAGAGATCAAACAATGGACCCCACCAATTTTTGCACCCAGTTAACATTAATTTTTGCACCTAGATAGAGTTGAAAGTCCCTCTTCTAGGCATTTTTTTCATTTTTGCACAAATTTTGATCTAGATGGAAAAATTTTGCAAGTGAAATATTGTTGAAAATTTGGAGATTTGTGTTTTCCAGTGGTAAAGGTGATTTTGAGAAATTTTGTTGTTTGGTTGCATTTATCACCTATTGAAGTCAGATATGCATTTTATACTCATGATATCATAAATTTTTCCCCATTATGTCATTTTTCATGATTCTTGTGGTATTGGAAATATCTCTTTGAGCTATTGAAAGTTACTCACGCACTTTTTCCAGAGTTATGCCCTAGTATAATTGAAGAGGTGGAAAAATTAGGGCTTACCGAGATCAAGATAAACCACTAGAATCTCTCCACCAAAATCACTATGATTTTATGTAGTTATGAGGGCCATTAGATATAAATAAAAATAAAAAAATTGACCCTAACTATTATAACAACTATGAGGGGGGTTTTTAGAGCTCAAGGAGGTGTGTACCTTACTGCAAGAAGCTTGTTTTTAGGGCACAAAGGACTCATTCAACTTTAGTGGTGAATGGGTCCCTATTAGGGTTTCTAAAACTAAGATATGGGTTATTATCCTTGATGTATGAACTCTCAAATTCTTGATTGTCAGCTCCCAAAAACTTGTACTTAATTATGTAGATTACATTCTTTGTTCTAAAACTTGGAAGGTCAATCTTCCAACTTGAGAAATTTGACAATTTTACTCCAAATTTTTTCTCCACTTGATCTTCAATTTGTAAATCTATAAACAAACACCCAAGGAGAGAAAAAATTGTTGATTTTTAGTGAATATGGGTTTTCCTCAGTCAAACCCCTTGTAGGTAGTTAAACCAAATGATGAAATAATGAAATTGAAGCATGAAACATGAAATGATGCAATGTAGATACCTTGGAAGTTGTATTGTAATGTAAATCCACAAACTAACATCTATTGGCTATGAAGAATGTAGATCTTGATCCTTGAATAAGATATGTAGCAATGATTGCAAAAGATCCTCATGGTAAATCAACTTTCTTAGCTCAACAACATGCATGGATGCGCTAAACCCTAGACATGATGGAATGATCTTGAATTGTTGCAATAAACTCTTGATACTCTACCATGAATTCCTTTGAAAATACTCTATAATTCTCTCTTGAATTTTTTAGGATGCATCATAAATTTGCTAGGTTACTTAGATAAGATTGCTAGGTGAAAACAATGTGAATTAAACTCTTATTTATACTATATAAAGAGATTAACCCCGAAATTCAAACAATTCAAGCCAACTCCACATTTGGGGATAAACATTATTAAATTCCCACCAAAATGAGATTCAAAAAAGGGGTCCTCATTAAGGTAAGACCCATTAGCCACCTAGGGTGAATAGGTCCTAACACTGTTTTCCAGGACCTTGCCTTTAGGGGATGAACCAACATTAAAAACCCATTTAAAATATGCTGATAAAGTGGGATCCTATAGAGGGAGGACCCATTCACCACCTAGGGTGAATGGTTCCTAGCACCAATTTCTAGGACCTTGATTTTTCCCAATTAAATGTTTTGAAATTTGAATCAAGGGTGTCAGGATAGATCTTCAAGAGGTTTCATAAATAAGGCTTAAATTTTAATTAAGGGGGATAATTAACTATAATTAACCACAATTAATTAAGAGGACCCTAGATAAGTGTGAAATTTTGTTACAACACTTTACAACACCATAAATAGGGTGCACATTAGGTACATTTCATTAAAAAATGGCCCTTTAGGCTTAATTAATTGAATAAACATTAGAAAAGTGTGTAAGTGTGTTACAACACTTTTTCAAAGGACAATTTAAGTTATGTTTTAAACAAATAAGGGCCCTATAATGATGTGAATGTGCACAACACAATAAAACACTATTCTAAGATACAATTAAGTTAATTCAATGATAATTATTCCCAAATCAAGTAAGGGAAAATGATACATTTTATGTTACTACATTTTTCCCTCACTTTAGTGAGGGGATGACCCCATGTCAAACTCACACTAAAGTAGGCATTCAAGACACTTAAGTATGAAACAATAAAAAGGATACATAACCATACCTTGTGAAAGGCCAAGAAAAATAAAGAAAAACAAAAGGATCAAGCACGATCGTTCCAATGCGATGTGGAATGGGCCTTTTTTTCCATAACATATGTGTTACTCACTCTGGGGTAGTGGAACCTCAATATTTCCACTAGATGATTTGTACCAATGAAGTAGAAAATGAGAGAATCATATTATCCTCTCATATAATATCAAAGTTATCCTCTTACAATTTTGATAAGGCACCACAATGCAATGCTTTTGTATGTCATGTATGTAATCTTTTTTGTTAAAGGGGATTTTTCTTTGTTCATGTAAGGGTTCTCTTCCCAAGGAGAATCATGCCTAATGTGTCCAAGACAGGAAAATCCGAGGTGTCAAATCATCACTCATGGGATGCCTCATTTTAATCATGCCATGATGGTAGATCGTACTGTCTTAGACGACATCAAACCCAATGACCTCATCAAGAAGAGGACACATCACAAGAAAAAGAAAAATCAAGCCATGAAATTTTGTCAAAATATTTCATCAATGTATACCCCCACTTTAAATTGGCTGCTACACCATTATTGTGAACAATTGTTTTAAAGTAGCCACTATTTTTCCCTAAGACATGAGAGCTTTCCTTGAAAAACTCTATTCCAAGTCATATTTTTTTGAAATAAAGTTATGTCATGAAATAGGAAGGAAGGGTTTCCCCCATAAAATGGATAATGCATCTATGGATTTGGGGTCAGTATGTTTTTTCTACAATGTTGTCAAAGAGCATGGAACTATAATCATTCCCCAAATACTCATAGAATTGGAAGAATGACACAAAGAGAGCAAAAACAAAGAAAAATACTTTTGGGTCAATATGGAAGAGACCTAAATGTCTTGATTCCCTGCATCATTCCCAAAAGGAAAACACAAGATAAATGAAAAATATAAGAGAAAATATTTCAGGTCAACATGGAAGAGACCTAAAGGTCTCGATGCCTTGCATCACCCCAAAAAGGAAAATACAAGATAAACAAAATGATTATGACATATAGAAGAATGAAAGGTACATATAGAGGAATACAAAAAAAAGAGATAGGTACATCAAACACAAACAACATAGGGGATCACATTATGCACATGAAAAAGAAAACTTGAAAATGAATAGTAAGGCACATGAGAGTCAACCTAAAGTACATCATGTGCATCCCAATCTCAATCAGTATAAACGAAAGTTAGAAAACTAGCCAAAGGGATAGGAGCAAGTGTCAAACTATGGGAAGCACCAGGTTAAACACTCTTATTAGAAGATTTGTCATTTAAGCTAAAAGAAGAAGAAAACAATGTATTCAACTCATCATGCACTTTTTCATCAATCTTTACAATGTCAATGTTATCATTTAAATTTATTACAACAGGAGGTTGAATAACAATGTCCATGCAATGTTGTTTTTTTATGTTGTGGTGAGGGTATAGAGTCATTGTGCATTGCTTCATGTACGCTTGGATTCTAATTTTCTATGTTGTTCTTATCTTCTTGAGTTTGTAATCTATGAGAAATAGCACATTTCCTATACCTACGCTCTCTAGCACTTCGATTTCATTTGAGCCTATTGTCAATTTGTGTTTGTGTAAGAGTGGGTTTGTCCATCATAGGTTCCTTCTCTTCCTTGGGAGGAATAGAAGAAACAAAAATAGGTTGCTCAACCACTTTTTCTTTGAATTTGTAAACTTGTTTGACTCTAGGAAGGACAATTGTATTGTTTGTGTTATCTTGTGGTCTTTTGTAGGAAATTGTAGGGGTTTTGTTTATAGGTTGTTCTTGTATGTTTGGGAGGGTTTATGGTTCAATCACTATTTCATTGACTATAGGTGTTTCAGTCATAGGTTGAGGCATGGTTTCAAGGAATAATTTTTCTATTTTATTTTATTTGAACTTTTGATATGATTTTTAAAAAAATCCCTATAAGGCTTGATAGGTTCCATAGACTCGGGCCAAAAGAAATCTAGTGAAAAATTCCCTCGAGCCAAGGTGAGATTAAATCCATTATGATGCACAATAAATATATCATTTCCAAATGGAAAGTTTAGAAATTTATGCACAACTGAAGGGAAAAAATTCATGGAGAAAAGCCACATTGGGGTATGTGCAAGATCGTGATGGGCCAAAAAGTGGAAATATGATGAGTATGTGTAGGGTATGTAGCTGATGACCTTTTTTTATCCAAAATTGATGAAATGAAAAGGGTTTTTAAAGGATATTCTCATCTTTCCATGAATACAAATGATGCTTTACTTTGAATTTAATAAATAATTATTATTCATTTTCTATTTGAATTATGACTAAAGTCCTAATTGATAGGCTGATTGAAAACCATCTATAGCTTTCAAACAGTATCATATTTTTTGAATATGAAATATTGGTCACATTCTATGCTTCACATACTATAGGACTAAAAAAAAAAAAATTAATTTCATGAAGTTTTGACCAAGTTAAGGTGGTCATACATACGAGTTTTTATATTTTTAAAAGTTGTAATAAAATTTCATAATTAATTATTTACTTGGAAAAAATTAGAAAACAATATGCATCACATTGGGACATGAGTCCTCTACTTATATCTAAAATCTTATAAAAAATATTATCATTTTATTGTGGTTAGGGTGGTCAAAAGACACCTACTTATTTTTTTTTGAAATTTAAGTGTTATTGCATTGAAATTTCAAATTTTCACCAAATAGATTTAAAAAATAAACCTAGTAGTTTAGAAACTACATTCAATTTTCTACAAATTCTATTCTTACATATTTTTGAAATAATATAGATAACTTATTCAAATTTTTATTGAAGTTTCCTATAATTTTTTGAATTTTATCACCACTTAAGGGCCTTTTTTCCATGATGATCTTGCACATACCCTATGGATAGCCTAGCTTCACAAAAATTGGTCAAGTTGAATGATGGAGAATGATACATTTAGTGTTTTGGTCCAACCTTTAAAGGGAGATCTATTGAGCCTATCATAGGGCAAGAAAACCCATTGTGTGTCTTGATCCATGCTTTTGGTTTTCATATGTATCTTGATATAGTTCATGCACATATAAGAAGTCTTGGGTGGTCACAGTCTCTCCATAGACGAGATTAACCAATATCCCACTAGTGGGCTTATCATTGATTCGGCCAGCTATGTAAAGAGGACCATTAGGTTCACATTTAAGTATGTCATTTTGTGAGAAAGAAATGTCAAGAGGATTTTTATTTGAGGCCTTATTAGGTCTATCTTTAATAAATCCTACCATTTTAATCAATTGTTCCTCAATGACAAATTTTGTATGTTGATCATCCATGACTACATTATTCTTAGTTTTACTAGTAAGATTGATTGTAACAGGTATGTTATTATTGTCTTGTTTGTTGAAGTACTCATGAAAGAAGCAACTAGAGATATAGAAATTTTTTTTTTTCGTTTGGAGTTTTAAGCACTTTCCTTAGATTTTGTATAATGGGAACCATGCTAATGTCTATGCATTCACTAAGGATATGGGCTTGTAAGTTTTCTAGTTGGTGATCTAGCTTGTTAATAACATCATACACATTGATTATAGGAAGTGAAGTCTTGGGTAATGAGGTATGCAAACTATGAGCCATGGAGGGTTGATTAACACCACTATCAGAAAGAGAGTTAGAAAACTCAATATCCATGGCGAGTGAGATATTGAGAGATGACACATGTGAGCCTTGAACTTCATCTTATAATAGTATTGTGAATAGGACACTAAGATGCAAAGCTCATGCATGTTTTACAACCCTAGTGTTCAAACCCTAAATGGAAAGAGGCAATGCAACAACCTAGAATGAAATGCAATTTTCATATTCTAAGCAATGTAATTGACTGATTACACAATGCAATAAGAAAATGGAGTATTGTAGATATAATTTTGAATTTTTAACAATGCACTGAAAGGAAACAACAAATCAAGAAATTGAAATAGGAAAATAATTGTATACACCTAAAATTGGTTAGGATAATCAATTAATTAAATACAAGGTATTTAATTAATAAACTTCCTATTTCGTCTACTTATAAATAAATTCTAAATTAATTTATATAGTTCACATTTTCTAATTCTTCTATCTTAAATCATATTCCTCTAATCTTAATTAAATAAGAAAATTTCAATAGTTTGTTTTATTTAATTAATATCTCCTCACTAAATTTGAATAATTCCAAATTTAAATTAAGTCACATGTCTAAAAAAATTCCTCTTTCCAACTCATCAAGTGTCTCATGAATTTAAATATCCTTAATATTTAAATGGGATTTTTACTCAACAAAATTTGAAACAAACTTTGGACAGTTGGCTCTCTTCCTCCATTTATTCTCTCTCACACTTGGCAAAGTGTTCTATTAAAGGGAACACTCTCCATGATTCCCTCTAACTTTTTCATCCTCCACCGTTCATGTCTCCAGCTAAAATCTTGACTGTTGGTTGTTTCCACATCACAATATGCCTTGGAAATCCTACAAATACAACATCATTCTCCAACGTTTGATATCCCATCTTTGAGAAAACTTACTCTACAGAATTTTCATGAGAGCATTTAGTGTTTGAGAATTAGATCATTTAAGCATTTAGCAAATTAGCATTTATAAGCATATTAGTTTAGAATAATGGCTTAGTTATTAGCTACATCTCCATTATCATAGTAACTTCATACAACATTTGCACCATAGCATTTAGAATCATTTCTTTATCACAACATCATAGAACCATCAAATCACATAGTTTATCAATCATGTAGGAATAGATTTCTTGCATTTTCTAGCATTTTGTTCTTCAGGTTGTCATTCTAAAAGGTCATAGTGCATAAGAAAAAGCTGAGAGCCATTATGATTTCATGAATCCTTGAAGATAGGAAACAATGGGATGGCTTTAGAGAATTGTTTTGTTTCAATTTGATTAGTTTTGTGATTCAATTTCTCTAATATAATGACTCATTGCTTGTGTAATTTTGTTATTCATTTAAAAACTTTACCTCACACATAAATTGGCACACACCATGGGGCCTAGTCCCATTTTTATTGACATTTTCTAAAAATTTGTTTTACAGATCTGGACATGAACTCTTATGTAGCACATCTATGATTTTTATCAGTGCATACAAAACATCTTTTAATGCATCCATTTCTTGTTACAACACATCTGGGGCATCTTTTAGCACATCTAGCTCATATTTTAGTGCATACAAGGGGCTTTTAGTGCATTTAGTCTATCTTTTAGCCCATTCAGTAGTTTTTCTAGCACATTTAGTATTTCTTTTAGTGCATCTACGTGATATTTTAGTGCATATGAATTATGTTTTAGCACATTTGGTTTTCTTTGTAGAAACTTAAAATTCCAAGAACTAATCAATAATTGTTTTGTAGGTACCTTTAAATGCCGTCAAAGACAATTTTATCAAACTACTAATGATGTTTGTAGGGGCTGGAGTGGTTTTAATGCTTTCTTTTGATTAAATTAGGAATTTAGTTTAATTAAGAGGTTAATGAACACCCTGTCTACTATGGTTATAAAGTGATAAGCCTATGCTCTCCCCTTCACTGGGTGACCAGAATATCAGACTCACTATATCATGTTTTGATAGCACCTTTAGAAGGCTTGTTGTAGTGGGAAAAAGTACTCTCTATGAGAATGACCTAAGTGGGAACAACTAAAGCCAAGTTTTCTGACCCACTCTAATCAAAAGAGAATTTGAGGAAACTCACAATTCGATGGTAGTGTGCATTGATAACCATCCCCAAAGCCTTTGTTCTAAAGGTTGGGAGGTCTCCTACATGAGTTTATCATTTTTCCATTCCAAATAGAAACCCTTACTATGAACCTTAAGTTTAGAAGCTAATTGATTTAGTCTCTAAACACTTCTAATATTGCAATGCAAGGGGAGGGAAGAATCTACCCCCAAGATACTCATTGTATAACTATCAGGGATTACTGGCCAAAAGTGGAGGATTCGACTTTGATTAAGACCTAGGAAAGGAAAAAAAAATAGGCACCCTCTAGGGGGTGACATGATTGTGTGATTTGACATAGTTCTAAGAAGTGGGTTGTGGTATTTTAAGTGAACCTTGACGTTAGAAAAGTGCTTGATTTGTTTTCTCTTGTGCTATACCCATGGAAATCAAAGGAATCTAATCATATTCTTGAACATACACTTAATTTTTAGTTCCTAGGCTAGAAAAAATTAGTTTACAACTTGGTGTTGTGTTTGAAGTCATTATTCAAGAAATCATCCATTTAAAGCACTTAATTCACATAATTCACAAACAAGAAAAAAAAGAAAAATTCATTTTTTAGAAGATTATACCCTGGAAACATTCAGATTCACTGATTTAAAAGAAAACTAACTAGAAAAACTTTCAAAAAAATTGAACACTTCCAAATTAGCGCATGCATTCCCTATTTCAACACATTCATGAAATTTTCTAGTGCATGTAGGGCATTTTCTGGTGCATTTACAACATCTTTTAGTGCATTGAGTCCATTTTCTAGCATGTCTAGGGGATATTCTAGCACATATAAGTCATTCTCCAACACATATAGTCCATTTTCTAGCATATCTGGGTCACTTTTTGGTGCATCGGCTCCATTTTCCAATGCACGCGCAAATCATTTTAGTGAAGTCACTTATAGAATGCCAAGTTGAATCATATCTAGGGGCAGTGTAATGCATCATTGGTTTATTTTAGTTCATATAAGTCCATTTTCTATCACATCTAAGTCATTTTCTAGTGCATTGAGTCCACCTCTTAGCACATTCAGTACATTCTACATCACATTTGGTCCATTATTCAGTGCATTGAGTCTATTTTCTAGCACATCTAGGGTACAATCTAGCACATGCAGGCTATTTATTAGCGTATCAATTCCATATTTTAGTGCATTTGTACCCTATTTTACCACAGCTAATTAAATTCAAACTAGAGAGTAGAATTTACCATCTGTCTGTTATTTTAAACCATAATTCAAGATTCTTTTTAGAACAGAATTATTCCGTAGTTACACAACTATCTTAAAATTGAAGAAACAAACCTTTACAAGTAAAATTATTCAAAATAAACTAAGATCTAACACCTTAAAGTGCCTAAACATCCATCATACCTCTGATTGTTAAGCTAAATTTCATGATCGGGATCTATCATCCTTCATCATGAAACTACACTATATAATTAGATTTAGCTTAGTCTGATCAATTTAATTTGTCACTCTATTTGACTTAGTTTTTATCCTTGGCACTCCTAAAAAAAAAAGATCAAAGTTTAGTCAGATTATAATACTTGTATGCCCATTCAAACAAGATAACAAAGGCATAAACTCAAAGAAAAATAGGCAGAGACTCAAAACACCATGGCTGAACCTAAAGAAAATCCATTTCATAGATTTCACCAACCTAAAAATGATGAAATAACTGATGAAGACATCCAAATTGCTCAACAAGATCCCAATTTCCACAAGTTTCTGAAAAAGATTTTTGAAAGAGATGGGGAAAAATAATTCTTAATGTTTCCTAACCAAGGTATCAAATTTCCTAATGACTTTGATGTTAATCAACTTAAAGGAGCACCTAAAAGAACCAAAATTGATCCACTAAACACTTGGATTGAGTGGCTACCTTAACCAATCAAATGAAAAATCTGCAACAACTTCTTGACATGCAAATACGAACCACAAAAAGATATTTGATACAAGACAACTGCCCATATCCTTTTGATCAAACTATTAACATGATTCCTTTTCCCAAGCATTCTGAATTTCCAAAGTATGATAAATACAATGGTAAAATGGGTCCTATAGATCATGCAAGAGAATTTCAAACTATGAGCCTTGAATTTGCATAGGAAGAGACTTATTTGATGAGATTGTTTCTATGCAACTTAGGTTGAAAATGTATGGAATATTTCTCCAAACTTGCACTAGATATTAATACCTTCGAAGAGTTGGTTAATAAATTCATCACCCAATACTCCTACAACATCCAACATGAGATAACAATGAAAGACCTTTGCAACACAAAATAGAAAAAGGGTGAATCATTCCTCATATTTTTACAAAGATGGAGAAGATTTTTGGAAAGATATGCTCGTCCCATACCTAAAAAGGAAATGATGGAAATCTTCATTGATAATATAAATGATGAGATGAGCTATAGACTTGAATTGCAATGTCCACCTACCTTTGAGAAAATGATTGAAAATGGACTCAAAACTGAAGAAGCCTTGGTCAAGAGAGGAGTCTTGAAAATATACAATGAAGGAGACAACTTAGAAAATTCTTCCAATCATTATAACAACAATGATATACCAAAGTTTTGGCAAAGAAACAAGAATGTTGGTAACAATGATGGTGTAGCTGAAACACAAAATGCAAAACCAATATTTAACTTGACAACACCTACCACCAAGACCAATCAAAACACCAACAAAAACACCAATCAAAACACCCATCAAAACAAAAATCAAAGTAATACGAAATCTAAATGACCACCATATCAAACACCATCAAATCAAATAAGATTCACACCTTTGGGACAGTCACTCGAATCAACACTAAAGGAACATCTTGCATCCAAGCTTATAACATTACCAGAGACACGAGATTGGGAACCAAGAGTTAAACCTTCTTGGTGGAATGATGCAAACTATTGTGACTTTCACAAAACCAAAGGACATAAAACAAATGATTGCATGCAACTAAAAAATTTGGCGCAAGATTTGATTAATAGAAAATAAATATTTGTAGAAGGAACCCAAACAAATAATGATCATGGAGCATTCAAGAATCCTTTACCAAACTATGAAAATGGGGATTCCTCTTCATCAAACACCAAAGGGAAAAATTTGAACTATTTTTATGATTCTACCATTCTCCATATTGAGGTAGTTGAGGATCAAACTAGTGAAATCAAAATCAAGGGCCAAAAATACATTATTGCAGCTAAGAATCAAATTCATGAGATCACAATTGAGCATGAAGAAAAAATTATTACAACTAAAAATAATCTTCAAAACATCAACCCAAAATCACATCAAATCAATGACATCATACCAATAAATATGATCACAAGTGCTGTTGCAAATGATAATCAGATTAATGTCATTAAAATCAGAGAAAAACAAGGTTATCAACTAGTCAACGCAACCACAAGAGGGAAAGCCAAAGTAATATTGAAAGGAGGTGCATCTAAAACACGCGTTGCTACCCATGCCACTTAGTAAAACATAGTTGATCAATTACAAAAAATCCCAACTCAAATATCCATATTGGAACTACTGAAAATTTCACCAGTTCACAAAGAAATTCTAGATGTTCAAGATCTAGTAGCCACCACAATACCAAATGATCTAGAAGTTTTCCAATTCCAAGCTATGGTGGGACACTTGACCACACCTCACTAATTATCATTTTCTAAAAATGATGATGTATTCAACTCACCCATCCACATAATGTTTCCCTCCACATTGAGGTGTTAATCCATAAACACCAGGTCAAACAGGTTTTAATAGATGGTGGAGTTGGCCTAAATATCTATACTTTAAAACTTATCCGAGCACTTGGATATTTAGAACATTCAAGGGTGCTGTCATAATAGTGGTTTACAATTCCTGAGAGGAACGAATTTTAGCTGAAATCACATATTTTTAGAAAATATAATGATTTAAGCGCCTTAAAAGGATTCCATTTGGGAATTCAATTGAAGGGGGTTTGATCAAATCACCTTAGATCAAACCCCCTTGGATATAACCTCGCTAGTTTTAAACCATACCTATAAATGCGTCTCCTTTACACCTATCAAAATGCTGATAAAAAATCACTTTTGATTTGGCTTTTGGGGGATCAAATGAATTCATTTAAAATTTATTTCAAAATGATTGTATGGTGATCATTCATAGAACAAACTATCAATGAATATAATTTTAATATGTTTTTGGTTTTATTTATTTGTTTTTAAGAAGTTTTTATTAAACATAGGTTTTTCATCGAAAATGAAGGTCTTTGTTTTGCACATGTGGAAAAATAGCAGATTATCAAAAAAAAAATTGAAAAATATGAGTGCACCGGATATTGAAGTCCTTGATCCAGTAGAAAAAAAAATTGAATTTCGATATATACAAAAAAAGTTATATGTTATACGGTCGCGCTATGTCTGAATTGTAATTGGTTTGACTTTGAAACTTGATTAAAGAAAAAATATTCAATAAAAAACTATCTAAGCAAGTGGAAGCACTAGATATCAGAGTTACAAATCTAAATTCGAAAGAATTAGAATTTTATCCTTCATGGAAAACAAGTTATGCACTATGCGATTGTGCACCACTTTTTAAAAATGTTGTTTTTTGAAAAAAATCTATTTTCGTGGGAGATGGAAAAAGAAGTGCAATTTGATTCCAAAAATATTGAAAAAAATATTTTTAGAATCTATAGACAAAATATGATGAGACTCTAGTTTGCACCATCTTCAAATTCCTCACAGTTTAGCCGCTATAGGTGCCCGAATGTGAAGATTTAGTTAAAACTAATAATTTCAGTGTCCAGTTTGGCCAAAAATTGTAAACCACTATTATGGGATCACCCTCAATTGATGCTAGAAGAAAAATCACTATAAAATCTTATGTTGATGAAGAGAGATCCTCCCAAGGATTGATGGTGTTACGAATTCAAGTGGGACTAGTTGCAAAAGATATAATATGCCAAGTGTTTGACAAGGAGTTGACATACAAAATACTTTTGAGATGTCCTTGGATTCATGAGAAGCAAGCAGTGACATCAACGTA
Organism: Sequoia sempervirens; assembly: GCA_007258455.2. Classification (NCBI taxonomy): domain Eukaryota; kingdom Viridiplantae; phylum Streptophyta; class Pinopsida; order Cupressales; family Cupressaceae; genus Sequoia; species Sequoia sempervirens. The sequence continues at coordinate 264,839,614 of VDFB02000008.1, read as the reverse complement.
TCACCAGTGTTTGAAATTTCCTTATAACGGGAAAGAAATCACCATTTCAGCCGATTCCAACAATCCTCAATATTGCAACACACTCAAAACAATCCAAAATAATTTTGTTCCACATAACAAGGAAGCTACCACTACTAGTTCATCAAACAATGAAAAACAACTAAATTCCTTGTCAAAATGGGTTGAGAAAAAGGACCAATCAAAAGATAAGGGTATCAGTGATCCCACTCTATCAAACAACAAAATTCAATTAAATTGTTTAACAAGTCAGCTTGAAGAAAAAAATTAGTCAAGAGACAAAGGAGTTGGTGATCCTACTCCATCAAATCATGAAAGTCAACTCAATTCCTTATCAAAACGATTTGAGAAAAATATCTAGTTAAAAGACAAAGGCCTGGGGGAATATTCCATTGAGCAGTCATTATGTCTTTCATAGCTGCTATCTTCTCCTAAGTCATATGGATAGCCATCAACCTCAAGACAACAATCCTCACAACCAACCATGCTCTTTGATGGAACATTTGTAAAATTAGACACTTTAGTGGATGAAACTAAAGACAAGTATGTTTTAAACTGGTTGTACAAAGACGAAGAAGCATCACAAGCATCAAATTCCAACTTGCTAATAGAGCCATATGGTAAAGTTTTTATAGTCCTAGAGAAGATGGGATATGATGGAAAAGGTCCTATTGGAAAAAGAAAAGAGGGTGTCATAGAATCAATATATCCTACCATAACCAATTCAAAGGACAAAACAAAGTTGGGATATAGAGAAGAGTCAAAAGAAGAAACTAGGTAATAGATTGTTGAGAAAATCCTCCATTTGCAAGATAGTTCCGAAACAAATTCCAATGAGTATGAATTGGATTCCCTCTCTGAAGAATCTTGTCATGACAAAAAAATTGATGTGATAAAAAGGTATGCACCAACATGTATGGAGGGACAAAGATCAAGTTCTAGACCACTTGAATTTTGATCACAACATATTGATGACTCTAGTGAACATGATCAAACTTCAAGCGAAATCGATCCTTTAGAAGAGAGTAACATCATAGACCTTGAAATTTCTATTGAACACTTTTATGATGTTTCCATCATGACACTCACCCCTTTTGACCTTAACCAATCTGATGAATCCTTACCATTGGTGCACCTTGAACTAATTGACTAGGACCAAACCGAGCTACTTGATATACCTATGCTTACAAATGATGATTCCATTGTGAACTTCCTTTGCTCTGATAATCTTGAAACATGTTCAATCATAGAATCTCATAACAAAGTTTCAGACAAGGGGGGTTCCAAATCTCTCAGCTGCAGAACAATGAATATCAAAAATTGATCTAATGGTGAACCATTTAATGGTAGTATTAGATCAAGAAAAAGTAAAAATAAAGAGCACATCCAATGGTGAAAACCTCTCTGAGGTACCAAAAGATGGGAGATTTAGCACTCCTCCCAAGCACTATCATGAGATATTTTTAGTGTTGATTGAACCTACACAATCCATCAACATTGGTACAGCTAAGACAACAAAGACCCTACATCTAGTATCATCCATGATAGAGGAAGAAAAACCAAGCTTCACTAAATTATTTGAGAGACAAATCAACTATGCTTGGTCCTATGCTAACATGCTAGGCATGGATCCAGAGCTTATCATGCATCATTTATCCCTGCCACCTAGAGTAACACCAATGAAGTGAAAATTTAGAAAAATGCATCCACACATTGCCCTTCTGGTGAAAGCTAAATTGAAGAAACTATTGGATGCAGGATTTATCTGACCCATTGCTTATGTTGAGTGGATATCAAACATTGTACTAGTTTCTAAACCCAACCATAGCATTACGATATGTACAGATTTCAGAGATCTCATTAGGGCTTGTTCGAAAGATTATTGCCCTTTACCCAACATTAACATCATTGTAGATTTGATAGCTGGACATGCCATGTTATCACTTATGGATGGCTTTTCAGGTTACAATCAAATGAAGATAGTAGTCGAAGATCAAGATAAGACAACTTTCACATGCCCTTGGGGCACATTTTTCTAGAACATCATGCCGTTTGGATTGAAAAATACAGGAGCCACATATCAACAAGTGATGACAACCATCTTCCATGACATGATGTACACCTTTATGGAGGACTATGTAGATGACTTTTTACAAAAATAATTCTCTAGAGAAGGACATCTAGAAATACTGGACAAAATCTTCATTCAGTTGGAGAAATTCAATGTGTGGTTAAACCCCAAGAAATGTGTATTTGGCGTGACATCAACCAAAATTTTGGGATATAAAGTATCAGCTAAAGGCACTGAGGTGGATCCTACAAAATTCAAAGACATTATGGAGATTCCTCCTCCTAAGAGTATCAACCAACTTAGATCTTTACAAGGATGGTTCCAATCTATCAGGAGGTTCATCACATAACTCGTAGATAAAACTCATGCTTTTAATCACTTGTTACTCAAGAATGTTTCTTTCAAATGGGATGGAAAATGTGAAGAAACTTTTAATCAACTGAAATAGTATCTAATGTCACCACCTATACTGGTACTACCAATAGAAGGAAAACCACTATTAGTCTACATAGAAATAATGATGGTATCTTTGGGCACTCTATTGGCATATGAAGATTCTGTGGGAAAAGAAAGAGCTATTTATTACATCAATAAGACCTTGAATGGCTATAAAATCAACTACACAATTTTTGAAAAAGCTTGTCTGGAGGTAGTATTTACTACTCAACAACTAAGACACTACATGTTAACCCATACCATCAAACTCATAGCAAAAATTGATCCATTGAAGTATCTACTCAACAAATTTTCCCTGATAGGAAGACTAGCCAAGTGGGTAATGATATTGAGCGAGTTTGACATCCAGTATGTAGAAATAAAAGCCATCAAGGGTCAATCCATATCGGATCAATTAGCTGAAGCACCATTACAAGATGATGATTCCATGAACATTGAGTTTCCATATGTCTTTGTCCTTACAATTTCAACACAATAGTGGATGTTATATTTTGATGCATCTTACATGCAACATGGATCAGATGCAAGAATCCTATTTTTCACGCCCCAAGGACACACCATTCCAAAGTCTTATAGGTTTATGTTTCCTTGTACTAACAACACAGCTGTGTATGAAGCACTTATCATTGGAATCAAGGTGGCAGTCAAATGGAAGATCATGGAGTTGCAAGTCTATGGTGATTCCCAACTAGTGATAAATCAAGCGAATGATGATTACCATACGAAAGATGACAAATTGATTCCGTATAAAAGAATGGTGGATGATTTCAAGAATTACTTTGTGGAAATCAAATTTGAGTAGATTCTAAGAGGGGACAACAAAGCTGTTGATGCTATGGTGACCATCACTTCTCTCTTACAGATACCTAAAAAATGATCTCATTATGAATTTGTGATGGAACAACTATTTAACCCCGCCTATGATAACATCGAATCCCAAGTCATATACCATCTAGTTGAAGCTGAGACTTCTATCTATGGGAAAATCTACACCTATCTAAGAGATAATACCCTACCACTAGATTTATCCCAAAACAAAAAATGTAACTTCATTCAATAAGTAGCTCGACATACCCTAATAGCTAATGTACTTTATCGATGAGGTCTTGATAGTACTCTCCTTCGGTGTCTTGAACGTAACGAAGCTAAAACCACTTTATGTGAGGTTCATGAAGGTATTTGTGGAACTCATTCAAGTGGACTAACTCTTGCTAAAAAACTCCTATGCTTGGGGTATTACTAGTTGAATATGGAAAAAGGATTCTTTTCAATTTGTCAAGAAGTGCAAAAAGTGCTAAGTCCATGGAAACCTGATACACGCTCCAGCATAGGAATTGCAACCACTTTCATCAACATGGCCTTTCTATCAATGGGGACTGGACCTTGTAGGAAAGATTCATCCGCCAGCTTCTAATGGGCACAAGTTTATCATCGTGGCTACAAAGTACTTTACAAAATGGATTGAAGTTGTTCCTTTAACCATTAGTAGAAAAAAAATTGTATCCTTCATCCTAAATTACATTATCTGTTGGTATGGTATTCCTTAGTCCATTGTCATGGACAATGGTCAACCTTTCAAGAATCAAGATGTCCAAGAACTTTGTGATAAGTTTCATATCCAACATTGATTTTCTACACCTTACTATCCTCAAGGAAATGACCAGGTAGAGGAATCAAACAAAACCATCTTGAATATTGTGAAAAAAATCATCAATGATGTTGGACATGATTGGCATGTTCAACTGAACCCTACTTTATGGGATTATTGAACCAACATTCACACCTAGACAAGAGCTACACCTTGTTCCCTATTTTATCGATTAGAGGCCATTTTACCTATCGATGTTGAGCTACCATCCCTATGAGTGTCATTGAAGGGAATTATCTCATAGGAAGATTATAGAGTATCCAGGTTACAAGAGTTGGAACTATTAGATGAGTGTCGTCAGAATGCAGTTGATCACATGAAATCCTATCAGTAAAGGATTTCATGAAGTTACAATCATAGAGTAAAACCAAGAACATTTAAGGTTGGTGACTTGGTCCTGAAAGAAAATCTTGGTAATCAACAGGATAGGGAAAAGAAAGGAAAATTTGAACCAAACTAGCTAGGTCATTTTTTTGTTGTATCATTCTTTGGATCTAGAGCCTATCAGTTATCTACACCTATAGGGGACCTATTTGAAGAACCCATCAACAAATTACATTTGAAGAATTTCTACACCTAATTCATCCAGTGCATGGTAAAATCCCTAAAAAATACCAAAAAAGTCATAAAAAAAATGACCACCTTGATGAAAACCTAGCAAACAGCTGTCTTGGTGACAATAAAAAAAAAGTAAAAGAGAAAAAATATGAAAAAAATAAAAATAAAAAAAATCATAAAATCTAAAAAAGTGCAATAAAAACAAGTAGTGAAAACCTAGCAATAGGTGCTATTTGTGTAAGATTAGCTTTTCCATCTATTTGAGCATGTGTCAACCATTCACTTTCACCATCATTCTGGTTGTCATCGGAAAACCTCATGTACATATCCTGGCATTGTTTTCATGTCTCACCCTAGATTTGGGGAAAAATCATGAACCCACTAGGGGAAATAAATTTTGAGCTTAAACCAACAAACAAGCAAACAATAGTTAGAAAACGTCACAAACACAATGATCATCATAAAACTCAACATTGAACATCGATCATCATAAAAATCAACATTGAACATCGATCATCAAACTTTACATATCAACCATCCATATCAAACAATCAAATTAATCAATCAAAGAAAAATTAAATGGATGATGTATGAATCATGGTTTTATCACATTAGCATGAATGTTCAATTGTTGTACTTTTATTTTTGTTATCATATCTCTGAAGCACCTTGAGGATGTCTTGAATTAGAGGAGCTAGGAAGGAGAATGATAGTTTCTTTGTTTGTTGTCTTTTATTTAATCATTACTACTAGGAAAATTGTTGTGAGATGTGCTCTATAAAGTATCACTGATGACATTCCAAATTTGCATAGGAAAATGATTAACTCTTGTCTGTTTTACACAAGAAATGCTCAGGTCATCTCAATTTAACTATACCTAGATGCTTGTGTTAACTTGCAATATCAAAAGACATGGAAGTAGTACTCAAGTCATCATGGTCTAATTATACCATTGATGCTTGTACTCACTTTCAACATTTTAAAGGCTCGATGATGATACAGGCACAAAAAATCGGCTACTGTGATGATAGCTTTGCATATTTTAGATTTGAATGGTTAAGTTAGATTGCATTTATATTAGTTTTGCATCTATATTTATGGATGTTCCAAGGCTGGCAAGGTTTTAAAGTGATATTATCTCTATCATTAAAATATTGAGTATACTTGACATTAACAAAAACATATCATTCTCATGTAGTTGCATAATCATTTGCATATCATACATACATTAGAAAGAATTATCACATCATTCATCCATCCATGCTTTACATCATAATATTTTCATTAGAAAACACAAAAATAAGTGCATTACATATCATTTACATCCTAAAATTCATCTCATATAGCAATCAAATCATATATTTACATTTGAAAAACACAAAAATAACATACATTACATCTCATCTGTATAATCAAATCCATCCCATATAGTGTAGAAACATCATGCATAAGAACATATAGAATCATTATCCATACATAAGCATATAATCATTTCATCCATACATAATCATGTCATAATCATATAGGCATCATATAGGCATCATGTAAACATCACATAAGCATCATAACATAGAAATTAAGTGCATTCATCATAGGTATTCATCACACAAGGATATAAACACATATGGATCACTAATCATCATTGCATATCATATAAATCTCAAAATCATAATGTGAAGTATACAATGATGTTTGGAAAAGTGGAGAGATACAACATCGAAATGGTAGTCAATTAATATCTCAGCATAATTAGTGTATACATCATCAAATGTCTCAAATACATCAAGGATTATCACAATGGCTATGTTCTGCTTGTTGCACCACTGATGGCCCTACCCCTAGATCTGTAGAAGGTGGTGGCCCTATAACACCCTTGCTAGTAGTCCTGGAATGACTGCAAACACTAGTAGACTAAGCATAACTAACACGACACTCTGGAGGCACTACTTCATGATATCATCCCTAGTAGTACTTGACCTCCCTAGCAGAGCATCATACCTCTCTAAGGTAATATTCCATTGATGTACCCTCAACAACTCTCTATAGTCTCTTTACCATGCCCTTTTCCTACTCACACCACTGTCTAAGGGTATCTCTCTTGACTATAAGGGTGGAAATTTATGAATATTCCTAAGCTTAGGCTTGTGCCTGTGTCTGTAGCTAACCCTACATCTATGCTAGTTGTCCCTATAATTTATGAACCTAATCCTGCAATGCAATTATCTGAGCCTATTGCTATTGTGAGGGAAGCTGAATCTAAATATGTTATTAAGCTATAGCCACCAAGGATCTCCTTCTTTGGGGTACTTTGAAGTCTCATACATCTAGAACCAGTCCACCTCCACCATCACCTCCATCTCCATATCCACCATAACCATCTCCACCACCACCTCCATCTCCCCCACCATCCCCATCATCACTTCTCTCTCCCTCCTCCTCATCACCTCCTCAACCCCTCCTTCATGTCAATGCCTACTCATCATCTAATAAAGGTATTGGCTCATCTAGAATGGAAATCCTTGGGAAAGGATATGAGAAGAAATAGTGGGCATACTCTTATGATACAATAGCCTCCATAATCTTTGGGTGATACTCCCATATAACTTCTTGGATTCCTTAGTACTCCTCAACTGTTGCATCATATGATAAAGTGGCTCCCCCACTATGGTATATCCACCCGTTTGTGTGCATAAAGAGCCACTCTGTGGGACATGCCTTGTAATCTACCATACTGTCACAAAACTCTCCCAAGAAATAATCTCTCTATAATGAATGGTGTCCTCCCAATCAAATATCTAGCTGTGCACACATAGGGCATCTCAATGTCATCCTCCCACCACTACTCATAGTCAAGATATGGCCTATGTGTAACTGTATCGATATCATCCAATACCCTCCTCTAGTACTCTAGTTTTCCTAGATTATGTTGGACAATTGGACCTGTGTATTCATGAACATATGGATAACAGGCTGGTTGTTGTCTATCTACAATGGGATGAGTGACATATATATGCTCTGGCACACATATCTGTAGCAATGTAACTCCAGTTGATAAACTAGATACTCTAAGGTACACAACCTGATGTAGATCATGGTACAAATGTGCAAGCATGCAAGATCCCCATGCATATCTAGTCCCCTACATAATCATGCTCTCCAAGATCTGACCCCAACTGATTGAGATTCCCTTTGAATTGCATTTAGGACATAGAAATCCTCTACAAACTCCAACAAGAACACATGGCAATGTAGCATATGCATCAACCATATCTCTCCATGGGATCTCATAGCTGAAAATCTGATCATCCTCAAAGACTCCACAATGCATCTATACCTCCTTGCTCAGTTGAATCATACATAACCAGCTCTCTGACAACAAGAATCCTCAAAATTTGATAGACATCCTCTGGTGTCATTATCATCTCACTAGTGGGTAAGTGGAAGGTGTTGTGGTCGATGTGCCACCTCTCTGGAAAAGTGGTTGGAAGTCCCCTATTAATCCTATGCTTAGGAATATCTATCAATGAAGTCAATTTGCATCATCTAATCACATTTAGATCGACTTGAACTAGATGAGGAATCAAATCCCAAGTCCTTGGGAATTTCTCTCGAGATTGAAGGGTCCTCGCCAACTCATACCATAATAACATATCACAAATAACAAATCTTATCAATCAACATCAATCAACCTATCAATCTAATTAGCTTTGATGGGAATTTTTTTACATCTTGTGAGCATCTATCATTGATCCTCACCTATCATTAGGTCAATAATCATTCTATCATTTATCCTCACCTATCATGAGGTTAATTATCATCATCCTATCATTGAATCTCACCTATCATGAGATGAATCATCATCCAAACTATCAACATCATCAAAAAACATCAAAACATTGGCTGATGTGATCAACAATCATCAAACTCAAGGAGTCTAATCTAAATTTTATCAATCTAGTCTGTATCAACTAAAATAGTGTTTCAATGCACTAAAAACATAGATGCGCTAGAGAATTTCATCAATTCCCTATAACAGTCTATCAATGTTCCAAAACATTCAATGCGCCATTAAAATCGATCAATGCACCATTTTGTAGCTTCAAAGTGCTAAAAGGTATCATGCGCTAAGACAATTACCAAATGTGCTAAAATTTTTCATCTATGCACCAAACTTATCATTGCACAAAAAGAACCTATCGATGTGCTAAAAAAAATAATGAATGCACTAATTTCCTCTATGTGCTGAAATCTAGACTCGATGCACTAGAAATTGACACCTATACACTAATCTACCCTATGCACCAAAATAGTGACCTGATGTGTTACATCAGAGTCTGAATGCGCTAAAATTTGAAAAGGAATAATTCAAATGTGAAAAATGGGAGAAGAATGACATTCAAAATTCACGACGAGATTTTTTAGGGTACGTACCAGAGGTCCATACGTGGTTGGGCGGTTGTGACGTCGAACACACTCAAATTGGTGGGTCTGGATTAGAATCACCTTCTTGCTAAAAAATGCTTAATCTCTCAATCATTCCAAAATTTTCAAAACAAAATGCACAAATGATTTTCAAATCACATATTTTAACCTTTTAAAGGGGGATTAAGTTGGAATTTGGTGGGATTTATTTTATTTTCTTCAAAGGGCTCTTAATTAATCATCACCTTGCAGGTTCAAGATCATTTTTTGGGAGATAAATCGAATCAACTTTAAAAAATTTAAATCATCATCAAATCATCAAAAAATCATTAGAAAATTTCAAAAATTCAAAAATTCCTAAAAATTCAAAAATTCATTGATTTACCTCCCAAGGGGGCATATATCCATCTCCACTTGAAAACCAATGTTTGGGGAATAGCAAATTTTTTCGGCATCACCAACAAATTTTTCTTTGATGCAATGTGTAAACACATCACTTCAAAGAGGGGAAGAATGTATACACCTAAAATTGGTCAGGATAATCAATTAATTAAATATAAGGTATTTAATTAATAAACCTCTTATTTTGTCTACTTATAAATAAATTCTAAATTTATTTATATAGTTCACATTTTCTAATTCTTATATCTTAAATCATATTCCTCTAATCTTAATTAAATAAAAAAATTCCAATAGTCTGTTTTATTTAATTAATATCTCCTCACTAAATTTGAATAATTCCAATTTAAATTTAGTCACATGTCTGTAATACTCCCATGTTGATTTGCTCATTAGATACTTTTGATACTTTTATGGACACTCTGTGATGTTCTGTATGGTGGATTTCTATTTGATCATGTGTGGTTTCTTGGCTAATTTGTTTACTGCTCTTACATTATGTGTGTAGCAATTGATGATATAATATGCATAGATGATTTGATTTATTCTGTAATGATAAGTTCTTAAATTTATATGTGTTAATGGTATTATGTTTTCACTGACATGTTAGTATTTTAGGGTGGAAGGACGGAGTAGTACTACTCGCTTGCGAGTGCCCTACTACCCCGCTATTTCCTTTCACCATGTGTTTTGCAATGGAGATTATATGTTACTTGACGTTTAATTGTTTGCAGGGATTGCAGGATTAAAAGCCTCGACTCCACCTGCTTCGGCAGGACAGGGCGAGCACAAATTAAGCCCAACGGGTACGATGTGGTTAAAAGGAGTTGTAAGGAAGGGTTTCCCGACCCAAGTCCGTCATTTGTAGGGGTTTATTGAGTCATGTGTTGATCCGATTCTGTCTTAATATTTCAATCGTGTTAAGTTAGAGGATTTAATTAATTGATTATGTTGGTTAATTTAATTAATTAAGAATTAAAAGATTAAATCTAAGTTAATTATATTTTAAGTTAAAAGTTAATTGTTGCAAAAGTTTGTTTTAATTCAATCTAGAAATTAAGAGGAATTATTGGTTTAAAAGTTAATAAGTAAATAATTCAAGTTACTTTAATTGGAAGTTGAGCAGAGTAAATTTAAAATAAATAAGTAACCTATTACAAAAATGATTAACAAAAGTAGGTAAGCTTGCGGGAGTAATTGGAAGAAGGAAATTAGTTACGTGTAAAAACCTTCCGCGGAAACGGAAAGAAAAGAGGTGGACGGTTGTAAAAGGAGAAAAGGTTAAAAGAGGAGAAAGGTTTTTGGAAGAGGGCTGGAAGTTTGATTTGGGGAAAAGAAGCCTGAAGAAAGAGGGCCAGCGTGTGAAGAAGGGAAAAGCGTTGTGGGGAGTTCATCTTCGGCCGTAGGATGTTAGGTTCTCTTGAAATTCCTGATCTATATTGTCATGCTTTTGTTTTATTGACTGTGTTGTTTGCACCTCTGTCTGTGATAAATGTCATGTGGGAAAACTCCCGTAAAGATTTTTGCAAACTTAATATTTATAATCAAAGAAAATATGAGTTAAGTTTCATTAATGCAATTTAAATGTAAAAATATATGTATATATCGTGATAAAGAAATTGTAAAATATTTTTGAAGTTTTTTACCTAGGTTGGAAATTTCTTCTATAAAAAAATATATATATATTCGGGATTTGGGGAAAACCATGAACCAGGGGTAAAATGGGTACCTTTGCCTATGTATTTCTGCCTCTGTAATTCGCTATTATGTAAAGATTTCCAGTAGATATAATTATTCTTTTAATTGTTGGAGGTATTTTAAATTGTAAAGTTGGGTAGATTTCTTTTTTAACATAGGGAAAAAGGGAGGGGGCTACTTTTACCCTGCGTATGAATACGGGGTGGTAAATCTGTGAGTTCCGTTGTTTTATTTTATGAATTTTCATTTCACAGGTATAAATAAATATTGTTTACGATATCTAGGTTAATTGCTAATTATTCTTTTGTTCGGAGTTCAGTCTTGCGTATGCAGAATCTATATATCTAGATTGTAGTAGGGTTTGATTCGTATTTTTTTTTGAATTTAATGAAGTTCAGTGTATTCGCGCAAAGTTGGTATTGCAGTGTTCCCTGGCAATATTTTGTTCTGGGGCATCTTTTGTTTTCTTTTAGTTAGGATGTGATGTAATTGCCAAGCTGTTGGAAATCCGAGTTGAAATTATGCTCAGCATTTTTGCATGTTACAAAGTTATTGTTTGGAAACTGGAACGTTGATTTCTTCATATCCCTGAGTGGCTATTATTTCGCACCCTAGACATTTATCACCCATCAAATTTCTGCGTGTATGAGAGGGGCGGGGTCGGCAGTGACCATACATTTCTGTTCTCCCCATTTCAACAATTTCTAGCGTAGACTTGTTTTTCCCCTTCCATCGCTTGTGTAGTGCGCCGTGAGTTCTGGCGTGAGTCTCTCTTTTGCCATCTGGTTTCTCCCTTTACCGCATTTATTGTGTCAATATCTGTGATCAACTTTGTCTTTTCTGTTACATTTCGGGGCAAGATATATGGATATTAGTTGTCAGATATTTTCTGCGCTTTCCCATTACCTCTGGTAGGTTTTTACATGTTAGTTCAACCGGTATTAGGTATTAATTTGAATGGATACACTGCTATGTAGTAGTTTATGCACTGTGACCAAGTCGAAATTAAACAAAACAATTCAAATGTTTTCTCTTATTTTCTTAATTTTCTTTTGCCGCCCTTTCTGTGCCGGGTGTTCGGTAGGTTGGATTCAGGGCACTCGTTGTGGTGAGTGCTGTTGCTGTTGTATCTGATGATAGAAGTGCTTATTTGTTTTATTCGATGGTTTACTCTTGTATACGTATAGTGGTAATTAGTTGGCAGTCGGTGTTGGTTCCTCCATAAATTAATAGATACGTTCTCATTAAGTGTAATGATTTTTTTGTATTTTATTCCTAAATATGCGTAATATATTTGGTTCATGGGACTTGAGTTCACCTTACGCTAGGGTTATTAGACTGCGAGCTGGTGATATGTATGCAGTTATAACATAATATATTTATATGGTTCATTGTAAATTATGGAAATTCTTTACTTATGTTGTTTCTTTAAATATATATATATATATAAATGTATATATATATTTATATATATATTTTCATCGGGTCTAATTTAGTGTTTATATTAATATTGAAGTTAATGCTTTGTATATTTATGTGTATGGGTGGATTTTATATATATATATATGAATTGTACTTTGTTTCTAGGTTGGATTTAAATTGATAATAAATGGTAGGTTACAAGTAGTTTTATCCAATGTGTGATGAGTATTTTACTGGAGAATCTTAACGTTAAATTAATGTTTTAATTAAATGGAAATTTGTTTGTGCATTGAATCATGATTTGATGTGAATCATTCCGTGTAACAAATGTGTTTTATTGTATTATGGTTTATGAAATTCTTTGAACGAAAGGAATTGTCGTTATCGGGAAACCTTAGAAGTATTAACCGGTTTAGGAACCCAAGTGATTCCAGAGGTGGGGAAATTGTGATTCTTTTGATTTTGTAGAAGTTGGAAACTGTGAAGCTTATGGTTCGGTTTTTATTGTACCAGAATATGGTAATACTTTCTTGTGGATTGTGAGATGATTATGCCTCACTTTTGATCGTCTTTTGATGTAGATCTTTTATGTGGTACAATCTTTGCTTTTATTGTGCTGTGGTTGAGTGATTAGAGGGAGTGGCTCTGAGTGGGTGGTTGGCGCACAAAGGGGCGCTAGGATAGCCCTCGTCAGAGTAAATTTAATAAATGATAATTTAAATAATTAACTAGGTTGGGTAGTAACTCACTAAAAAAAAGATAATTATTGCCTCGTCCGCCTTTGAGTGCTATCACAGACTAAAGGGGATTGAGAAGGCCGTGGTTGGCATGTTCGTTGCCTTGTCTTCGCAAAGGGTAACGGATCCGCATGAGCAACCCTATGGAGCGGCGCCTTGAGATAGGTAGCCTGGATAACCATAGATGGAGGCGGCTCCTAGCGCTCGAGTACCTGGATAATCCGTCAGTAGATGGAGGCGGCACCTTGCGATAGGGATGCCTGGAGAATCCATGTTAAGCCATGTGATGACACTCCCCTCTAACATTCATGTTTATGTTGTCTTTTGGAAATCCTCTGGAATCGGTCATTTGCTTCACTTTGCTGTTCGAATTTGAATGCTTTTATGTGTTGTGTAATTTTGTTTAGTTGATGGTGAGTTGTTGTTTTGTTGGTCTTGGTCGGGAACCTCTTCCTTTGCAACTCCTAGCACGGGGGTGGTCGGGTGGTTCGTGTATCGCACCCCGTTGGGATTCTCTTCTTTTTATGTAGGTTCATCCTTCGGTGTTGAGTTGCTGTCTTAATGGATCCCTGTTCGGGGGTTCCAAATCTATGTAATTGTGTGATTCTTTTTATTGTTGTATTATTCCCATCTAGTTGGGATAGTCTTGTATAAATCTGCACATGGTGCTATTGTTATGTAATCTTATGATGATGTAATGTACTCTAATTGTAACCTCGGTTTTGAGGAGAATTCATAATGATGTTGTAACTTTGGTTATTCTTTTATCATGTTTCTTATTTTGTTGTTATTGATGTAATTACTTATATGAATGGATGAATTTATGGATCATGTATTGGTTAGTTAATTATTTTATGTTAAGTAACGACCTTTGTTCCTCAAAGGATTAAGTTATGCCATTTGATTTATGATTACGTTATATTAATTACTATTCAAAAAAAAAAAATGGTTGCATTTTACTTAATTCCTTTGGGGTTGCGTGGCGGGGCGTTACAACTTGGTATCAGAGCCAAGGTTGCTAACGCTGGGTCCCTTGGGTAGTTGGTGTCCGTTAGGCAATCATTGTGCTAGCCTTGATCTTACATACTATAACTGTGTGCAGGATCATGCCTCGAGCTAGAGGTCATGGCCGTGGCCGTGGAAGAGGCCGAGGTGGTGGTCGAACAGGCAGTCATCATAGTCCATCCCCACCGAGTCTCCATGGTTCGGGACATGAGGAAAACTCAAATCATCAAAGCAATCCACCAGTTGGTGACCAGAATCAGGGGCAGCTGGGTTTGGATGGTCAGTTGCAACGTCTTCTAGGAGAACTCCTGGATCGTTTGGGACCTAGGACTCAGGAAGAGTCTTGAATCGAAAGAGAGAGAGAAAGGTCCCCAAGGCACAGGGATGTTCCAGCAGATCAAGATGCAGTAATAGCAGGACATATGAGGGATTTGTTGAGAGCTCACCCTCCTACCTTTGATGGCTCGGGAGGAGGCTTAGAAGCAGAAACCTGGTTGATAGATTTGGATCGTTGCTTCACAATGCACCCATTCGGTAGTAATACCAAGGCTAGATGTGCAGTAATGCATTTGTGGGGTTTTGCCTCTACCTGGTGGAGGTTGGAAGAACAGAAGTTGCACCTGGATATCAGTGTGGTTACATGGGAATTGTTCTTGGATAGGTTCAAGGCTCGGTTTCTCTCCGATCACTAGAGACAGCGCAGAGCCGATGAGTTCCATGATCTTAAGCAGATGTCTATGACTGTTGAGCAGTATGAGCGGCGGTTCTATGAACTCAAGCAATATGCTGGGATTAATCATGATGAGGGGTTGCTTGTTCAGCATTTTGTTTGGGGTCTGAATGCGCGTATCAGTGGTGGAGTAAGAGTCTTCAAACCAAAGACAATGGAGGTGGCAGTGGAAAAAGCTCGGTTGGTAGAGGAAAACTTGGCTATGGCTCTTGGAGGGCACGTTGGAGTTCAGATTGGCAGTGCTCTGGCACCAGGTATAGGTTCTAGAGGTGGGCAGTCTCAGTGTGCAGGGTCTTCTAGGAACTTTCAGACGCCATCTAAGGGTGGTTCACACCAGCAGCAATCTCAACCCAAGCAAAATAAATCACAGTCTCAGTAGAAGAACTGGATTCAGGGCAAGAGGATTCGTAGTTGGCAGCGAGATAAAACCGATCATTCTGTGCAGCCTGCACAAAGTGCACAGTCAGCACCATCCAGAGGTAGCTTTCAGCAGTCAAATGCATCTTCTAAGGCTAGAGGCTTTGGTAGAGGAACAGGTTGTTTCTCGTGTGGGCAGCAGGGGCATATTGCCAGACAGTGTCCACAGAAGACCACTGCAGAATTTAATCAGAGGCCAGCCATTTCAGAGCCTACAGTAGGTGATGCAGGGAGATCTCATCGACTTTTTGCAGCAATAGATAATCGGCAGGCCGAGCATCAGGGTACTGTGATTGAAACATCAGGTGTGTTGAAGGGTACTAAAGTCTCCATACTTTTTGATTCTGGTGCTTCTGATTCATTTTTATCTCCTTCCGTTGTGAAGCGATGTGGTTTGGTGGCATCTAGGCAAGGCATGGCTTGGCAGGTTGAGCTGGCCTCAGGGTCAAAGATTCATGTAGAAGAGTTTGTTCCGGGTTGTAAGTTAGATTTGGGAGCCTTTTCGACTCAAGTGGACCTTCGGATCTTACCCTTGGGCTCATATGATATAGTCTTGGGAATTGATTGGTTGTGTTCCCATCATGCTTTGTTGGATTGTCGCCGTAAGACAGTGCGGTGTACCGATGATTTTGGAAAGGAGGTGGAGATCGTGGGCACTCAGAGGCCTATTTCCTTGCGGATGATCTCTGCCATGCAGTTAAAAAGGTTGTTCCGTCAGGGTTGTCAGCTCTTTGCAGTAGCAATGCATGATCTCGAGACTGATGATAGTCGAGAGAAATCGTTGGATGATTATCCTCTTCTTAAGGGGTTCGCTGATGTGTTTCCGAGTGAGATCCCTAGAATGCCACCTAAGCGGGATGTAGATTTTTGGATAGACCTAGTACCTGGAGCTGAGCCTATCTCTCGGGCGCCGTACCGAATGACCACGCAGGAACTTCAAGAGCTTCGTCTCCAATTGGAAGAGTTGTTAGCAAAAGGGTTTATTCGTCTGAGTGTCTCTCCATGGGGAGCACCTGTGATTTTCGTGAAGAAGAAGGATTGTTCTCTTCGCCTATGCATTGATTATAGACAATTGAATAAAGTAACAGTGAAGAATCGTTATCTCCTGCCTAGAATAGATGATCTCTTTGATCAGATAAGAGGGGCAAAGATATTCTCCAAGATTGATCTAAAGTCCGGATATCACCAGTTGAGGATTGCAGAGCAGGATATTCATAAGACCGCGTTTCGCACTCGATACGGACACTATGAGTTCATAGTGATGCCGTTCGGGTTGACGAATGCGCCTTCTGAATTCATGAGCTTGATGAATGGAGTGTTTAGGACCTTTTTGGATAGATTTGTTCTTGTGTTTCTCGATGATATATTGATCTACTCTAAGTCCATAGAGGAACATGAAGAACATCTCAAGCAGGTATTACAATGTTTGAGGGAAAATCAGTTGTACGCCAATTTGGAAAAATGTGATTTCTACAAGACAGAAGTTCAGTATCTTGGCCACGTTATCTCAGGAGAAGGAATCTCTGTGGACCCTGCAAAGATTCAGGCTATTGTGGATTGGCCCGTACCAACTAATGTCTCATAAGTTCGCAGTTTCATGGGGCTTGCAGGTTATTACCGGCGGTTTGTCCAAGGCTTTTCTAGGATTGCACATCCCATTACTTCCCTCCAAAGAAAAGGGAATAAATTTTTGTGGTCAGACAAGTGTCAGCAGGCTTTTCAGACTCTTAAGGAGAAACTGACAAGTGCACCTATTTTGGCAGTACCAGATCCTACAGGGCAGTTTGTGGTATGTACTGATGCCTCCTTGGAAGGCCTAGGGGCCGTCTTGATGTAGGAAGGGCGTGTGATTGCATATGAATCCCGAAAACTTAAAGATCATGAATTGAACTATCCGACTCATGATCTTGAGTTGGCCGCAGTGGTTCATGCTCTGGTTAGATGGAGACATTTTCTCTTGGGGCATCAATTCGAGTTGCATACGGATCATCGTAGTCTACAATATATATTTACGCAGCCGAATTTGAATGCTAGACAGAGGAGATGGATGGAATTTTTATGTGAGTATGATTTCGAAGTGAAATATATTCAGGGTAAGGAGAATGTGGTAGCCGATGCTTTGAGTAGGCGTAGGCATGAGATCTCTTCTATGACTCTTGGTATTGATTTGAAGAATCAGATCCTCAATGCTCTCCCTTCAGACAGTTGGTATTCAGAGGTGAAGTCTGAGATCGAGTCAGGCCGGTCTCTTGAAGGAAAATTTGTTGGGTACTCGTTGGATTCTGAGGGTGTTTTGTGATATTCCGGGCGTATGTATGTACCTCGGCAGAGGGTCTTCGTACCCTAATCTTGACTGAAGCCCATAGGGCACCCTATTCGGCACATCCGGGAGTTAAGAAAATGTATGCAGATCTACGTTCATTATATTTTTGGTCAGGAATGAAGCGAGATATCGTCGATTTCGTAGCTAGATGTCTGGAGTGCTAGAGGGTAAAGGCAGAACATCATCATCTGGCAGGATTACTTCAACCTAATCTTGTTCCTGAGTGGAAGTGGGATATCATTTCTATGGATTTTATCGTTGGTTTTCCCATGTCTTCTAGGCGGCATGATGCAATCATGGTCACTATGGACAGGTTAACCAAAGTAGCTCATTTCTCTCCTATTAGATCATCATACTGCATCTGTAGTCGCGAGGATTTTTATGGAGGACATAGTTCGATTGCATGGTATACCACGGAGGATCATATCTGATAGAGATCCAGTGTTTACATCGGCACTATGGACTTCCTTGCAGCGGTCTCTAGGGACTCAGCTGAATTTTAGCTCTGCCTATCACCCTGAGACTGATGGTCAGACTGAGAGAGTTAATCAGGTGCTAGAGGACATGCTCCGCATGTACGTCATGGATCAGCAATCTCGTTGGGAGGAGTATTTGCATTTAGTTGAGTTTTCCTACAATAATGGTTATCATAGCTCCATTGGCATGGCACCTTTTCAGGCTTTGTATGGTCGTCCTTGCCGTACCCCTTTGAGCTGGGATCGGTTAGAGGACAGGGTTCTTCTTGGACCTGACATGCTTCAGGATATGGAACAACAGGTGGCACGTATCAGAGAGCATCTGGTTGCAGCACAGGATAGACAGAAAAAGTATGCAGATGCTCATCGTGTTGATCGGCAATTTGTAGTTGGGGATCGTGTGTTTCTCTGGGTGCGTCCACGGAAGAGTCCTATCCGTTACGGAAAGGGTTCTAAGTTGGCACCCCATTTTTTTGGGCCTTTTGAGGTGCTAGAGAGAATCGGACCTGTTGCCTACCGACTAGCCTTGCCACCTAGCCTGTCACGGATTCACGATGTTTTCCATGTTTCTGTTTTGAGGCCTTACTTTCCTGATGTTACTCATGTGCTGGATTGGAATGCTTTGCAGGTCGAGGACGGGCAACTAGCTCTAGAGCTCGTGGCCGTGCTTCAGCGTCGGAGTCTCACCCTCAAGGGCAGAGATATTAAGCAGGTGCGGGTCCAATGGGATCCGAATGATGAAGCCTCAGCGACTTGGGAGGATGCATCTCTTATCAGAGAGGCTTACCCTTATTTGTTCTCTGGCTTCCAGGAGTAAGCCATGTTCTAGGGGGGGAGGATGTAATACTCCCATGTTGATTGCTCATTAGATACTTTTGATACTTTTATGGACACTTTGTGATGTTCTGTATGGTGGATTTCTATTTGATCATGTGTGGTTTCTTGGCTAATTTGTTTACTGCTCTTACATTATGTGTGTAGCAATTGATGATATAATATGCATAGATGATTTGATTTATTCTGTAATGATAAGTTCTTAAATTTATATGTGTTAATGGTATTATGTTTTCACTGACATGTTAGTATTTTAGGGTGGAAGGACGGAGTAGTACTACTCGCTTGCGAGTGCCCTACTACCCCGCTATTTCCTTTCACCATGTGTTTTGCAATGGAGATTATATGTTACTTGACGTTTAATTGTTTGCAGGGATTGCAGGATTAAAAGCCTCGACTCCACCTGCTTCGGCAGGACAGGGCGAGCACAAATTAAGCCCAACGGGTATGATGTGGTTAAAAGGAGTTGTAAGGAAGGGTTTCCCGACCCAAGTCCGTCATTTGTAGGGGTTTATTGAGTCATGTGTTGATCCGATTCTGTCTTAATATTTCAATCGTGTTAAGTTAGAGGATTTAATTAATTGATTATGTTGGTTAATTTAATTAATTAAGAATTAAAAGATTAAATCTAAGTTAATTATATTTTAAGTTAAAAGTTAATTGTTGCAAAAGTTTGTTTTAATTCAATCTAGAAATTAAGAGGAATTATTGGTTTAAAAGTTAATAAGTAAATAATTCAAGTTACTTTAATTGGAAGTTGAGCAGAGTAAATTTAAAATAAATAAGTAACCTATTACAAAAATGATTAACAAAAGTAGGTAAGCTTGCGGGAGTAATTGGAAGAAGGAAATTAGTTACGTGTAAAAACCTTCCGCGGAAACGGAAAGAAAAGAGGTGGACGGTTGTAAAAGGAGAAAAGGTTAAAAGAGGAGAAAGGTTTTTGGAAGAGGGCTGGAAGTTTGATTTGGGGAAAAGAAGCCTGAAGAAAGAGGGCCAGCGTGTGAAGAAGGGAAAAGCGTTGTGGGGAGTTCATCTTCGGCCGTAGGATGTTAGGTTCTCTTGAAATTCCTGATCTATATTGTCATGCTTTTGTTTTATTGACTGTGTTGTTTGCACCTCTGTCTGTGATAAATGTCATGTGGGAAAACTCCCGTAAAGATTTTTGCAAACTTAATATTTATAATCAAAGAAAATATGAGTTAAGTTTCATTAATGCAATTTAAATGTAAAAATATATGTATATATCGTGATAAAGAAATTGTAAAATATTTTTGAAGTTTTTTACCTAGGTTGGAAATTTCTTCTATAAAAAAATATATATATATTCGGGATTTGGGGAAAACCATGAACCAGGGGTAAAATGGGTACCTTTGCCTATGTATTTCTGCCTCTGTAATTCGCTATTATGTAAAGATTTCCAGTAGATATAATTATTCTTTTAATTGTTGGAGGTATTTTAAATTGTAAAGTTGGGTAGATTTCTTTTTTAACATAGGGAAAAAGGGAGGGGGCTACTTTTACCCTGCGTATGAATACGGGGTGGTAAATCTATGAGTTCTGTTGTTTTATTTTATGAATTTTCATTTCACAGGTATAAATAAATATTGTTTACGATATCTAGGTTAATTGCTAATTATTCTTTTGTTCGGAGTTTAGTCTTGCGTATGCATAATCTATATATCTAGATTGTAGTAGGGTTTGATTCGTATTTTTTTTTGAATTTAATGAAGTTCAGTGTATTCGCACAAAGTTGGTATTGCAGTGTTCCCTGGCAATATTTTGTTCTGGGGCGTCTTTTGTTTTCTTTTAGTTAGGATGTGATGTAATTGCCAAGCTGTTGGAAATCCGTGTTGAAATTATGCTCAGCATTTTTGCATGTTACAAAGTTATTGTTTGGAAACTGGAACGATTGATTTCTTCATATCCCTGAGTGGCTATTATTTCGCACCCTAGACATTTATCACCCATCAAATTTCTGCGTGTATGAGAGGGGCGGGGTCGGCAGTGACCATACATTTCTGTTCTCCCCATTTCAACAATTTCTAGCGTAGACTTGTTTTTCCCCTTCCATCGCTTGTGTAGTGCACCGTGAGTTCTGGCGTGAGTCTCTCTTTTCGCCATCTGGTTTCTCCCTTTACCGCATTTATTGTGTCAATATATGTGATCAACTTTGTCTTTTCTGTTACATTTCGGGGCAAGATATATGGATATTAGTTGTCAGATATTTTCTGCGCTTTCCCATTACCTCTGGTAGGTTTTTACATGTTAGTTCAACCGGTATTAGGTATTAATTTGAATGGATACACTGCTATGTAGTAGTTTATGCGCTGTGACCAAGTCAGAAATTAAATAAAACAATTCAAATGTTTTCTCTTATTTTCTTAATTTTCTTTTGCCGCCCTTTCTGTGCCGGGTGTTCGGTAGGTTGGATTCAGGGCACTCGTTGTGGTGAGTGTTGTTGCTGTTGTATCTGATGATAGAAGTGCTTATTTGTTTTATTCGATGGTTTACTCTTGTATACGTATAGTGGTAATTAGTTGGCAGTCGGTGTTGGTTCCTCCATAAATTAATAGATACGTTCTCATTAAGTGTAATGATTTTTTTGTATTTTATTCCTAAATATGCGTAATATATTTGGTTCATGGGACTTGAGTTCACCTTACGCTAGGGTTATTAGACTGCGAGCTGGTGATATGTATGCAGTTATAACATAATATATTTATATGGTTCATTGTAAATTATGGAAATTCTTTACTTATGTTGTTTCTTTAAATATATATATATATATAAATGTATATATATATTTATATATATATTTTCATCGGGTCTAATTTAGTGTTTATATTAATATTGAAGTTAATGCTTTGTATATTTATGTGTATGGGTGGATTTTATATATATATATATGAATTGTACTTTGTTTCTAGGTTGGATTTAAATTGATAATAAATGGTAGGTTACAAGTAGTTTTATCCAATGTGTGATGAGTATTTTACTGGAGAATCTTAACGTTAAATTAATGTTTTAATTAAATGGAAATTTGTTTGTGCATTGAATCATGATTTGATGTGAATCATTCCGTGTAACAAATGTGTTTTATTGTATTATGGTTTATGAAATTCTTTGAACGAAAGGAATTGTCGTTATCGGGAAACCTTAGAAGTATTAACCGGTTTAGGAACCCAAGTGATTCCAGAGGTGGGGAAATTGTGATTCTTTTGATTTTGTAGAAGTTGGAAACTGTGAAGCTTATGGTTCGGTTTTTATTGTACCAGAATATGGTAATACTTTCTTGTGGATTGTGAGATGATTATGCCTCACTTTTGATCGTCTTTTGATGTAGATCTTTTATGTGGTACAATCTTTGCTTTTATTGTGCTGTGGTTGAGTGATTAGAGGGAGTGGCTCTGAGTGGGTGGTTGGCGCACAAAGGGGCGCTAGGATAGCCCTCGTCAGAGTAAATTTAATAAATGATAATTTAAATAATTAACTAGGTTGGGTAGTAACTCACTAAAAAAAAGATAATTATTGCCTCGTCCGCCTTTGAGTGCTATCACAGACTAAAGGGGATTGAGAAGGCCGTGGTTGGCATGTTCGTTGCCTTGTCTTCGCAAAGGGTAACGGATCCGCATGAGCAACCCTATGGAGCGGCGCCTTGAGATAGGTAGCCTGGATAACCATAGATGGAGGCGGCTCCTAGCGCTCGAGTACCTGGATAATCCGTCAGTAGATGGAGGTGGCACCTTGCGATAGGGATGCCTGGAGAATCCATGTTAAGCCATGTGATGACACTCCCCTCTAACATTCATGTTTATGTTGTCTTTTGGAAATCCTCTGGAATCGGTCATTTGCTTCACTTTGCTGTTCGAATTTGAATGCTTTTATGTGTTGTGTAATTTTGTTTAGTTGATGGTGAGTTGTTGTTTTGTTGGTCTTGGTCGGGAACCTCTTCCTTTGCAACTCCTAGCACGGGGGTGGTCGGGTGGTTCGTGTATCGCACCCCGTTGGGATTCTCTTCTTTTTATGTAGGTTCATCCTTCGGTGTTGAGTTGCTGTCTTAATGGATCCCTGTTCGGGGGTTCCAAATCTATGTAATTGTGTGATTCTTTTTATTGTTGTATTATTCCCATCTAGTTGGGATAGTCTTGTATAAATCTGCACATGGTGCTATTGTTATGTAATCTTATGATGATGTAATGTACTCTAATTGTAACCTCGGTTTTGAGGAGAATTCATAATGATGTTGTAACTTTGGTTATTCTTTTATCATGTTTCTTATTTTGTTGTTATTGATGTAATTACTTATATGAATGGATGAATTTATGGATCATGTATTGGTTAGTTAATTATTTTATGTTAAGTAACGACCTTTGTTCCTCAAAGGATTAAGTTATGCCATTTGATTTATGATTACGTTATATTAATTACTATTCAAAAAAAAAAAATGGTTGCATTTTACTTAATTCCTTTGGGGTTATGCGGGCATGCTATAATGTCTATAACTTTTCCTCTTGACACCTCATCAAGTGTCTCATGAATTTAAATATCCTTAATATTTAAATGGGATTTTTCCTCCACATAATTTTAAACAAAAATTGGACACTTGGCTCTCTTCCTCCATTTATTCTCTCTCACACTTGGCAAAGTGGTCTATTAAAGGGAACACTCTCCATGATTCCCTCTAACTTCTTCATCCTCCACCATGCATTTCTCCAGCAAAAATCTTGACCATTGGTTGTTGCCACATCACAAGATGCCTTGGAAATCCTATAAATATTGCATCATTATCTAGCATTTGATATCCCATCTTTGAGAAAAATTACACTATAGAATTTTCCTAAGAGCATTTAGTGTTTGAGCATTTGAGCATTTGAGCATTTAGAAAATTAGCATTTAGAAGCATATTAGTGTAGAATCATGGCTTAGTTATTAGCTACATTTCCATTATCATAGTAACTTCATAAAACATTTTCACCATAGCATTTAGCTTCATATCTTTATCACAACATCATAGGATCATCAAATCACATAGTTTAATAATCATGTAGGAATAGATTTCCTACATTTTCTAGCATTCTGTTCTTCAGGTTGTCATTCTAAAAGGTCATAGTACATAAAAAAAAATCTGAGAGCCATTATGATTTCATGAATCCTTGAAGATAGGAAACAATGGGATGACTATAGAGAATTGTTTTTTTTCAATTTGATTAGTTTTGTGATTCAATTTCTCTAATATAATGTCTCATTGCTTGTGTGATTTTTTTATTCATTTACACATTTTACCTCACACAATAACATCAAACAAAAGCCTAAAAAAATGAGATTTTAATCTCTAGAAAATCCAGATCAATAGCTAACCGAGACTCATTTGCCAGTAAGGGAGAATGGGTCTTGGTTAGGTTTTCTTGAGATGTTTCTATAGATTTCAAGGTGATTTTTAATGCTTTTTCAGATGCTAGAAGGTTCAACTTAGACTTGATCAGGGACTCATTCACTAGTAAGGGTGAATGGGTCTTGGTTAGGTATTTTTAAACTATTTTTTAATGATTTGCAAGCTTTCAGTTCCAGGTCTAGGGCAATGAGTTTCATTTTTAGATTTTCCAAAATTGCAATGTGAAAATGCAATGAAAAGATGAATGCAAAGACCTATGTTGAAATGCAATTTTTTTTAAAATTTAAAATGCAAATAAGTGAGATCTAAATGATATGCACAATGACTTATTTGTTTTTGTATTTTTCAAATTTAGTGAGATGTAAAACAATGCAAATATAAACCCTAAATGAGATGCAATTGTAAATGCAATTCAAGAAACCCTAAATGAGATCTTAATTCAATGAAAATGATATTTAAATGAATGAAAGTTACAACCTAAGGTGAAAATACTTCAAAAATCAAGAAATTACAATGTTCAATAAGTCAGGTTCACCATTAATGAAGAGGTGGAAAAATTAGTTCTTACCAAGATCAAGATAAACCACTAGAATCTCTCCACCAAAATCACTACAATTTGATGTAATTATGAAGGAAAAAAGATATAACTAATAATAAAAAATTAACCCTAACTATTATAACAACTATGAGGGGAGTTTTTAGAGCTCAAAGAGGTGTGTACCTTACTGCAAGAAGCTTATTTTTAGGGCACAAAGGATTCATTCGCCTTTAGTGGCGAATGGGTCCCTATTAGGGTTTCTAAAATTGAGATTTGGGTTATTTTCCTTGATGTTTGCACTCCCATATTCTCGTTTGTTAGCTCCTGAAAACATGTACTTAATTTTTTAGCTTTAATTATTTGTTCTAGCACTTTCAAGGTCATTCTTGCAACTTGACAACTTTGACAATTTTGGTCCAAAATTTTTCTCCACTTGATCTTCAACCTATAAATTGGCAATCACACACCCAAGGGGAGAAAAAATTATTGATTTTTAGTGAATATGGGTTTTCCTTAGTTAAACCCCTTGTAGGTAATTAAAAAAAATGATCAAATAATGAAATTGGAGCATTAAACATGAAATGATGCAATGTAGATACCTTAGAAGTTCTCTTGTAATGAAAATTTGTAAACTAACATGTAGTGGCCATGAAGAATGTACATACTGATCCTTGAATAAGATATGTAACAATTCCTGCAATAGATCCTCAATCCTACATCAACTTTCTTAGCTCAACAACATGCATGAATGCACTAAAACGTAGACATGATGGAATGATATTGAATTTCTGCAATAAAATCTTGATTATATGTCTTGAAATGTCTTTGAAAATGATTTATAATGCTCTCTTGAAGTTTCTAGGATGCTTCATTAATTTTATAGGCTGCTTAGATAGAATTGCTAGGTGAAAACAATGTTCAAATTAGCCCCTTATTTATAATAAAGCAAGATATTAACCCCAAAATTGAAATAATTCAAGCTAACACCAGATCTGGAGATAAACATTATTAAATTCCCACCATAATGAAATTCAAAATGGGGTCCTCATTAATGGAGGACTCATTCACCACCTAGGGTGAATGGGTCCCGGTGTTGATTTCTAGGACCTTGGTTTTGAGGGATGAAACAAAATTAAAAACCCATTTGAAATATGTTGTAAAGTGGGGTCCTATAGAGGGAGCACCCATTCGCCAACTAGGGAGAATCAGTCCTAGCACCAATTTCTAGGACCTTTTTTTTTCCAATTAAATGTTATGGAACTTGAATAATGGTTGTCGGGATAGATCTTCAGGAGGTGTCATAAATAAGGCTTAAATTTGAATTAAGGGGGCTAATTAACTCTAATTAGCCACAATTAATTAAGAGGATCCTAGATAAGTTAAAACACTTTACAAGACCATAAATAGGGTACACATTAGGTACATTTCATTAAAAAGGATCCCTTTCAGCTTAATTAATTGAATAAACCCTAGAAAAGTGTGTGTTACAACACTTTTGCAAAAGACAATTTAAGGTATGTTTTAAACAAATAAGGGCCCTAGAATGATGTGAATGTGTACAAAAAATTACATCACTATTCCAAGACACAATTAAGTTAATTCAATGATAATTATTCCCAAATCAAGTAAGGGAAAAGGATACTTTTTCTATTACTACAATAATTAATTCAATTTTTTTGTGTTTTAACAGTTTAGTTAATTACTTGGATATTTTGGCACCTAGAATCCTTTTGGTTGCATGGGATATCTTTATTTGGGCTGATTTATATTTTTTTCTAGCATTTTTCCCTTTGTGAATATTTTGAGCATCATTTGTAAGCACTCTCTTATAAGTAAACGCACTAAGATAAAACTGCCACACTATTGTACATGTATTTTGGGGATTTGCAAATAAGGTTATGCCACATTTTGTACTCACACTGTACTATAAAGTTCCATGAGGGGTTGTGTAGTTCCTTTGTTATTTTCCATCACACCTTTGTCAAGTGAGAGTCCCTCAAAGACGACAACGAATCAAAGTGATTCTTGCCTCATGCATGTGTGATTTGATTTTGCACACCATTTTTTAGTTGTAGGTACTTTCTTGTGCACCTTCATATGTTTCTTCTCCTTCATGCACTGCATGGTGATACATAAAGTTTTATTGTATTTATCATGGCTCTCCCAAGTCAACATTATTGGGGGTATTATATTGTTTTTGCTAATGCTTCCTTGGTTTCACTTTGGAGTAAACTATGTATTAACTTATTTGTTCCTATGTACTAAGTGAATTCATTGACTAGTTACCCATGTATTTTGTTGAGATGGATCATTTACCATATAGAAAATCTTGCATTCCTATTTTGTGGAGGAAAACTTTCATCCTTAGTTGATCAATGTTCTTCAGACTATTGGCACCTATATTTTCAACTTGCATTGGTTGAGTAGTGTTGTTGGGGTCACTTGTGCAAATTTGTGTGCCATCTGTATCTTCAATTGACATATGTTTTTCCTTTTTTTTCCATCTGATCATTGTTTGAGTAGTGTCATTGGGGACACACATGCAAACTGTTTTCTTCTTGATCTTGGTCATCCTATTTTCAAAGAAGGTTCTTCAGTTTCAACACTATATCAATCATCTTTTGATAGTTATTTGTAGCTTTTTCCTACTTCAGTGATGTTATTCATATTCCTATTCCTTGGGACATTGTTTTGGAGGCTCTTAGTCCTTTTATTTTTTTCTATTTTCTCTCTTTTGGAGAGGGGTTTTTTCCCATAAGGTTTTTCTCATTTTCTTTGGCTGTGAGAGATTTCTTTTTTGCATTGTAGTTGTGCATGGGTACCTAATGTGGCCTTGTTTCCGAGACCCATTTTTTCTATTAATTTTGCATAATAATCTCCCTAAGTTGCACTTAAGGGGGGGTGTTAGGGTAAATATGATTTACCCACTTAAGTTTACTTAGGCATATTGCATTTAGTTTATTAGTGCATTTAATCACTGGGTGGTTCTTTCCTGTATCAGGTAGTTTTTTTACTCATTATATATTTCATGCCTTTAAAAGGATTGTATACTATGTAGTTTATTATCTCAAGTTCATTTATTTTCTCTCCCGATCAAATAGCTTCTCCTGTTTTGCTTCTCTCATTCATGAAGGTTTGTTTTGGCTTGTAGTTGCTCCTAGGTGCTTTTTTCTAACATATTGTGCCCCTATCTAGTGAGTTTTGGGCTGAAATTTTCTTTGCAAGATTTTGCTTGTGGTCTCTTTTAAGATATAGTTCTTGTTCTAGAATTCTATTCTAAAGATCATATGATTTTGTTGTGCATCACTAGTTTAATCCATAAGATAGATTAATGCTTTCCTTGTAAAAATACTGTGTTGTCATAATTAATATTTAATTGTCAAATCATGTTAAGAAATTCAAAGAATTTTTGTTAAAAGAATATGAAGATGAGATCCTCTTGCCTCCTTTATTATTTTTATTTGATCCCTCTTCCATTATCTCTTCTAATTATGAGGATATTTTGGTGCAAGAGGATGAAATCATTCAAAATCATGATAATCATGTTTTTTTCTTTTCCCAGTACCTCTCCTACTTGTGAGGGTATCTTGGTGCAAGAAGATAAAACCACTAAGAGTCATAAAAAAACATTATTTTTCTCTCCTAATACATTTTGTACTTCAAAAGATATTTTGGTGCAAGAGGATGCAAGCATTGAAGATCATGAGAATCCACTTGTGAGGGTATCTTGGTGTAAGAGTATCAAATCATTCAGAAGAATGGAATTCATATTTGTTCCTCTCTAAATTCCTATCCTACTTGGGAAGATATCATAATGCAAGAGGATGTAATCATTGATATATTTCATTCTTCAAATGATAGTAAGGTGGATGAAATAGATGAAGATCCACCATCGATAGAAGGTCATAAAAGACTAGTTAACTTAGTTGGGGTTATGAACACACAATTTACTATTGGACCTCATTTAGTTATTAGACCCCCTAAACTAGCTTTGATTATAGGACCTCTATAACCTTATGGTCATTTCCTAAACTTTGTAAAAAAATCACTTAAAGTAATCATTTGCATCAAAATGTGTTGTACCAACCAAGTTATTACATGGTGGCTTACACATATAACACTCAAAATAATATGCAACAAAAAAATGCCAATTTCCATTTGATTCCCTTAATCATATATTCCATGCACACCTAGCCTTCCTCAATGTATTGGTAAATAGTATGATAGTATTAAACAAATTTATAATGTCATAGCTAAGATATTCTCTTGGGATTTGATTCAAACATCATCTACATACCACAAGATGCTCAAAGAGGCTTTACAGAAGATTGATATCTCACCTTTAAATGTCAAACCAAATGATGTAGTAGCCTTGTTTGATTATATGTAAGTGAAAAAGTTAAATAAAATTGGGCTTAGATATATTCTTATTGATAATGGATCAAGTGTTAATGTTTGTAGCATCAATCTTCAAGATAAAATTGGTGTGGATAATAATCTTATATAACCTAATGATCTTTCTATTCATAGATTTGATAATTTTAGTAAGAAAATATTAGGGACAATCACACTACTCATTAAGGTATGACCCATAATTTTTCCTACCCCTATCCATATCATGTTGGAATATCTTTCATATAATCTTCTCTTAGGTAGATTACAGATGCATTCCATGAAAAGATTCATGTGTTCTCTTGAGCATGAGATGTAGTGTGAATATAACAATAATATATTTAAATTGTAAAATCAGATGCAAAAGGTTATAATTCAAAAATTGAATATGAACATAACACTTTTGACTCTCTAAATACTTTAATTCTATCTTCAAAATTGGAACCATTTCCTTCCAATGATAATGATACTATAGATACACTCTTGGGTGATGATTGGGGATATTTATATTTTATACCTTATTTCATTGGGGTCTCTAGAATATCACCATCAAAGCTCAAAGAGTCAAATATTGTAGCATGTAGTCCAACCAATGATTGAAATAATGCTTCATCCTCAAATGCATTCCTTGGTGATGATTGGGGTTTATTATATTTTACACTGTCCTTTGTGGGAGAGTACAAAATCTCAGAATCCATACCTAAGGAGTCTTATGCTTAATTTACTCAATATTTTCCAGTATTAATACATTCAAAACATCATCCCATGATGGGAATGGGGGCTATTTAGATTTTTTCCCTTATGTTTTGGTGATACCTAGCTTTAAAATAATTTAAATGGATTTGTATTCTTGTAAAAAATATTTTTTCTCATTAGTTAGACAAGACTTCTCCTTATGATTTGGAAATGTGTTATGGGCTTGGATATAAAATACTTTCTAAAAATGGATATAGTAAAAATATGGAACAAGGAGTTAAGGATAATGTGAATTCTATGATATATCTTTCAAAAATGGGTTTATGTTTCTAAATTTCTACTCCATCTGCATCTCATCTTCCATCATCTACTATATCTAGAACAATATTTGGTAAGTGAGAAAGCTTTACTTCACAAAATATTTGTTTTCCTCCTACTCCTTATCCTCTATTGTAGAAAGAGCATATTTTCTTGAGGCTTCTTAAATACCATTTGATTAATCTTCCTCCTCCAACATATAATAAATTTTATAACAATAACTCATTTTCTGCACATCATCAAGTTCATGATCATTCCACAAATGATGTTAGGCCTTGAGCAGCAAGTACAACTTAGTGATTGTGGTTCTCTTCCATGTGTTGATGCACCTTATCCTCTAAATAATAATGATCACTTATGTGGTGTTTCTTTTCACTATGTAGCATTCATAGCTACATATGTTTTCTCATTACCATTCGTCATGGTACAATATTAAGTGCAACCATATTTTCTATGGTAGAAACATGATAGTCTCTAGCATGGTTTATTTTATTTACACTTGGGGGAAATGATAACTAGTTTTTGGAGGTGTGTATTCTTTTCAAGGATCCCTTCTCCATCTCTTCTTTCCTTAAAATATCAACAAAGAAATTATGTTTATATTTGAAGGGGGGAATACAACCCTATCCATTTTATTAACATCTTGTGATATTTGAATTATTGAAATACTCCTTTTGTGGTAAGCGTATGTGCAGGATCATCATGGAAAAAGTAGGCCCTTAACTGGTGAAAAATTTAGAAAAATCAAAGTTAGGCAACTTGATGTAAAAATTTGAATAAGTTATCTATATTATTTCAAAAAAATGTAACAGTAGAATCTGTAACAAATTGAATGTAGTTTCTAAACTATTAGGTTTATTAAAAAAAACAAATCTATTTAAGTAAAATTTGAAATTTCCAATGCAACAAGACTTAAATTTCGTGGAAAAATAAGAAGTAGGTGTTCAGTTTTAACCAATCTTAACCACAATAAAATGATAATATTTTTTATAAGATTTTATATATAAGTAGATGACTCCATGTCTAGATGTGACACATATTTTTTGTAATTTTTTCCAAGTAAATAATTAATTATGAATTTTTTCATAACTTTTATGCCATAAAAACTCGTATGTCTGACCACCTTAACTTGGTCAAACTTCATGAAATTCAATTTTTTTTTAATCCTATAGTATGTGAAGCATAGAATGTGACGCATGTTTTGGATTCAAAAATATGATACCGCTTGAAAGTTATAGATGTTTTTCAATCAGCCTATCAATCAGGACTTAGTCGTAATTCAAATAGAAAATGAATAATAATTATTTATTAAATTCAAAGTAAAAATATAATTTATATTGGTTGAAATTTGAGAATCTCCTTTAAAAACCCTTTCGCTTGATCAATTTTGGGTGTACCTACCAACCACATACCCTGCACATACCCATCATATCATTAACTTTTTGGCCCATAATGATCTTTGCACATAACCGTAATGTTTTATAACACCCCGAGGTTTGCTATCAATTCATCCCCATGATGTTAAAATTTTATGTGCTCCTTGAAGCATGATTGGAAAAATAGTCCATGGATTTGGTATAGTACAACTTGCTAATCCTTATAAGAGCACCATCTTTTCTAACATCATATTCAAGAGATGCTATTTGGTATTTGAGATAAATTCTAAGACTAAGGTCTTTACCTTACTGACTCAAATCCTCTTAGTACTAACCTTTGTGTTTTTCTATTATGATTGTTATGCTTTCTATGTGTGTTTGCATTGCATTTGCACCATGTAGTGTTTTCTATTTCATGTTTATATTCATTATGTGATGTGTTTCTTTCATCATGTATGCTTTATGACTATTATGATGTATTACACTTCATGTGTGTGTTCTTGCTTCCCTATATTTTTATTCCATAAGAGTAAATCTAGGGCAGCACATCCTTTAGATTCAATGTCATCCCATATCTTCTTCAATGCTCGGATAATTGAACCCCTTGAATTTTGTGTACTTTCATGTGATTCTAAGTGTAAGTTCATACTCTCACTAAAGTGGGGGCTAAATATTGCATCAAAAATTCTCATCCTTGACAATTTCACACTAATTTTAGCTCCCCTTTATATACTTGGACCTAACTATGCATTTAATTACCCATTTTATAAATATCTTCAGAAAATCAAACAATGGGAAATGAAAATGAGAATTTTTATATTTGTCCCAATAATTTAGGTATTTAAAAGGATGGGTCTGATCTAGGGTGCCCCACACCCTACACCACTCCCTTTTTTTCTTTATTTTGGATAGGTTGGTGTCAAAAAATATTATTTGAATTTCCAATTTCATTATTGGGCCATCAATATTTGATTTTTGAGAAATTAGAAGAATTGTATATAAATTCTATGTTGCATAGATTGATTTAAGCTTGGTTTTCATTGATGTCAAAAATATGTTTGAGACTACATATTCTTTGAAGATTGTTAGTATGTAGAGATATCCAATTGTGTAGGTCAACATTCCAATGTTCGAAAAGACTATGAATTAGCTTGATGTCTTAGTATGATTTGGAGGTGGGCACACATGTCTTGATGTGTCTTTACAATGTGTACAATGATCTTTTTTCAGGTTAGTGTACCACACTCAGTGACAATTCACAAAGATTTTATCTAAGGCATTCATAGTATATACTAAGGTAGAGACACAATATTTTGGTCTACATCCTTCAGTAGAGAAAGATTTAGTTTTGTTGTTCTGAATTTAAGTTCATAGAGATGTGAAGGTTTGATATCCATGTTTTCATTTCAATATTCCTTCTATAGAGAAAGTTAGAAGTGACAGAGTAGATGTCTAAGTCAAGGAAAATAAAATTGGTTTAGAAGGCTTGTTGGAATGCTCAACATTCTTTTAGATGTGAAGTTTTGACTAAGGTTTTGAGGACATACTTAGTGATGTCTAGAATGCATTCTATATTGAAGTTTCAAGTGATCAGGTGCTCCATAATTTTAGTTATTAAAGCTATAGACTGATATAGTTGGTTTTTGATGATTAATGTTTATCATAACAACACTTTGAATACTTATGCCAGTAGAGCACTGTGAAGTTCAATTATGAAAAGATGGGAAATGGTTGCTTTATGTTTTAGGACATAGAACAACACATTTCACTCCATTTCATTGAAGGGAAACCCTAGAGATCTCAATCTAAAGTATGCAAAGGAGAAATAGATCTTGCAATAGGGTTGTCCTAGGGTCTAGTTATAAAATAAATAGGGGTTAACCACCAAGCTAAGGCTTGGAAAAACTAATGAAATGCAAGACCTAATGCTTAAAGCTAATATGATGCAAGGTTTCACTAAATGACCTATAAAAGAATGTTAAACATAACAGAAAGTTGAGAGATGAAAGGTGTGCACCTAGTAACATATAAAGAAGATTGGATGAAGGCTCGAAATGTTGAAAACATTGAAATTAATGCCTACTAGGACTCATACACCAGTCTAGGCAATTTAGTGCTAGATTAGGGTTTTTGGGTAGGAACTAAGATCTAACAGAGATATTACTAAAACTCACGAAATCTGAAAATTCACCTATACTAGGACTCATATGCTGAAAGTGGCATATCATTCAAGTTAGGGATTTCTATAATTTCAAAGTCTGCTCCAACTCTTCATGGTCTTCTCTATCCTTTCCACTCAATTTTCAAATCTAAATCTTCAATTTGCAACATGTATATGTTCTCCAATGATCTCCAATGCAAGGTGACAACTTTGACAGCTTTGAATACTTCGAAACTTTCTCCAAAATTTATCTTCAATGTGCCTTCAAAAGGTATATCTACAAATCATACACTAAAGAGAGGGAAACATGTTTTGTTAGTAGAAAGGGGCATTCCTTGGTGAAACCTCACTCTGGTAATCAAACCTTGAAATGAAATGAAATATGAAAGGAAAATGATGAATGAACAAAATGTAATGTTGCAACTCACCAAAAAATAGCAATAAATTTGTGCAAACATTTGTGAAATAGATCCAATGGATGTAGATCTTGACTCTTGCTTGAATGTGACAGATCTTGAATTGAATGCTTGCTTGAATCATAAAACCCTACATCACAAATGTTAGCTCAAAAATAAACATGATGCATGATGACTTTGACATGATGCTTGAATAATTCTCTAAATCTCTTAACAATAATCTCAAGAATTCTCTTGTAAACACTTGAATGCTCTTGTTAACTAAAATTTCATATAATGCATGAATACTTGAAGGCTTAGGATGATCTCTTGAATGCTTAGGTGAAAATTTGTGAAATAACCTTGTATTTATAGTTGTTTATGCTAAATTTCCTGAAATTACAACACTACAAGCCACCATCAAATCTAGGAGAAGAAAATCCCACCAAGAATTTGAATTAATTTTAATTTTGGGTCACATGAGACTCATACGCCAAAAGTGTCTTATGAGTCCCATTAGGCATAATTATGGGGCACATTTTTAAAAATACTTAGAATGATGAAAAATCTAGATTGGGGCCCAAAACCCTAGGTGGGACTCATATGCCCAAGGTGGTGATGAGTCCTAGATCATCAAATCTAGGCCAAAAAACTAAAAACACCTAAATTATGATTGGATGTGGGTTCATGTCAGGATTATCATAAAAAATATGCATTAAATGAGGCTTGTCAATGCAAAATAAGGCCAATTAAAGCATAAAGAAGCCCAATTATTTAATAAAACCCTAGAAAAGTGTGAAAGTGTGTTACAAAACTTTAAAACACTCTATTAAATAAGGCATGGATAATCTCATTTAGTTCACAAGGGGCCAAGACCTAGTGTGAATATGTTAAGGCATATTACAAGACTAAATCAAGGCCATGTTAGCGAGTACTTTTTCCATCATTACATCTAGCCCCCACTTTATTGAGAGGAGGAAATTGCTTCCAAATAACACTAAAGTATACAAACACACATCAAGAGGGATCCAAATGTAGCAATGATAGTGAGATAGGATAAACATGATAAAGAGGATTGTGCAAGCCGCCAAGACCAAGGTCCTATGGAAAACCAGCATAGGTGCAAAAGAACATATATGAAAATGATATAAAGAGAAACAAAAAGGAACAAGAATACACTACCAAAGACCTAAAGAGAAGAGAAAAACAAAAAAAAGAGGGGTGGATCAAGTTTCAATCATTTTTCCTACACAATGTGGATCAAATCTAGGCTATTTTTCCAAAAAATGTACACTCACTCTGAGGCATCAAAAGTTCAAGTTGTTCACTAGGTGAGTATTCCAAGAAGGTGAAGCACATACACAAATAGTAGGTATGTTTTCACACACACATGAGTGGCTAAGGTGAAGTCATGCCTCAGATTGGCTTCTAGTCAAACCATACCAAAGTTACACCTCCTAATAACTTTTTTAAGATGTGACACAATAATGAAATTCGAGCTTCATGAGGCAAGCAAAGATTCATGCTTGGGACTCATGAATAAAAAACTATGGCTCCACGGGAATGAAAAGTGTGTTATGCAAGGTGGCCATATAACTAAATTTAAAAATGTAAAAATAATGTAAAGAACATTCAAAGGAGTCTTGATTAGTTCATGTGAGGTATTGAAATTAGGGAACATTGTTCCTAATGTCTCCAGGAGAGGAACAATAAAATAATAGAAGATTCACACCCGAGGGGATGCAATGTGTCACATCAATCCACTAAGAGGAATATAATATGCTAAGAGAGATCACACTCTAGAAGTACATCACACCCAATCTCACCACAAAGCGAAAGACACATC